>CDMC01000001.1:1481747-1511562 GCA_001511075.1 Aspergillus calidoustus
TGCAGCACGAAGTCAAACAGTGAAAGTCATATTTCCACACTTTCGTCACTAATGATAACAAATCGTCGGATTTTTGTCGCCAGCCGAATGGACAGCTACTGTTATACCGGCCGAGAGACTTCAAAACACATGGAAGCCTTTCATACCGTCTCGAATATATATCCTGCGAAGGAACTTGAAACCGCGTGATAGAATCTCATGTCTTCGCAAAAACTCCCGTACTACTCCGTACCTTCATGGCCTTTTGAGTGATCGATAAAAGAGCTCGAGGGACCACCACTATCAATTGGATGGCTGGTCTCCATATTTCAAACTTTGCCGAGGAGCGCTAAAATCCGCGAAAACACCGCATGGAATTTCCTTGAGCCTTCCAGGAGTATAATCGTCTCCCTTTGCTTCCTACTACTGCAAGGACATTTGATCACCCTCAGAAACATCGAACTCTTCATGATTACCTTCTTCCATCAAATGCCAGGCTTTGCGTTCCAGCTTCGTGCAATATGCGCTCTTTTTGCAGTGCAAGGCGCTCTCGGTTCCCTACGAACGTTCAACTTCACCGTTCATACCGCCCAGCGCAGCCCAGGTTTGCGGATTGATTCCTTGCCTTCGTCACAAGACAGCTAACCCTAGTTGCTGATAGATGGGTACTCCCGTGAAGTCTACCTGATCAATGGACAGCAGCCCGGTCCAATGATTGAAGTTGACGAAGGGGATGATGTGGAGGTGTTCGTTCGTAATGAGTTGCCAGTTAGCACTACTATCCATTGGCATGGTATGTTATCGTCAAAGTATACGTTGCGGCTCAACTAAGCACATGAATTCAGGGATACTACAGCGTGGAACACCGGACATGGATGGGGTCCCAGGAGTAACCCAGGTGCCTGTGCCGCCCTTCAAGCGCTAAAAGAAGTGGTTGCTAACTTGGCTCTAGTACCAAATACCCCCGGGAGGGAATTTTACATACCGATTTTCCGTGGAAGACGAATACGGGTTTTACTGGTATCATTCTCATTTCCGCGCATACTACAACGATGCTATACGGGGGCCCCTCATGATCCGGCCAGCACCCTCTCGTCGCCGACCGTTTGAAGACATGGCTGCAAGCACGGTTGAGCGTGAACAGCTGCTACAGGCTGAGAGAGATGCGGTATCTATCCTCCTGAACGACTGGACACACGATCTGTCAGACACAATCTTTAGCCGGTACCTCGAAACAGGTGCCTTCCCCAGCTGCATTGACAGTATTCTAGCCAATGGTCTGGGCAGGGTAGAATGCCTGCCAAGGTATATGCTCGATGCAGGCCCGGGGTTAGGCCTGACGGACGAAGTCGATGCCACCCATCACGACAATAGTGCGACAATGACCACTTCCGTAATGCAAATGCCACCGATGGCAAGAAGAATGGAATCGGTCGGAGATAACCCCCACGACCAGATGTCCATGCCTCCGATGAGCACAACCAACCCGTCAGAGTTAACCATATCCACAACGGGTGGGATGCCCATGCCCAGCCCAGAGACCATGGGCGAGTCAATGAGATTGGGACCTCGAGGCTGCATGCCACCTATGATGTTCAGACCGGGATACGATATCAGCTTTCTGCCAGCAGAAACATGTGTGAACACAACATCACAACAGTTAGTAGTCAACGCAAATGCATCTCAAGGATGGCTTGCCCTCAACCTTGTGAATTCTGGAGCTGTTAGCAACCTTAAGGTTTCACTTGACAGTCATTCAATGCATGTCTATGCCGCGGACGGACTCTATGTGACCCCGCAGGAGGTTAAGGTAAGATCTCCTCTTTCCATGGTTATCAACCTACCTTCCTCTAACGTGGACAGGTTCTTGAAATCGCCCTCGGCCAACGATACTCTGTGATGATAGAGCTTGACCAGTCTCCTGGCAACTACTACCNGTCACGGCCCTAGTGAGAGTCACGGCCCTAGTGAGAGTCACGACCCTAGTAAGTGTCATGACCCTGATGAGTGCCATCAATTACGGCCCTTGTATTATTTAATATAACTAGGATTGAAAAAAAGGCTCTATAACTGACAAACACCCAAGATTTTTCGCCTTAGGTCCCGTAGACTAAAGTTTTTTTTCCATGAACAAAGACTTGGTAAGTATTATACTTAAAGCTGCCTTGCTTTGCTAATGGTGTTTAGGCAGTTTACTACCCTGTACCATTAAGGGTAACCTGGCAAGAGCTGGCGGCGAAATACGAACCTTGAAGAGAGAAAGCTGAGATGTCTCGTAAGATGCCCGCGGTGGGAAATCGAATTCATTGGCCGCATTCCAGGCCACGAGAAGTGGGTTTGGGCAAGAGTGGCAAGATAAATCTGTTTGCCAGGGCGATCTACGTGATCGCGGGATGATCAAGTGGGCTTTATTGTAAATCGATGCTAGGATAGAGGAACAGTCTAGTATAGAACTTCGTGTACGGAATTTATTCCATGAGAAACCGGATGCGATTTTTAATCAGTCTGAAGTCAATACTGTCACACCCCTTTAAAGAATCTCCAACGTTCGTTTGGTACAGGAAGGCCAAACTGTCTGGAAGAGAAAGAAAAGGTCTCTTAGAAGATGGGCGACAGCTCTGACCTTGACGGGCATGGCGCTTGAGTTAGCTCAACTCTACGCCACGTGATCATGTGGGTGTTCCTGTGGTTCAACTGTGTTCGACACTCTCTTGAAGTCTTGCGGTTTTTTTTTTTGTTTTTTGGAGGGCCTTAAATCTTTCCCTCTCGGCGAGGGCATGGACCAGCGCGCAGACAGGCTGCTCTTCAAGAGCGACCCCGAGGCTGGATACCAGTGCCCGCTCGTCGCCGTCATCCTCGTCCACTGCCCAAAGCTCAAAGAGATGAACATGCAGGTCTGGCCGTCCAAGGATGACCCCTTCCTCATGTTCTCTGAGCCCACATTTCACAATCTGTGGCTTCAGAGAAAGCCGTGATTTCTGCCCTGTTCTTTTTTCTTTCAAATGCTGGACGTCTTTGAAAGCTTGTTTGACCTCTGTTCAAGGAACGGAAGATCTTGAGGACCCTCAAAACTGTGCAAATCTTGCAAGAGGACGTGTTGAACACAAGGTCGCGCTGTACGAACTCTAGCTAATTCAATCGCTGTGCCGTGCCTCACAAGAGTTGACTTATTGGGCCCACTCCCGTCAGGGTCAAAGCCATCGCCCACTTTCCGAGACTTTCACTTTCTCAAAATTCTGTGAACTGGACTCCCACCTCCTGGTGGGAGAAAGTTGGGCAGCTAATGTCTCTCTGTCTGCAAGAATTGCCCTCTCCCACCCATTCTTGCCTTCTCGAGTTTAAACAGACCAACGCATTGGACCTTGAATAGCAGAGTAAACATACTGAAATATAATCACTGCTCAAAATGCTCGAGCCATGATTCAATGAAGGGCATAACAAACCAAGGCTGCTTTCCGCTAGATTTGGTGGAACAATGGACAACTCTCAAGAGTTAGTTATCTCGGGTTCAGCAGCTTAGCGTTGCTGACTGACCGCTTGCATTCGCTCGTTGTTCTTGCGGCTCCCCTAATTCTGGACTCCGTACATTCTGGGATTCTGAACGAAGTTACAGTACAGTAAAATGTTCTGGAGGAAAAAAATCAACGGGTGTCAAAAACAGTAGCGGTTCTTCCCTTGGAGTGAGATGGTTGGAGGCCCACCGCCAGTCGCGCCGATTTCCTTGTTACGGGTCCAGAGACCCCAAAGGCTGGAAGGCAAGTATCTATGAGCTTCTCAGGCCGGGCGATCTTTATGTCGCTAGCAAGCACAGGTTTTGAAGGATGAAATGATGAATTTTAGCATCTTTCTTTATAGAGCTATATGGGCATTGCTAAGGAATTTACTGTACTTGATATGTCGCATATTACATATAATGTATGTGGTCGACCGCAACATCTCGTAATTCTCGCGAGAGAATCTCGCAACTATGATCCGACGCTATCGTAAGAGTACACATGTTTGGTGGAATGGACTTGCCATGCTAGAATGCCACCTTGCTGCCGCCGTTACAAAATGCCCGAGCCACTTCTGTTATGGCATTATAAATGACCGAAGGCGTTTGAGTGCCCTGATCCGCCCCCGTCAGCGGCTTCAGCAGCGGAGGCACCAGAGCAGTGAACATTGAAACCTTGTCAAGAGCGTCCTCTCTATCTTCTACACTCCCGAGCAACATCAGTTCAAATCTCCAAGTGTAAGATTTTGTTTCCTTTATCATCTTCAAACTACTCATTTTCATCTATCGTATGGTTTCGGGTTGGTAAGGTGTCTTTGCGGCGATTGAGGGTTGAAACGCTGAAGCGTTGAAGTGTCGGGTAGTGGCGCTTCAGCGTACCCCACACTTCAGCGTACCCTTTGGTCTAGTACCTGTCAAGTTCAAGCAGTGCTGTTGCCTCGTGCGTGGCGTGCTCAATATGGTTCAGGGGCAGGATCCCCAAAACCGGCCAACTGGACCCACCAGCCATGACTTCTGGGTATTGACCCAGAAGGCTTGGATGATAGATTGAACCCGGTTTCAGGTCGATTATGTCGCGATTTGGAGAGGTATTTCAAAAATTCGCTCTGAGGGTGGTTGTTTGAATGGACATGATTCAACCATTCTCCGGAAGAATACCTGTTCCGGGAGCCGTGATCAGCTGACCCCCCTGGAGATCGCCTGTCCGCATTTGTCAGTTGTCGTCACGAAGCGTCCCTTTCCAACACTTGACGGGAGGCAACAGCTCCCCAGACTACAAAATCTCTTTCTGCAGGCAGAGGAGAGGCTGAAGCAGGAAGAAGAGAGAAGGAAGCTCGCAGAAGACGATGGACGGCGCGAGAGAGAGAGGCGGCAACAGATCGAAGAACGCGCCCGTCGGACGACGTTCTTGGAATTCCTACACCTCTGCCACAACCTCCTCTCCCGACCTTTGAAAGTCGCAACGCCGTCTCGCTCGACCACCGGCACGATACCCCTCCTCTAAGGGCAAACATTGCCCGACACGACTGCGCCCATGGAAGGATTGTGTCCGTTAACAGCAAGCCATCTACGACAGGGTATGCACCTACCTACAATGTACTGATGCATCCCGAGCACAACTCTTTCCTCCCTTGATTGCACTTGAAGAGCTTGCTAGGCATTTCGCTCTTCGACCTATCAGCAGTAAACAGGGCATCGAGACATATGAGCGGATTGCCGTGGAAGATCATGTGCGTGATATCATTTCAGAGCTGTGCAAGATCCCGGCTGTCGAGAGGAGTCTATGCTTGGCGATGGTATTTGGTTCGACAATCACACCAATGCGTTGACCGAAAGCCAGGCTGAATTAGACGCAAATCATCCTCATATTGCACGCCGTCCGCTGCCCGACCAATTTGGAATTCACCGTGTGGACGGCAGCACCAATTCCCTCCTCCTTACCGTTGAATATAAACCACCGCATAAACTCTCTGCGGAGACCCTCCGGGCGGGACTGCGACCCATGGAATTGTGGGAAGAGATGGTCAAATGCAACACAGTACCTACGGACCCTGTGGAGAAACTTAGATATAATGCGGAGCGGCTGGTTGCCTCAGCTATAGTGCAGGCATTTGATGTTATGATTGAAGAAGGGCGTGCGGATGCTATTTTGATGAATGGACTTGCTCGAGTGCTCCTCCATGTTCCATATGAGGATCCAACCACGTTGTTATATCAATATTGTGAGCCTAACACCGAGATCGACGAAGAAGATTTGCAGGATCTACGACAACCGAAAACCTCCATCGCCAGAGTATTGTGCCATTGCTTGCGAAGTTTTCGTTCTCCCACGCGTGATCAAAGTGGCAAAATTCTGCGCGATCGCAACTTCTACTACCCTTGATTCAACTATTGAGGCTTCAGGACCAATATAAGGGACTGTGGTGTACTCAACAAAAATAGTGCAATAATTGCGCAACCGCTGCACAACCTTGAGAAACAAGATTATCCACATGGCTATCCCAGGGATGCTGTTAGACATACATTCCATCAGCAGGCCTCTCTCTGCCAAACTCCTTTGAAAATTTCCTATTCGATTCGGCGGCTAACTTCAAGTACTCGTAGTTCACCAGATTTGAGTCAGCCTCCGCGAGCGCGTGTGCAATCGCTGCGATGTTTTTGATCTGGTTCTCGATTAGTCGGCAAGTGAAAGGCAGTGCAGCGACTTGGACACCCACCTCTCGTCCATTCAGAGCTAAAGTCTCCAATTGTTGGAGTTCGTGCTCCTCAACAACGGCAGGTCCTTTCATTGTGCACGCCTTGGCCAGAAAAGTTGACCAGAGATCTCTGCGAAACTCTCTCGTTAAATTCTCATATTCAATGACCAAATGGGTCCGGCTGAGAATTGCGTCATCAAACTGGATACCCCTGTTTGACGTCAAGAAGAGAATTCCTTGATAATATTCCAGCTTTCGGAGGAAAATCGTCACAAGGCAATTGTGGGTATCGTGGTAAGATTCACGCCGCTCCATAAACGCGTCTGCCTCATCCAAAAGAAGCACAGCATTAAAGTGTTTGGCGATCTTGAATATTATTTCCAGTTGTTGCTCAAGCGCATTGGAATCTCCGTGGTTGACAACAAGTTCGCCTGCGGATATCTGGAAAAAGTCAGTGATGCCAAAATCAGCCGAGCTTGATACTGCATACCGAATAGAGCGGGAGCTTAAAATACTCCGAGGTAGCCTCAACTGTGAAAGTCTTTCCGACTCCCGGTGGTCCACTTGCACGAATTAGCTGAGAAGTCTTGATAGCATAGACGCTCTTCGGACATACTCTAGAAGAATGTTGAATCCTTGGCCCTTTCCATCTATTACGTCGTCGAACGGTACCGTCGGTATCATCCCTAGGCGAGTTTTCGCCAATGATAAGAGAATGGTCTTGGTCTCTGAAGGGATCTGCAGGCAGTCGAACGATTCAGGGGACCAATCCACGTTCCCAAGAGCACTGACTGCGCATTCCACTGGAGCCACATTAGTCGGGCGCCAAAATATTGTCACCTCTTTCACATACAGAACATTTTCTCCTTGAAACTGAAACAGCAGACAGTTGGGCAGGCAACCAAGAAATTGGCCTCGCACAACTTTTGTGCCTCCATGCCGTCTCCTTGCATTCTCTCCTTCTGTCGCTCGCGGTCCTCCATCAGCATCGCACCCAGGTCAAAAACTGCAATTCCATTCTTGTCCTTGACCCCTAGGTGGCGGTGCGACGGTCGGGAGTAGTTTGGCTGCATATCATGGAAAAATGCGGCGTCCACTGCCACTCGGCTATTGATGTTGACTCTGATTGCCTTTCCTTTGTTCATAAAGAATGCGCTGCCATTGCAGTGCCGAATGTGCGAGCCGGCCAAATCCCGAAACTTTTGGCCTCTCCCGACCAAGTCTTTTCGGACTTGCTGGTGCCTTGGATGATAGCAGAGAGGGAAGGCCTCAAGGGTCTCGATCGGCTGTGACCCCCGGAACTTTGGCACACGCAGAAAGATACCAGCCTCGCCGAACTTAACCCCGTCGTAATCAAGGAATCGGCATTCGAGATTAAACCACGTCTCGTCATTTTGTGTTATCTCTTCCCCTGCGTCAAATATAACACATCGAGGCTCTTGTGTGCCCAGGCATGTCGTGAAAACATGGGAGCCCGGTTTGAAAAGCGCCCAGATAAGGTCATAAGTAATGTGACCGTGCTGCAGCATTGACTCGAGACGGTGCGTGGTTGAGGAATACGCTTGCTTGAGGTGGTCGATAAGCAAGCAGAGGTTCTGCCGTGGGAAGGCAGAGTCTGCGCTGTTATTCTCCGCATATTTGTCAAGCTCTGGGAGAAAATGAAAAAGGATGTTTCGCTCGATCTAGACCTGGTCAGCAGCCTTCTCAGAGATGATACTCTTGTTTCTTAGGTACCGATGGCTTGTCCTCCATCAGGCTAATAGCTTTGATGTCATGCAGTACTACCCGCAGGATGTCGCGCAGGCCTTCAGATTTGATGTCTATGTAAATCGTGACTTCCTTGGAATGTCGTTCTAGTGATCCGATTAGCATTGTTTCGGCTCGCCAGGTAAAAATATTACGTACCAACACGTTCGCGAACAACGAATGCATATCCAGCATAGTCGTCCAGACTACTGTTGGTCTCCACTGGCTCTCCGATTTTGTATCTGCTCGTGTCTTTGTCCCAGCTATATCGGCGTCAGCTGGTTGCTGGAAAGTGATGGGAGGTGGGGTTTGAGGCTTACGTTTCCACGACCGTCTTCAGTTGGGGTGTCGAGGCCCACTTTTCGAACGATTTGAAATCTTCTGGGGTAGTGCAGATCGGACTCTTGAGATCAATTTCATCTACCGCCTGAACGTTCTCTTCCTGTTCCTTACGAGCACAGGGGGGCTGGGCAGGCTCAGTAGCCACAGCTGATCCAACTGAACAATGCCCTTCGTCGATTAGTTTCTCCCACCTAATTGCCCGTCAGTGAACTTGGAACACGATGCTTGGAGTGGGGAAACTGTACTTTTCAAGGATGATTTTGTAGTCTGGTATGGAGGCTCCAACTCTTTCCTGTTTCTGCTGGTTGTCGACCAGATCACTATCCGCAATCTCCGAAGTCGATTGAGGTTTGTGTTCCAGCACAGCTTGGAGCAGGCATTTCAACTGACCCATTGTAACAGGCTCCTCAGACCGAGAAATTGGACTATGCTGCTTTTCGGCCTTGAAATTTCCGGGGTTGATCTCTCCAGGCTCGAAAGTGCCAGGGGAGTCAAAGTCGGTATATTCAGACTGACAGCTGGTCTCAGCAACATCTACCAACTGCTTCTCCAGTTCGTCGGTATCTAGCGGCGGCGTGGATAGTCCGAAGGCACAGACCGGAGTGGTTGGCAGCCCACCAGGCCATGTAGCTGGGTTGGACAGGGCGTTTTTCACCAAATTGGTAATGACTGGCTCTAGCTCTCCAACAATAGTGGGCAAAGTTTTCTTTTCAACGCCCTGATCAACGACTCGGGATTTTGAACGGGAGGGCTGGACTTGTCCGTGGGCAACCATGTTGGTTATCTGGCGGGCAGGAGATCGGGAACTTGCTCTTTTGAATAGATTGGTATGATCGAGGGAGCTTGAGTGTCAATGACAACGACAACGACAAATCAATGAGGAGACGTGTGCACCCTTTTATGTCTGCCGGAAAGTGGTATACCCTGGGCATAGATTCCCCCGTTTCTCCCTTCTTAGCATACACTTTCGACGGCAGAAAGACATACTGCATGGCGATAGTCTCGATTTGTGTGCTATTGTGCCGCGAGATCCGCCATAAAGGCCCGACATTTTGGATTTGGGGACTTTCCGGATACCCTGAAACTAACCCTTGACTTTTCTGCTGTATGCAGCGAATATCACATTGCTCTCCAATAACATTGATTAATTGCAGGGCTCATCAATGGATGCTGGGCCTAGTAAACGGAAGCTTACCGTCCCCACGAATGAAAGGAGGAAGTGATTGGCGGACCGCTGCCAAGCAAGTCTGGAAAGACGGAGAAGCACAAAACTGTGTTTTATAACTAATTGGGCAATAGTCAAATTTCGTTGGGGTCACCTAATGAGGAAAATCTTGCTTTTTGTGCCCCGCACCAAATCAGGAATAGTAGATTTCTGCAAATTGACGGATCACATGGTTGTTTCGGATCACCGGAAGCAATGTCTTCCGAGCACCCCGCCTATGTTTCTTGAGTTTGGTGTGCCCCTCATCAGGACAACGGTATCAGTCATCCCACAGCGGCTCTTATCCCATGGCTTCTTTTGAGTCATCGTCACTGAAGGACTCGGGAGGAGATTTTTTCAAGGACGGTTTTGTATTTGTGAAAGATGGAGAAGCCGGGAATGCGGTCGAAGAGATGGAAGCGAACTCCATCCCTTTCGCATCCAAGAGAGGCTTTGAATTCTTCAAAGTCAACGTTCTTGACGATCCAGTACGTACTACGATGTCTCTAGCTTCTAAGCTAATTCAATTCTAGCGCAAGCGACGTATTCTTGATTCTATCTTTGAGTGGTTTGGCTTAGGACTCTACCGAACCTTCGGTGCCATGCCCGGCGATTATGCCTTTCGACAAAGCGATCCAGCCTCAGGGCCCGAATCCCTCCTAGTACATATCTGGAAAAAAGGATCAAGGGTTGTGTATTGGAAAGCCTCACATTTGCAGCAAGTGGTGACCACAAAGGGAGAGAATAATTTGTGGAGAGCTCCTCGTGTGGCACTTAGACACGCGGGTCTTGAACCTGTGGAAGTCACGTTCGAGAACGGTGGATTGTAAGTCGTTTGATTTACCGTATGAATAGAATCTGATGGTGAATAGCTCTATTCGTGACACACGCCTCTTTGTTGAAGTCTCTGAAGGGAGTGCTATTACTTTCGGAATCGCATCCAGGGATGTGCTAGAGAGATGGTGGGCTCCAATGAAGCTCCACAAGTCGCTTGAGGAGGTTGTCAGGAAGATTGAGGGGCCCAATTTCGGCATGAACGTGGAATACTTCGAAGATAAACATGATGTACGAGCCCGTCCGGCCAACCCGCCCCCCGACTAGTCCAGCACGCTTTTATCGGAGATCAGCACTCTCATGTTGGGGGATAGCTCGATAATTTGCACTCTGCAGGGCTGAGGAAAATTCATATGACTCCTGTACTATATCGTAACAAGGCGTTATCGTTATGTCATTAAAGATTGGTGCATACGGCTGGGGCATGAGGACGTTGTAGGCTGTCTCCATTTGTGTATCCGAGAACATCTTCGGCGGGAGGTCCAAACTGGGTAAACTCGACGACGAATTCGAAGCCATGTTCGAGCTGGATGAAGGAAGTAAGGACGTATGATTCGAATTCGCCTCGTGTTGGGGAGATGGAAATACTAGCAGCAGCTGCCATTAGCGATGAGTTAAAGACAAACCCATAGGCGACTTACCAGAAAAGTGTGCACTATTTAGATATATTCTGTCATTTCCTTGTGTTGGAATTCCTTTGTGGAGTTTTGAGGCGCCCGTGGCCAGATAGTCATCAACCTGTTCAGCTTTTCGTTTATTCAAATGTCCATTTCGGGCTTTTCTGCTTGCGGACATCCTCCCTAGCTGTTTGGCAGAATACCTTTTGAGCTGCGCACACCGTTCTCTCCGGTAGAATTCTTTCGCTTTATCATTGGTCTTTCGTCTTGCAGGGCAGTTGTGCCGTATGAATGTTCGCATCTGTTTGAATATCTGACGGCAAAAGACACATATTTCGTGACATCGTACATCTGAATCAGAGAATCAGCATAAGAACTCACAGGACTTGGTTAGCTCTCGTACGCGACTCATAGTGGCGCAGAAGGCCCGCCCTAGCCTTAAAGTGCGCTGTACGATTGCATTTTGGATATGGACATCGCATTGAGGCGTGCAAATCGAGGGTTGATGAGAGAGTAGTTCGATCACTAGTCATATCGTCGTCGTAGTCGCCGCTGTCGCTCCCGTCTTCGGTCCCACATCCATCGAGATCGCTGTCACCGTCACCGACACCGACACCATCATCGTCCTGTTCCGTATCCCAATCACTGTCGCCTTTTACCGCCTCGTAATCCTTGTGGTGCTTACGCGGGAGATGCGCCTGAGCTTCAAGCAATCTCGCAGTCAGTCGCTGGATTTCCGCCTGGTGTTTCTAGTCAGTATGGATAGATGAAAAAGGTAGTACCACTAGCCTGAAAGTCCGCGATGTGGTCACGCAGTTCTTCATAGGTGTCGAAAGATTTAAAGCAGGTCTGACACTGAAACTGACTTGTTTTCTGGTATTTCCCATAGGTTTTGCTTGGGTCGACCGCAATGAAACGAGTCTGGCTTTGCATCTTGTTCAATCTGTGAAGGTTTCGGGAGTCACATCAAGCGGGGTGTTGAATGCGCTTATTTGGCTCCTGCGGTCGGCATCGGGTGCGCTAATGATTGGGTATCAAGGTTGGAGCTCAGTTGGGTACAAAAGTTTCCAGGCTTTAAAATCTTCGGTCTTCTGCATTCTCCTCGATTTGATTTCATTTCAAGTACGTCTAAACTAGCTTTTGAAACAACATGCCCAAGTGTTCTGAATGCGATGACAAAGGCATGGTTGGCTCTTCAATCTGCCCTAAGTGCAATGGCTACGGCGGGACAAAAAGACTTATGCCTAGAAATCCATTTTGTGATGGGTAAGACAGTCACTATCCCAGAAAGAAAGCCACACTTTCATTGCCCATCGAAACTTACGTCTTTGTAGTGGTAACAGCCATCACGCTGAGCGTGCCGGAGATCACCTCAGGAGCGAATAATTCCGCACTCGCGCCTCAGAGCTCCGTTCGGCACAGATTTGCCATCGAATAGTTATTCTCCAACAGATTGCGCCATGTTTCTGGAAGGACAAGATCCTGAATACTTGATGGACAAATATAATGAAGGATTCATGAAGATATTGGCAGTGTATGGAATTCTGATGATGATGTGTGCAAGGGGGGTTACGCGTCAATGCTGAGGCTTCGAAATGAGCACACCGATGTCATTGCAGTGGAGAAGTTGTCTTTCGGATTTCCTATTTTGGATGTTGACTGTTTATGTGCTCCGATCTATTTTCGTCTTGGAACAATATTTGTGTTATTTCCTGTTTGGTGGGTAGCATGTGATGATCCAGACAGCCAATTAGCTTTGGCTCTCAGACAATTTGGGCAAAGATCCTTGATCAATCACCTCACTACAATCTCATCTAACTTCTCCTAGCAGGCAGTTATCGTGAATGTGCATTGGCAACAAATGATTGGAAAAATAGCTAACCCCGCAAACTGGTCGCAGCTACAGTATTTCTCCACAACTGCAACTGAAGCACAGAACACTTAGATCTCGAACGGTGAATGGTGGAAAGCCTAAGGCTGGCCAGAGGCGAGCCAAAGATAGCTGCAGCTGCAACGCGCCTTGAGGGAGTACCGAGTTAACTCGTTAGATAAGAGCAGAGCAGCAAACTTGAATTTGATCGAAACGCTCCTCGAGAGTATCAATGCCTACCTTCAGAAAAACGGTCTTGGCTGTCAGTTGACACAGGCCACCAATGAGATTCAAATGCTCGGGCTGAAAATTTCGGAGCAAGGGGCAGTGGCTGGTGCGGTTTGTAAGCAACGGTGTGGCTGGGTTAATTGAGTGTCGTGGACGACCAAAAGTCTCAGCAATCCATATATTTCGAAGGGTAATAATTGAGGCAGTCACCACCTACTCAACAGTATAACATCATCATAGATTATTCAAGCCGTTTCCATGGCGCCTCTGAAAACTCTGAGAAGAGTTATAAGAGCGACACTACCCCGATTTCATCGCATGCTCCTTTCCGCTTACCCCCCGAGAACCTCCAAACCTCCCCATCACGGTAAGTTCGTCAAGATAAATTTGCTTGGTTTTTACTGAATTTGTCTTTTCAAGGTAACTCAGATCAATATGGCGACACTCTCTTTTCTTATACCTCTGGGCGCTGGCTATGGGACGAGGCAGCCCAGCTTCGTAAACGGTACCAGCCCTTCAATGTCGAGGAACTCAAACAAACAGCGGCCAGATCAGTTAATGCGGAATTCTGCGTCAAAATAACGAAATTACCCGAAGGCTCATACAACAAAGCCTTTCTATTGACAATGGATAATGACGTCCAGGTCGTTGCGAAAATCCCCAATCCTTACATCCCTCAGAAATTTGTTACCGCCAGTGAAGTTGCCACGCTTGACTTTCTTCGTAACGAACTAGGTATACCTGTCCCGCGAGTCTTTGCTTGGAGCAGCAAGAAAGACCAGCCTGTGGGAGTCGAATACATCATCATGGAAAAAGCTGCTGGCAATGAGTTGAGCAAAAGTTGGCCCACTATGGATATATCGGATAAGGTGGATATTGTGTCTCAGTTGGCCAATATTCAAGCCAAAATAGCCGCTGTCGACTTCGGTGGTTATGGAAGCTTGTTCTATAGAGGAGATATTGAGGGTGGCATTGATGTCCCTGGAATAGCTGATCAGTTTTGCATCGGTCCCAGCTGTGATATACGATTTTGGGAAGAGGAGAGGAAATTCATGAACGCTTTTAGGGGCCCTTGTAAGCCAACACCTAACCATACTTTGGGGATCCAACTGATAAGAGACCGAGCAAAATTAGGGTCGTCGTCTGAGGCGTATGCGATAGATATCGCCAGGCGAGAGAAAGAATGGATTACCCGGTTTGCTAATCCTCGTCATCCGGCAGACCCCTTGAGACAGTCAGATAGCCAAGAGTCTCCTGGTTGTCACATTAAACTCCTCGACAAGTATCTGGAAGTTGTGCCTCATTTGATACCATCACATCCAGGTCAAAATCAGTCTGTGCTTTGGCACTCTGATTTACACTTTGGGAATATATTTGTAAAGGAAAATCAGATTGTCAGCATCATTGATTGGCAGGGCTGCTCAAGTCTTCCCGTTTTTCACGCCTGCAGGTTACCGAAATTCCTGAAAATTCATGGGCCCTTGCTCTTCGACCTTCCGCCAGCCACGGGCCTCACGCCACAAGAAAAAGAGGAAAATTTACGGAGATACCAGCTTACACAACTACAGAGGCTCTATATTTCCAAATTCTGCGAAATCAACAATGACGTCTTCTCTGCTCTGTCGTTTCCTCAAGCTTTAACGCGACAGCAGCTCATCGATTTTTCAGGGTACACATGGGATGACGATGGATTGTTTTTGTTTCGAGAGATGATGATTCGAACATGGCGCGAATGGATGGAATTAACTGGCCAGCCACAGTCCTCTTGTCCTGTGACATTCGGTGCGGATGAGCTTGCGTCTCATGTTGCCGAAGGGAAGAGCTGGGAAGATCGCAGGGAGCTTTTCGGTGCCCTTGGAGTCCCCATTGACGGCTGGGTACATCTTGAAGATTTCGAGGCAAAAGTGGAAACAATGCGTAATCTAGTGAGTTCGGTCCTAGACGCCACGGATGACAAGGATGGCGTAAAAGACGCACTAAGAGCTTGGAAACTGTCGGAGTCGGGGCCTGCAAGCCTATCGGGTAATCTGATGGATATCTAGAGGGCGTTTCCTGAAGTGCAACCCTGTAGAATATTGTCCTCTTCATGCTATACACTGGTCATGCGAGTTACCCCGCACCATGCCCAGCTATCAGGTGATGTAGGCAATTTTCAGTCAGACTTACTATAAAGGTGCCTCCCGTGGCACTTTAGAACTGTTGCAGCCAGGTCTTGTTGCTATCTGATTGTCAAACCCCAAACCCGTAAGTCTACAACTAATAGACGTTGTTAGCATTGGCTCTGAACCTTACAGGAAGTCCATTCCAATATCATGTCGATTCCGAAAAAGGTGTTAGAGAAATTCATTCAGAATTTCAACATACCTAAAGCAAAATCGAAACTCTCCGCCGAAAATGCTGGAGGAAGGCTCTTTCCGTCGAGAAATACCAAAAACGACGCAGCATCCAATTTTCGAGCCGACCAAGGGTCCCCGTACACGAATGACCCTAACACCTTCTCGGTCAACGTGCAAGCAAACGCGAACGCCTCAAATACCTCTGTCAGAAGATTCGCAGAGAAAAATCCAGACAAGAAACTCTTCGCATTTCCTATGAAGAAGGACGATACTGATGAAGATGTGAAAAAGAAAATGATTGACGCAGCAAAATCTGGAGGTTATTTGTAGCTGAAATTTCTTGCATCTCACCTGCTGGCTGTGGGCTCAGGATTAAGCTTTACAATGCTGTGATTAAGTGGCGCTACCTTTGACGATGATTTGTTTCTAACCAAGTTCTCAATCTCCTGATGGGGTATCTCGTCTTGGGAGTGCTGAGCGCCAATATAACCGTTTTGGTGTAACTGACCGTTGCAAGATTATAGAAGGCATCAAATTTCTCTGTGACAATGGCCTGTTCTGGAGATTTTTGTTCGGGGTGCTGTCCTCAACGTCAAGCACAGATCTCGGAACCACAGTATGCGAGACCAAACGAACTTGGATTGTCTGCGAATTTGACGACCTTGTGTCACAAGTGCGGACTGGTGCGGAGACCAATATTTCAGATCATTGGCTGCTCAGACAGCTTACGAGTCTCAATTCTGTTCCTGTTTTGCCGATCTGGGATCAGATCGCTAGCCGCCGGCACAACTCTATCTTCATATCTTCCCAATCATATTGCGCAATTTGAATAGTCCAAGCACAACCCCACTTCAGCTGAATCAGATGCTTTGACTTCCAACGCTGTGTTGGACGCGGGGATCTGAACTTCCCATTGAAGGTGAGAAGCATAATCTGGTAGGTCTTTGCTCGACCGTATCTCGCACAGTGCGACCTAGCTAAGCTACACATTGCGCCCACATGCACGGACCTTGTTCTCGATCTGAAAGTGTATTTCGCTGCAGGATGCTGCAAAAGCACAGGCCGCAATGGTTTGTCTCGCCAAAATTCCGCAGCATCTGGCAAAGACAGACGCCACTCTAACCATGCCGGGTGCACTCTCGAAGCGGAGTATCAGTGCGGAAAAAAGGTGGGGTCCCTTTTTCCATGCTGGGATATTGCGGAGTCTGAGCACAGCCCCCATTTTGGCTGGTATCGAGAAACTCCAGCCCATAGGCAGAAGCTTTGATCTCCAAGGCTGTCCGGCCCTACCGTTGGTCGAAGCCGCTGAACCTTCTTGCCATTATTTCGGCACAATGCAGTCTTCGGTTTGACCCGGATTGAGAGTGGAGTGAGTAGCTCTGGTTCTAGCGAATACCAGGTAGTGTGGAGAGCCAGCGATTTTGTTCATTGGCCGTCCAGGCAACTTCGAGCCTCACTGTGCTTCTGTCTTGCCGATCACCAGACTAAACTTGGACGATTCTTACATCTTGAGAAGCCAGAGACTCCTCGAAGAAAAACAGTGGTGTGACAGACTCAAAATCATGCATTAACGCAAGCTGTGAACCACAAGCTTGCTAACCGTGCGTGAGGGACAGGGGCAATTTGGAGCTGTCGGAACCAGTCAGATAGGGAAAAACTGCGAGCATGAAACTCATCCCTGCAAAAGCACAGGCAGCAATGGCTCGCCTCGCCAAAGCCTCCCCCTGCTTGGATGATTTTGCTGATATGAAAAAGCCACCAAAAGGGGGAAGTAAGCTGAGTGCTCTAATATTGGTTCAAGAGTAGCCGCCACCAAAAAAAAAATCTCAGCCTCATTGTGCTGGGGCATTTTGAGGTCCAAGCACAACCCCACTTCAGCGGTTGGAAAACTACGGCAAGGCTGAATCACAAAGATTGAACGTTAGAAGTTGAAGCAAACTGAACCTGGCATATATAAGATATCTCAAGAGCTGTCGAGGGCTTGAGAACCTTCCTACTTAATTGCCCACTCACTTGCATCTCACAGCCTTAGACTGCCTTCATCTCGGCCCGCACTTTCACTTTTCATTTAACACTGTCCTTGAACTGCCGTCCAGTCCTCATTTTTCATTTCGGAATGTCGAAGGTCTTGGGATCGTTTGTTCAAAAAGCGCAGTCTATCAAGAATGCACCCTCCAAATTTTCTAGCGCCGCGGTGGAAGGCAGCCGCCTTGTTCCTTCCAGAACCAAGGACGCCGATTTTCAGCTCCGCATCGATGCCGGCCATTACGACCCAGGCTCAAAGAAATTGAATGTCGTTTTACAAGTTAATTCGCAGGCCAAAAGTCCTGTCCTGAAGGACTGGGTCAAGAAAAACACAACACACGCAAAGCTCGCAACCTCGGTATTCGATACCGCTGCTGAGGACAAACAAGCAGAGTACGAGAGGGTACTACGTGATCTTGAAGAGAAAGGCAAGAAGAACCTCGGATGAGCGTGATAAGGTTGGCACAAACATCTGAGCATATTAGTTATATCATGCAGCTAACTCATGCGGAGGTCCTTTGATTATGGCATAGATCAACCCTGTTGCAATTATGTGGAGGAGTTGTGCTAGATATCTTGTCCCCAATGCGCACTAACGGGGAAACCGTATCAAATCTATCTATTATTAGACAATCAAGCACGTAGTTGTTACAGAAACCCTCCAATAGTAAAGTGACTATCCGTAATGTGTGGAGCTGCATTTTATGACGTTCGCGGTGACCTGACACCGCCCTGGAACACGGTTGCTTTTTAACCGTGGAAGAAGCTGGAGGAGATCTTTCTTTTCTACCGCCCCCAGTTAAATTTCTTGACAAATGTCTTCTAATATTGAACCAGATGCTCCCAACTTTGAGGAATTCTTTGTTTTGGGCGCTAAGAAGTCGACCTGGCTGCCCTTTATCTCTACCCCTTTTCCCGTCCACTTCAACCTCTCGTCTCCAGTCAGCCAGCGGCGCAACAATTTGTACAGCGAGTGCGATGAATACCGAGTTAGAACTGGGTGAGCCATCTGCTGTCGTCGTACCTTGATTATTCATGCTAATATAACTCTAGAAATCAGACCCTATACCTACACGAGCGGTCGGTGGTTGCGGCGTGATAAACTGGAAACTGATTCGCGCTCCATCAAATTCAGCTTTGTTGCTCTTTGCCAGAAGGTTATTGAGCTATGCCCCGAAGCAAGTGAAATAAAGGCTTGTCGAAAAATTGAAGGGGGCTTCAACAGAGTTTTTATCTTTACCTTGGATAACGAGAAGAATATCGTGGCGAGGCTCCCGTTTCGATTGGCAGGACCAGCGAAACTGACCACTATTTCTGAGGTTGCTACAATTCGCTACTGTAAGATTATCGCGATTATTTATCATTTCTTTACCACTTACTCAAACGCTGACACACCATTGGTCTAGTACAAACGAAGACGAATATCCCCGTACCGAGAATTCTTGATTACAATTGCGACGCTAGTGATGAAACAAATATTATCGGCAGCGAATATATTATCATGGAACATGCAAGAGGCGTTCCTCTGCACGAGAAATGGCATAAAATGGCTGGCGATCAGCAGGTCAGGTGCATAGATGCAATCTACCGGACACTAAAGGATATCGCCGAGTTGGAATTCCCAGCTTTTGGGAGCATATACTTCGACGATTCTCTCGAATCTGTTAGCAAACAACCCCTAGGTGATGGCTTTTGTGTTGGACCTCACTGCGGTACTAGATACTGGGGTACTAATGTGGGCGAAAGGAGATATTATCATGATGCTAATAGAAACATTGGCCCATGTAAGTTGCGTCGACGCTCCCGCTACTGGGCAATTGTGCTTACCATCAGAATTTATTAGGGTTGACTATTGGCGACTATTGTGATGGCCTTGTTGACGCTGGTATGTCACAAGTTCCTCCAGTGGATACCAAACCCGAACGACCAATCTATCATGGATCGCCTGAAACACAATAAGCTCTTCTCAAGCGAACCCGTCCTGTGCTGAAGCAAATGGCCGCGAGTAATCGCGTCAGAAATTCCGCCCCACCCTTATTGTTCCACCCGGACCTGCATACGAGGAATATATTTGTTTCGGATGACAATCCTTCTATTATCACTAGCATTATTGATTGGCAAGCAGCTAGTATCGAGCCGGCGTTTTGGTACTCGGACGAGGTCCCGGACTTCGCAGAAGGAAGTGAGATATGCGCCAAAGCTTTTGATCTCTCTTCACAGTTTCTCACACCAAAACTTGCAGGCCCAAGGCTGATGAATGACAACATTTTTCGCCCATTCCGTTACTGTAATAGAACATGGAAAGATGGAGCAGTGGCCTTACGTCACGAGATGATTGAGACTGCGAGGCATTGGAACGAGCTAGGATTTGAAGGTCAATGTCCTTACCCTTTACCCACGCGAGAAGAACATGAGAAACACGAGAAAGAATACAGGCTTTTCGAGGCGGCACAGAATCTGCGAACCGATTTGTCAAGACTCCTAAATACAGCCTCAGACGGATGGGTACCGCCAGATGGTTGGGAAGCGGCACAATCAGCCCAGAGTGAACTCTTTGAAGGAATGTTGCAGGCTGTTTTGACGAACCCAGATTCAGACAATGATGAGCCGGTAAGAGATGAAATGACACTGAGGTCAATCTGGCCATTTGACCTTGAAAGTGAGGACAGTTGAGTTAAGGACTATATGCGGAATCTGATGTATATCTAGGAATTCTAGTTCAATATATCTTCCAATCAATTTCTGCACTCCTGTGGCCATAGCTAGTGGGCTCATGCTTTAGTTTTTGTATGTACTCCAAGTGCACTCCTGATGCTTTCCGCGGCATCCACATTCCCTGTGTCTTCCACTCTGACCCAGAGAGCCTCATTTGCATAAGGCCTTCGTCGCGAAAGGTCCAGTTGTCTCTGGGCATCACTAAGAGTTGACTGCTTGTGCAACTACACAAATCTTAAGTTGCGAACGGGGCTTGCTAGGAATCCAAAGGTCGTCGATCCGTTTCATTATCGCCTCTGCGTCTTTAAAAAGTCTGCCCCTGGAGATTTCCAACGGTATATGAAGTTGAAATTAAAGCGCGACTTCAGTATGCCGCGACACTTGACCACATTCCCATAGGATGCGAGACCAAACGAAGGTAAGTTGTATGCGAATTTGACAATTCTATTATCGACACATCAGAACCCACTGGTGTAGATACAAGATCATTCTGCTCAAACTCGCCATTCAACCTTGTATATCTACACCCTCTGATTGGCTTGTGATTGGCAGGGATCCATCAAGCCGCACCATTCCTCGCCCATCTGGTTCTCAAGCACTTGGCTGAGGGGGTTACAAACTTCAGATATCTCGACCACCGCCCTTGAAGTGATTTCCTATCCCTTCCAGCAAACATCCGACCGAATTCCACCTCAATCTCTTCCCATGAAAGCTTTCTGTGCATCAGTTCACGGAGGAGCTTGTCTTCGGAATTTGAATAAGGGCGGGCCTGTTGGCGGCTTGGGAGCGAAAAAGATGCTTCTACCCTTGTCCTTGCCCTTGTTCGAGGGCCCCTGCCTGCGGCAAGTTCAGTGTGTCCCAATATGGTGCGCATGGGCTTCTTTCGACTGCGACGCCCTGACCGAGAGGTTCCACATGGGCTACACAAGGTGATCTCGGTCATAGGCTGGCCGCTGCATCCAGAAAGAGGAATATGTGGTTCTTCAACCAACTGGCGGGAAGCGATCAAGCCCTTCGGTCCCAAAGTATCGGACAAGACACCCTTGCATCCATCTGAAAGATGCTTCTTAGGGCTAATCTTATCATTCCGGCCATCATCGGCATCACCGGGGTGTCCTTCGCAGGACAGGCCGATCCCAGGCAGTTGGGATGTAGTTGAACTTGTTCCGTCGAGGCCAGACCTGTTATCCATACTTCGGAGGGCCACTGAAGCTTCACAGCTCCCCCCCTCGCTGTTGTTCCGTATCCATGAGAGTAATTCATCGGGATGGGGTGGTTCGAAGTTATCGCCGTTATCGTCGTCGTCGATAATGCTAGCCTTGTCATGGTCGATTTCAAGCCCGATGATCGTATCTGGATTGATAAGATTACTGATAAGCAGGTGCCTCGGGCAGCAAGACGTGGTGGACTATACGAACCTTCACTGGATGGAAAGATAACGCTGTCTTTGCGAGGGCCGCTGAGCAACCCAACGGAAGACGCAGTTGTGTGATTGTGCGTAGAGGGCCTTTCTCGATCGTTGTTCACAGGAATGGGTTTGCCATGGCTAACGTGCTGCGCTGCCGTGTCGCGTAGTATGGTTGCAGGCTTGCGGGTAGGAGTGTAGACATGGAAGTACATGGAAATAGGAGGCTTCGGGGGTAATGGATGGTTCATCGGGATCGATGGGCGTGAAGCCGGGAAAGTGCAGGGCAAGGGAGAGCAAGACAGAGGGCCATTGTAAGAAACTTGGCGATCCATCCTGGGAGATAGGCAAATTGGGAAGCAAACTATGGTGTCAAAGGAACGGGTGAAGGTGTCTGCGTTGCTTTCAATTTAAGGCGGGCGAGGGTATTTATAACCCGTGAATCAAGCGACTGGTCTTTATTCTCTGGCGAAAAGGAGAACATCCCCGAAAGCCGAACCGACGCTGCTAAGGTTGATCCTGCACTCCCTGCTCGTATGTACGCCTAGGGCCTTGGAATGGCACGCTGTATAGTGCAAAGGGGCCATTCCAAGGAACTGATTGGGGTATTATCCAGAAAGAGTAAATGCTGGAGGAACGGCGCAGATTCAGCGGAGCACATGCTACCCTCGGAGCTCGACGACATTCCACAGGCAACACTGCAACAGCAAATAGCCGTACTTGCACCGTCATGTTTTCCACAGACGTCTATCACGGGGTGCAACATGCCGGATGATCGAGCACCAATCGGCCACGATTCGGGCGAACAAAGACTCCAGAAGAATGTGGTCGACGGCGATGACAGGCAACAACAGCCAGCGGGGCTGTAGATGAGGCATTTATGCTATTGGACATACTCGTCCAAGGCACTTCCTCATCTCCAGCCGGGCAATCCATTCGTGGTCCAAACGCGCGAGATCAGCACGACTGGGAGGGGAATGGGGGCCGAGAACGGAGGCGCAGGGCGGGCGACGGCCGGAAAAGGACGGAAGGTGGGGCAGGCATCAGGCGTAACACGCAATCAGCCATGGTTGGCGCCTGTTGCAGGTTTGGAGGTCAGACGCTTTCTTGGACAAAGAAAGTTGGAGAGGTAGATACCATAGGAGGCCGATAGGCAACATGAGCAAACTAAATCAACACTCCGGCAGTGGCAGCTGGATGAGGAAAGGATATAAATCATTTCGCCGGATAAGGTAGATCAAGAGAGAGCCAAAAAAAAAGTTCAGCTAACAAGCCCGTTCAAGCTAACGGGAGAAGAATCTGGGACCGGAGGTGACGAGAAACAGGGCGCAGCCGCATTTTCCGAAGGGAGAAAAGGGGGCGAAGCAGGTGGGCGTCCTTGGAGTAGGTGAGACGACGGGTCACGACCGGGCGGGTGCAGAATATGGGAGGGAGAATGAGGGAAAATGAAGGAGAGACAGGCAGAACAGCGAGGAGGGTTCTTATATACTCAAGAGGGGCCGGGCGGGCGGTGATGACAATACGGCGTACGGGGCGGCTATCCCGGAAACGGCCAAACTAACCGGAAGCGGGAATTCACAGGTCCTCGCTTTACGAGCTCAATATTCAGTCTCTCTAATCGCGATGTGAGGGGAAGTTCAAACTCAATGTACTTTGACACCTCATTTGGGAACAGAGAGGAGAGATTGGGAGAGGGGGACCTGCTACATTCTACCAGCTTACTTGATAAGGATAGAGGAATACCCCTGTCAGTATTATGTGCGAGTTGTAGAATTAAGTGTTAGTATTCCGCGGGATATCACTGCAGGAGAGCTTTCCCCGTTTGTAGACATGCTAAATATAGGGTGGGTTCCTGGGTGCAAAAGTTATTAGCTTATGAACATTGGGACTCTTGGGATCTATCAGACCATTCTCAAGAAGTGATATCCTCGATCCTAGGAACACAATGGTTGTTCGAGGAAACACTAAGGCCCCTGGAACCATGGCGTTAGTTCTCGGGAGCAATAGGCTTATACTCGGTAACTCCGCTTCTGCAGGCCTCTATGAGCTGCCATTTAGTTCAAGGTGGATAGAAGTCTTGGTATACAAGTTATGTTAAGAGCACTTCTCCTACTCCATCAAATTGATTGGCCGAATAATGACCTACTGAAGGCTTCACATCTCAGAGGCCACTCCAGCCAATCATAGCCTTTACCGCACTCTAACAACTATTGGACAAAAACTACCCCTTTCTCCACATGGGAGTAGCAAAAGAGGTTCCATATGAATTCAGACATTCAGCCATTCAATCACCGTTCCAATTCGTGTGGATAGCTATTGGATCTTATCCTATCATCAGACTCGGGCCATGTTTTATCCCTCTGAATCATATACAAACAAACAAACAATTTATTAACGCCCGGCGGCTGAGCCGAAAGGGCAACTATCACTAATATACTAGTACATTTCCTATCAGGTGCCATGTCTCCTTCTAGCCCATACAATTTAACCTTTAACATATGTCATGCCGTCTATCAGGATCGTAGGAGATTCTCGTGGGTTAGTAGTTTTGTTAGTAGGCTGTCTTGAAGGCGCTTCTCCAAGTGTTCAACATCCCATCTTCGGCAGTTGAAGCGCGCCTACCGTGTCTGCCACGAGGTGGTTGGTGTGAGTTAGGTTGGGAGGAGTGGGTGATTTGTGTTCGACTATAAGGTTAAGCGGCGTCGAGTCGGCTGGTGGCGATTGCAAACCGTATTGACGCCCGTACCGCTTCTAAGTTTGGACTCCAGTTTTGAGTATCTGAGGGCGACTTCCCGCCCAAATAGAAGGATATGTTGCCTCGGTGTGTGTTGGTGCATTGCAGCATTTCTGTCCGATGTGTCGTCCATCTCCGACATCGAAAGAGAAAGTGCTCTACCGTCTCTCTTGCTTGTCCACATTCACACTGATCGGTTTCCGCAACGTTGATTCGGTAGAGGTATCCGTTTAATCTTGCCATGCCCGTCCGGAGCTGGGCCAGCACGCTCGCTTCTTTCCATGGTAATCGATCATATAGCTGTCGAGTGTGCTTGCCTGGGAGGGCCGCGTCGACCCTTTTCACGTGTCTGCCTACTTTCTCGGGCAGGCCTTTGCTGGTGTCTTGTTGGGATCGTGCGATGTTGAGAGTGGTTGACTTCATCCTGGAGAGCTGTATGTATGGCATGGGGTCCTCTTGGGTCGCCGCTCTGGCTTGCACTTTAGCGAGGCCTAACAGTTTGTTATCCTCACTTGTGGCGACCCAGCGGATTGTGATCCTGTTTCCATTTTTCCGCAGTCTTCTGATTAGCTTGTATATCAGGCAAACGTGCTCCTGGCCCGACTGTTGTCGCGGGTTCCCCAGTGTGAGTGCGGCCGCTTTGTTACTCGTTAGCAGCGTGATTCTGTACAGTTTCAGTACTGGTAGCGTCTTCAATGCGTGTGCCATTGCTGCCAGCTCTCCCGAGTATGGGTTCTGCTCCGATCTTGCGCCAAGTGTGATGGAGAAGGTCTTTAGTCTTGGCTTCTTGTACTTGGGCGGCTGCTTTTGAATCACTCCGCCAAATCCCACTACCTCATTCCGTGCCGAGCTGCTGACTGCGATCTGCATAGATCCGCCGGCTTCTGCTGGTGACTCTGAGGTTCCTCCAATATCGGTCTGCAGTCGTTCCTCCCATGGTGCTAATGTGAATGGATTGATGGTTTCCAGTGTTTCCATCTCGATGTTTTTCAGCACATCTGCCACCTGGTATAACGGCGAGCGGTGGAATCTTCGGAATTTCCTGATACGATCCGTATTTCTGCGGAGTGGGTTGGTTTCTGGTAGGGTGTGGATGTCCGTCCACATCTTCACTGCCCGTTTCCAGAACCGGCTTTGCGCCGAGGCAATGTGAGCCTCTGCTTCCGCCACACTGGTTGCGACGGTGAGGAACGTTCCCACTATCGCTTGAGCTCCAACCCGTTGAACCCGGTTAATGGGCCCGCTGGCCTTATCTTTAAAGGCGTGCATCCAGACATTAGAGGCATAGTCCACCACTGGGGCAACAGTTGACGTGAACAACTGCCGCGCTGTTGAGGGAGATAAGCCTTTGAGTCGTTTGAGCTCCATTGCTGCTTCTAGGCCCTTGGACGCTGCCCTGGCTATGTGTGCCTTGTATTTAAGTCTAGTATCCATCAGCACTCCAAGGATCTTGACGTGGTCTTTGGGTTCAACGGTTTGTCCCTTGATGGTGAAAGGCTCCTGTTCTGATTTGTGTGCTTTGGGGGTGAAGTGTATGATGGCAGTTTTGTCCGCTTCGAACGTCGCTCCACTCCTCCTCTCCCAGTCAAGAGCTTCATTAATAATTGCCTTAATACCTTCCCGGTTGCTCTGCGCAGTTGGCCCGGTCACCCACGCGGTGAAGTCATCCACGAAAGCAATCGCTCCGCCGCGGCTGTCGATCTGTCGTTGCACGAGGTCTGCGTTAAAGAAAAGGAACAGGATCGGCGATAGGGGAGAGCCCTGCGGTAGTCCTGCCTGTGGGAGGCTTTGTACCTCGGACCCTTGCCCATTGATTTGGATGGTCGCTGTTCGTTCCGAGCAGAAGGCCTCGAACCACCGGATCAGACTTTCTGGTATGCCTCGAGCTTTCATCCTCTGAAGTAGTCATTCTTTGCAAACCCCATTGTAGGCTCCTTTGACATCGAAGCTGATCAAGCTCAGGACCCGACGGCCACGCCAGGCCGTGTAGATTTGCTCCTGCAGGAGCAGGAGCGCCTGTTCCGCTGATCGCTGTTTTCGGGCTCCAAAGTGAGTGGTTGGGAGCAGGCCGTATGTCTCCACTGCGTGTGAGATCCTTTCTGCCACCACCGACTCCAGGATCTTGCCCAGTGTCGCGAGAAGTGAAATTGGCCTCCAGGCTTTCGCGATGGTGTAGTCCTCTTTATTCGGCTTTTTAAGTGGTATGATTTTTGCATGTCTCCATTGACTTGGTAGCGTGCCCTCTTCCAGCGATGCCTGGAACAGGTCAAGAACCCTGTGTTTAACCGCGGGCCAGGTCATCTTCCAAACTATCGCCGGTAGGCCGTCTTCTCCAGGTGCCTTCCATGATTTTGCTGCGAGCAGCTGCCGCTCTACTTCCTCCATGGTGATGGCAGGCATCTCGACTGGCGCTCGTTGCGGTCTGGCCCCTTCCTCCTCAATATCGTCTGGTAGAGGAGGAAAGAATTTAGCCAGAAGCTCCTCTGCTTGTTCCTTGTGATCGGTGGTGGTGGTTCCATCTGCTCGGACGAGCTGTGGTACCTTCCCAAATGCTGTGTCATCTCCAGACTTTAGGTATTTGGCGGCCTTCCATATGTTGCTGTTGTCTGCCAGGAACTCCTTCCAGTACTTTTTCTTTTGTTGCCGGATGGCATCGTGGTATTGCTTCGCAGCACTTTTAGCTGTCTCTTCTAGGTGTGATGCGATTTGCCCTGCCCGTCGCTCCGATCGGGCGTGATTTCTCCAGTATGTGTAGATATAGCGGAGTTGTGTCAAGTCCGTTGTCCACCATCTCTTTGCGTACGGGGACGGTCTGGCCTTTGGCGTCAAGGCATGCACTGCCTCCAACACCGCAGACATTAGTCGGTCGGTTCTCTGCTGCACAGTGCCGTCCGACGGCGTGCTGTCCAGGCTTGTGGTAATTCTGGCATTAATCTCCTTCCAAGGCGCGTTTTTGAGCAGCAGTCGCTCCTGCTGTTTGGCAACCGGAACCGGAACGTCAAACACAGTCTCGATTGCGCGGTGGTCGGAGCCGTGCTCCGTCCCATGTATTGCACACTTCACCATGGAACCCGTCAGATTCTCCGAGGCAAGGACGAGGTCAATAGTTGACTCGCAGTCTCCACCGTGTCCTCCCCCCTGCCATGTCTTTGTGCCTCGTTTTAGTAGACTGCTAAGAGCAAATTCACTCATAAAGTCAATGATTGGATCCGCTTCGCCCTGTCTCTCCAGAGGCACGTCGTCTCCACCCCAAAGTTGGTCATGTCGGTTGAAGTCTCCCACGATTGCAACCTCCACCACTGCGCCCGTATCTCGCCTTACCTTGGTAATTGCCTCGCGTAGACTAACGCACGTGTCACGCAAGGCTTGGGCATCTCCCCCTTCCACATAGACTGATGCCATAAAAATCACTCGCTCGGGGAGCCGGATGACCGCCGCTGTCAGATCCGGGGATTTAATTGGTACTTGCTCTGCTTCCACGTCCTTTCTCACCCACAGCATGCTCCGGATTGCCCATCTCCCTTCCCTCCATGCGGAGGGGACCATCTTCGTCCATCTTTGATGTCCCATCGGAGTTGTCAAGAGTCGGCCGTTAATTCTTCTCGCTTGGGGTTCTTGGATTGCCATTGCCACTGCGTCCTGAATTTCTTCGTCGTTCATTAAGCTGTCATGCACTGCGCCCTGTTTCCTTACATTTAGCTGAATTATTCGGAGCGTTTTATTCATGTTGCACTGGATAGAGCTTCCGACAGTTTCTACTGTACGATTCATGTGGGCCTCCGCACGGAACGCACTTGAGGACCGTCTCATTGCAGTTGCTGTGGCGGTGGCCTTCCTTGGCGCATTTCGCGCACTTCTGGGTATTATTGCATTGGAATGCCTTATGTCCAATCTCTTGGCAGTTATAGCATTGTGTAGGTCGAGGACGATGTTCAAAGGCGCTGGTTACGCCAGATTCTCCCCCAGCGTGGAAGAACCCCTCGGCCAGGAGTCTTCGTGCATCGGTGCCTTTGGTTAGGTACACCACCATTGACCCATAGGCCTTCGCACTTTCCTTTCTGCTGAGCCATGCAATCTTGGCAACGGTGGTTTCATTCTCCTCGCTGAAGGCTGCCGCGGCTTCTGCCCTGATCTCGCCTTGTTCATCTAGCACGGCTGCTTTCTTGACACTGTCAACTTTGATTGGGTAGAGTTCGTCGCGGAGCACTCGGGCTCCTGCACCAATTATTGCTTCTGCGATTTTCTTAACTAGCTGGTGTTCGGGTTCATCCCGGCACGCAATTCGGATCCGGTTGGTGTTCTTTGGGTCCACCGTAACCGCGCGACAGCGCCAGTTAGTGTGGTTTTCCATTATCCGGATCTCTTTCTCCACTGCTGCCCTAATTGGGCCGGCGGACATTCGCTCGCTACCACCATCGGTCACATTCGAGGTATCTATCGTGCAATATAACGTATCGGTGAAGGTGGTTGGGGTCGTGTTAAACGAGGAAAGAGTCCGTATGTTGCTTGGCTGGCTCGTTGGAGGAGTGCGGGCGACATCTGCGTAGGACAGGTTGTTCGTAGGGTCTGGGGTGGTTATAGAGGTACGTAGGGATTGAATTTCGCGAAGTGTCTCGTCATGGTTGGTCTGGGATGTAGCCAACTCATTACGTAGCTCCGCTAGTTCCTGTTGCATTCCAGAAAGAGCTTCCGTGAACTGAGTTTTGACTTCCCTTAATTCTTCTCTATGGGTCTCATCCCTTCTCTTGATTTCTCTTCGTAACTTGACTAACTCTGCGAGCAGTTCAGTCGTTTGCGGGTTGCCGTTGCTGGTTTCTGTTTCGTCCTCTGAGCTGTCAACGCGCTCTGCTGCGGTTTCATTGCGGGTCTTTGGTCTGCCTCTCCCTCGGCGTTCAGTTTGACTGCCCAACGCATATCTTGTAGCTTCCTCTTCCTGTTCCCGGGCATAGTTATTTGGTGGTCTGGTGACTCGTTTGGGTCGTAGCCGTGGTGGTGATTCTTCGCGTTCGTCGCGGTCGGGGGGTTCAGGGGTTCGTGTTTCGGCCCGTCCCGCGCGCGCGTCGCGTGTCGGCATCTTGCCCAACAACCTTCGGCAAGTCGTTCTCGAAATCCGACAACGAATCCGAGAATCAGTGCTCACAGATACAGTGACTTCCTTCCCTTCGTACAGTTCGCTCGTAGGTACAGTCCCGCTCCGAAGTAAGTACAGTCACACATGTGGACTGATACCTGAATCATATACATAGTCTATGTAGATTCGATGTTGCCTTCAGATGTCTCCGACTCTTGGCGGCCGTGCTGGGTATGACGCGATCGTAGAATGTCCTCGGTTGTTTTCCGAATCGGCGTAGGATAGTACTTTTCCTGTAGGGGATTAGTGTCTTGCACTGCCCACTGGAAAGGAATCCTACCAATTGTGACTCAAAGGAGGACCAAAACCCACTCGGATCAGCTAAGAAGGTGTACACCCGACCAGAACCCCTCAATCGGATGCCTAGACAAATATCCGCTTCGCATAACTTGCTATACTCATAGGCCTTTTTAATGATGCCTTCCCTTCGCCGTTCTCTCATTTGCCGGAATGCCTTCCT
>CDMC01000001.1:1523856-1536121 GCA_001511075.1 Aspergillus calidoustus
CCTCAATCGGATGCCTAGACAAATATCCGCTTCGCATAACTTGCTATACTCATAGGCCTTTTTAATGATGCCTTCCCTTCGCCGTTCTCTCATTTGCCGGAATGCCTTCCTTGAAGGGGCTCTCTTTTTCTTGTTCTCATGGAGAGGGGTCTCTAATGCCATATCGCGAATACTATTAGAAATGCAGCCAGATGATGTAGAGAATCACAAATATTTCTTTGTTTGTGTTATCATCTAAAGCAGGGGTCTAGCTGAGGATGGCTTAGATATATGAGTTAGGAGAGCCGTGGTTTTCGGATCATACTAAAATCGTGGTCTTCAGCAGAGAGACAATCTATGGGAGTTCAACACCATCAACTATCTGAGGACCTTAGGCTTTGCCCATCCCTTGTTGAATTGACCGTTCACCTCATGTTGACCAGTAAGAAGATGATTTGCCTGGTCAACTCGCGAGGAGATGCCTGGTGATCAACAAATGAAATAGCCTGCGCCGTTTGGTTACGTCATAAACCAATGGATCATGTTGACCACCACATAAACAGCTAGGCAACAGGCTCATGGGAACCACTGATAAAAACGCCCCACATGTTAAGCTACGGATGAATGGTCAGGGTTGAACGGTTAAAGAACAAAAAGCATCGCCCTTATCTGGTTAATGACCTGGGCAAATGTCCATGCATCTGGCGTTTATTGTCAAGCGCTCCGGTTTTGAGCACCCGAAAGTCCTAGATTTTGTTTCCTGGCTGCACTCTGGGCTTCAGATCCTGACCGCGTGGTTCTAAATCTCCAGTCATGGAGAGAATATACTAGAATGGATGCCAAGGCGGGCTTGAGAGTGAATATGGAGAATTATACCTATTGATTTTGGGCGCCGCCCTACCTTGGTCAACGAGACCGGCTCCTACCATGAGGTATGGCAGTTGATTTTGGCTGGTTGATGGGCCCTATGCTCTCGTGTACCAGTCCCGTACCCAAGCAGCACAGTCGGCTTACATCCAAGAAAGAGCTTCTGCGCAATAACACACCAACGACATATCACGAGTGACAGACTGGTTCTGTTTATTGTTGAGCCATCCTAAGGACTTGTGTCCAACATGCTAGGATGCTGGAGCGCTTCGTGCCGCTTAACTCGGGGCTTCTTGACGTCCTTGGCACCCGTCGGCGGCTTCCATACTGCCTCGACACACCCCGACTATTAATGATGCCTGGTAGATCCTAAGTCAAAGTGTTCAACCTTCTGTGCTTGAGGTCTCCCAACCCGTGAACTACTGGTGTGTTCTCGGTCAAGGAAGGGAGATTCAGACTCACAGGGGAAGGGAATGGTTAATGGACTCGAACTGCTCTTTTCTTTGACCGTCGCCCGAAACCACGACGCAGCTCTCGTCCCTGGGGATCTTCCATCGATCTTGGCTGATTAACCGGCCCTGTCCTCTTAATTATTTACCTGGGCAAACACGCCTATTGGCTGATAGAGAGCCCGCAGGCCATTGTCCTATTAACGGGCAAGGCAATTCAGATTCAGAGGGCTATGCGAGCCTGGACCAGCGTTCGCACATAGCGAAAGAGCTTCTGTCATACGTCATTTTTTTGATGAGCGGAGGGGATTGAACATCGTTCCGTGGTCCAGACCCATGGTGAATTGCGTCCACGATTATTGGCTTAGCGTTCTCCTTTCTCCACCTTGGAGTACCGGCCAGAAAACGTCTCTATGGAAACCCCTGGAAGATCCCGACACCGCACCATTATAAATCAACCGCAGCGGTACTATGGCAGGGCTGTCCTGTCAGGAACCATGGAGGCAGCAATTTATGCCCTAACAAGCAAAAAAATCGACGAGATATTCGCGCTTTTTGGGATTAAGAAGAGTGAGCGGATAGACCCACTTATCACCGAGCTGTCCGGTATAGGTGAGTAGGTGGCTTGCATTTACAGTGCGATCCCTGGCTAANATGGGTTTGCCATGGCTAACGTGCTGCGCTGCCGTGTCGCGTAGTATGGTTGCAGGCTTGCGGGTAGGAGTGTAGACATGGAAGTACATGGAAATAGGAGGCTTCGGGGGTAATGGATGGTTCATCGGGATCGATGGGCGTGAAGCCGGGAAAGTGCAGGGCAAGGGAGAGCAAGACAGAGGGCCATTGTAAGAAACTTGGCGATCCATCCTGGGAGATAGGCAAATTGGGAAGCAAACTATGGTGTCAAAGGAACGGGTGAAGGTGTCTGCGTTGCTTTCAATTTAAGGCGGGCGAGGGTATTTATAACCCGTGAATCAAGCGACTGGTCTTTATTCTCTGGCGAAAAGGAGAACATCCCCGAAAGCCGAACCGACGCTGCTAAGGTTGATCCTGCACTCCCTGCTCGTATGTACGCCTAGGGCCTTGGAATGGCACGCTGTATAGTGCAAAGGGGCCATTCCAAGGAACTGATTGGGGTATTATCCAGAAAGAGTAAATGCTGGAGGAACGGCGCAGATTCAGCGGAGCACATGCAACCCTCGGAACTCGACGAAATTCCACAGGCAACACTGCAACAGCAAATAGCCGTACTTGCAACGTCATGTTTTCCACAGACGTCTATCACGGGGTGCAACATGCCGGATGATCGAGCACCAATCGGCCACGATTCGGGCGAACAAAGACTCCAGAAGAATGTGGTCGACGGCGATGACAGGCAACAACAGCCAGCGGGGCTGTAGATGAGGCATTTATGCTATTGGACATACTCGTCCAAGGCACTTCCTCATCTCCAGCCGGGCAATCCATTCGTGGTCCAAACGCGCGAGATCAGCACGACTGGGAGGGGAATGGGGGCCGAGAACGGAGGCGCAGGGCGGGCGACGGCCGGAAAAGGACGGAAGGTGGGGCAGGCATCAGGCGTAACACGCAATCAGCCATGGTTGGCGCCTGTTGCAGGTTTGGAGGTCAGACGCTTTCTTGGACAAAGAAAGTTGGAGAGGTAGATACCATAGGAGGCCGATAGGCAACATGAGCAAACTAAATCAACACTCCGGCAGTGGCAGCTGGATGAGGAAAGGATATAAATCATTTCGCCGGATAAGGTAGATCAAGAGAGAGCCAAAAAAAAAGTTCAGCTAACAAGCCCGTTCAAGCTAACGGGAGAAGAATCTGGGACCGGAGGTGACGAGAAACAGGGCGCAGCCGCATTTTCCGAAGGGAGAAAAGGGGGCGAAGCAGGTGGGCGTCCTTGGAGTAGGTGAGACGACGGGTCACGACCGGGCGGGTGCAGAATATGGGAGGGAGAATGAGGGAAAATGAAGGAGAGACAGGCAGAACAGCGAGGAGGGTTCTTATATACTCAAGAGGGGCCGGGCGGGCGGTGATGACAATACGGCGTACGGGGCGGCTATCCCGGAAACGGCCAAACTAACCGGAAGCGGGAATTCACAGGTCCTCGCTTTACGAGCTCAATATTCAGTCTCTCTAATCGCGATGTGAGGGGAAGTTCAAACTCAATGTACTTTGACACCTCATTTGGGAACAGAGAGGAGAGATTGGGAGAGGGGGACCTGCTACATTCTACCAGCTTACTTGATAAGGATAGAGGAATACCCCTGTCAGTATTATGTGCGAGTTGTAGAATTAAGTGTTAGTATTCCGCGGGATATCACTGCAGGAGAGCTTTCCCCGTTTGTAGACATGCTAAATATAGGGTGGGTTCCTGGGTGCAAAAGTTATTAGCTTATGAACATTGGGACTCTTGGGATCTATCAGACCATTCTCAAGAAGTGATATCCTCGATCCTAGGAACACAATGGTTGTTCGAGGAAACACTAAGGCCCCTGGAACCATGGCGTTAGTTCTCGGGAGCAATAGGCTTATACTCGGTAACTCCGCTTCTGCAGGCCTCTATGAGCTGCCATTTAGTTCAAGGTGGATAGAAGTCTTGGTATACAAGTTATGTTAAGAGCACTTCTCCTACTCCATCAAATTGATTGGCCGAATAATGACCTACTGAAGGCTTCACATCTCAGAGGCCACTCCAGCCAATCATAGCCTTTACCGCACTCTAACAACTATTGGACAAAAACTACCCCTTTCTCCACATGGGAGTAGCAAAAGAGGTTCCATATGAATTCAGACATTCAGCCATTCAATCACCGTTCCAATTCGTGTGGATAGCTATTGGATCTTATCCTATCATCAGACTCGGGCCATGTTTTATCCCTCTGAATCATATACAAACAAACAAACAATTTATTAACGCCCGGCGGCTGAGCCGAAAGGGCAACTATCACTAATATACTAGTACATTTCCTATCAGGTGCCATGTCTCCTTCTAGCCCATACAATTTAACCTTTAACATATGTCATGCCGTCTATCAGGATCGTAGGAGATTCTCGTGGGTTAGTAGTTTTGTTAGTAGGCTGTCTTGAAGGCGCTTCTCCAAGTGTTCAACATCCCATCTTCGGCAGTTGAAGCGCGCCTACCGTGTCTGCCACGAGGTGGTTGGTGTGAGTTAGGTTGGGAGGAGTGGGTGATTTGTGTTCGACTATAAGGTTAAGCGGCGTCGAGTCGGCTGGTGGCGATTGCAAACCGTATTGACGCCCGTACCACTTCTAAGTTTGGAATCCAGTATTGAATATCTGAGGGCGAATTCCCGCCCAAATAGAAGGATATGTTGCCTCGGTGTGTGTTGGTGCATTGCAGCATTTCTGTCCGATGTGTCGTCCATCTCCGACATCGAAAGAGAAAGTGCTCTACCGTCTCTCTTGCTTGTCCACATTCACACTGATCGGTTTCCGCAACGTTGATTCGGTAGAGGTATCCGTTTAATCTTGCCATGCCCGTCCGGAGCTGGGCCAGCACGCTCGCTTCTTTCCATGGTAATCGATCATAAAGCTGTCGAGTGTGCTTGCCTGGGAGGGCCGCGTCGACCCTTTTCACGTGTCTGCCTACTTTCTCGGGCAGGCCTTTGCTGGTGTCTTGTTGGGATCGTGCGATGTTGAGAGTGGTTGACTTCATCCTGGAGAGCTGTATGTATGGCATGGGGTCCTCTTGGGTCGCCGCTCTGGCTTGCACTTTAGCGAGGCCTAACAGTTTGTTATCCTCACTTGTGGAGACCCAGCGGATTGTGATCCTGTTTCCATTTTTCCGCAGTCTTCTGATTAGCTTGTATATCAGGCAAACGTGCTCCTGGCCCGACTGTTGTCGCGGGTTCCCCAGTGTGAGTGCGGCCGCTTTGTTACTCGTTAGCAGCGTGATTCTGTACAGTTTCAGTACTGGTAGCGTCTTCAATGCGTGTGCCATTGCTGCCAGCTCTCCCGAGTATGGGTTCTGCTCCGATCTTGCGCCAAGTGTGATGGAGAAGGTCTTTAGTCTTGGCTTCTTGTACTTGGGCGGCTGCTTTTGAATCACTCCGCCAAATCCCACTACCTCATTCCGTGCCGAGCTGCTGACTGCGATCTGCATAGATCCGCCGGCTTCTGCTGGTGACTCTGAGGTTCCTCCAATATCGGTCTGCAGTCGTTCCTCCCATGGTGCTAATGTGAATGGATTGATGGTTTCCAGTGTTTCCATCTCGATGTTTTTCAGCACATCTGCCACCTGGTATAACGGCGAGCGGTGGAATCTTCGGAATTTCCTGATACGATCCGTATTTCTGCGGAGTGGGTTGGTTTCTGGTAGGGTGTGGATGTCCGTCCACATCTTCACTGCCCGTATCCAGAACCGGCTTTGCGCCGAGGAAATGTGAGCCTCTGCTTCCGCCACACTGGTTGCAAAGGTGAGGAAAGTTCCCACTATAGCTTGAGCTCCAAACCGTTGAACCCGGTTAATGGGCCCGCTGGCCTTATCATTAAAAGCGTGCATCCAGACATTAGAGGCATAGTCCACCACTGGGGCAACAGTTGACGTGAACAACTGCCGCGCTGTTGAGGGAGATAAGCCTTTGAGTCGTTTGAGCTCCATTGCTGCTTCTAGGCCCTTGGACGCTGCCCTGGCTATGTGTGCCTTGTATTTAAGTCTAGTATCCATCAGCACTCCAAGGATCTTGACGTGGTCTTTGGGTTCAACGGTTTGTCCCTTGATGGTGAAAGGCTCCTGTTCTGATTTGTGTGCTTTGGGGGTGAAGTGTATGATGGCAGTTTTGTCCGCTTCGAACGTCGCTCCACTCCTCCTCTCCCAGTCAAGAGCTTCATTAATAATTGCCTTAATACCTTCCCGGTTGCTCTGCGCAGTTGGCCCGGTCACCCACGCGGTGAAGTCATCCACGAAAGCAATCGCTCCGCCGCGGCTGTCGATCTGTCGTTGCACGAGGTCTGCGTTAAAGAAAAGGAACAGGATCGGCGATAGGGGAGAGCCCTGCGGTAGTCCTGCCTGTGGGAGGCTTTGTACCTCGGACCCTTGCCCATTGATTTGGATGGTCGCTGTTCGTTCCGAGCAGAAGGCCTCGATCCACCGGATCAGACTTTCTGGTATGCCTCGAGCTTTCATCCTCTGAAGTAGTCATTCTTTGCAAACCCCATTGTAGGCTCCTTTGACATCGAAGCTGATCAAGCTCAGGACCCGACGGCCACGCCAGGCCGTGTAGATTTGCTCCTGCAGGAGCAGGAGCGCCTGTTCCGCTGATCGCTGTTTTCGGGCTCCAAAGTGAGTGGTTGGGAGCAGGCCGTATGTCTCCACTGCGTGTGAGATCCTTTCTGCCACCACCGACTCCAGGATCTTGCCCAGTGTCGCGAGAAGTGAAATTGGCCTCCAGGCTTTCGCGATGGTGTAGTCCTCTTTATTCGGCTTTTTAAGTGGTATGATTTTTGCATGTCTCCATTGACTTGGTAGCGTGCCCTCTTCCAGCGATGCCTGGAACAGGTCAAGAACCCTGTGTTTAACCGCGGGCCAGGTCATCTTCCAAACTATCGCCGGTAGGCCGTCTTCTCCAGGTGCCTTCCATGATTTTGCTGCGAGCAGCTGCCGCTCTACTTCCTCCATGGTGATGGCAGGCATCTCGACTGGCGCTCGTTGCGGTCTGGCCCCTTCCTCCTCAATATCGTCTGGTAGAGGAGGAAAGAATTTAGCCAGAAGCTCCTCTGCTTGTTCCTTGTGATCGGTGGTGGTGGTTCCATCTGCTCGGACGAGCTGTGGTACCTTCCCAAATGCTGTGTCATCTCCAGACTTTAGGTATTTGGCGGCCTTCCATATGTTGCTGTTGTCTGCCAGGAACTCCTTCCAGTACTTTTTCTTTTGTTGCCGGATGGCATCGTGGTATTGCTTCGCAGCACTTTTAGCTGTCTCTTCTAGGTGTGATGCGATTTGCCCTGCCCGTCGCTCCGATCGGGCGTGATTTCTCCAGTATGTGTAGATATAGCGGAGTTGTGTCAAGTCCGTTGTCCACCATCTCTTTGCGTACGGGGACGGTCTGGCCTTTGGCGTCAAGGCATGCACTGCCTCCAACACCGCAGACATTAGTCGGTCGGTTCTCTGCTGCACAGTGCCGTCCGACGGCGTGCTGTCCAGGCTTGTGGTAATTCTGGCATTAATCTCCTTCCAAGGCGCGTTTTTGAGCAGCAGTCGCTCCTGCTGTTTGGCAACCGGAACCGGAACGTCAAACACAGTCTCGATTGCGCGGTGGTCGGAGCCGTGCTCCGTCCCATGTATTGCACACTTCACCATGGAACCCGTCAGATTCTCCGAGGCAAGGACGAGGTCANCATTTTGTGGTGGCAAACTGCGAGATGTGCTAGGTTCCTGCCATCAGGACCAGTCCAAAGAGCCTTAGCACCATGCTTCAGGAGAAGCTGGCAGGTTTCCACTCGATCTCCAACCTTGAATGTGCTTAGATAGGTGCTTAGTGTATTGGAGAACTAGATTCGATAGGCCCACGACCGACTTGGTCTGAAGGGTTTGTAGGAGATCCGCGCGGGGGTCTAGGTCGAGGACTGGCTGAGGCTTGCGGTATGAACACCAGGAGGGTCGGATGGACGGGAACCGAGCGCTGGGATGGTTGATCCCGACGCTGATGACCCGGGCGGTAAGATGGAGCGCATACGCCCTGAGAGGTAGCACCCAGCAGGCTAGACCCTGCGCTCCCGACCAGGTCGGTCGTCAGACCGCGGTCCTACGACCACCACAGACGGAGAACCGCCAACCGGCGTCTACGGCAGGTGCAAGACCCAGACGGTCGTCTGGATACATTTGTGCGGCCTGTCTGGTCTGCCGACCACCCCAATGTTACTGAGTCTTCCACTCGTCCATCGCAAGCTCTCCCCCGAAATTCATAAAAATCTATCGTGTCATCGCGACCTGTGGACTACTGTGGGAAGCGATGGATGGTTGTCCTATTGGGTGGCCGGTACGGCCAACTAACTAGTTATCTAAGGTAACTGCTTACTAAGTGATGACTAAGCGAGGTCGAACCCCAGGGCAGGCGGAAGGGGACGTCCGTATGCTCCGACAACGACTTCCTGTCACGCCTTCATATTTGAAATACATTCGACCAATTGACAATCCGTATTTGTGGGGACCTGAGCTAGGCAGCAAGATTTTGGCAGAACCGGCGTTTCAAGGCACGCGCCAATCCCCGACCTCAGAAGGCCAAATTGTGGGTATTCAAGGTTCCCAGGGGTGAGTCGCTCACCCTAACAAGGTGAGCGACTCACCCCTTCTCACTCATGCGGTCGGGGATTGAGATTTTGGCAGAACCGGCGTTTCAAGGCACGCGCCAATCCCCGACCTCAGAAGGCCAAATTGTGGGTATTCAAGGTTCCCAGGGGTGAGTCGCTCACCCTAACAAGGTGAGCGACTCACCCCTTCTCACTCAGTCGCGCAAGCGCGCACGTGCAGGAAGCGCACTGATCACGGAATAACTCTCGGTCCGGCCCGTCGGCAGATCGAAGCTTGGCAGATCTGTCCACCACAGATCTCGGCGGCTTACTGTAAAAGGTGGAACGCTGCCCCTTCTCCCCGTCTTTTAAGATGTTAGGTATTGCGGTGGCTGAACCTTATGGCATGGCTTGGGAACAGATAGATAACTATAATGGAACTCGCTCCTGTAGAATATAACTCTTCAAGTCAGAAATAGAATCAACATTATATCAATATAAGTTCATCAACCAGCACTCACCTTCGGGGGTGATTTGCTCACCCTTCAAAGGGTGAGCGACTCACCCTCTGGGGTGAGTACAACAATATATAAAAGGACCCATGTTTCCCTGGACTAAGGGATCAAAGATACGTACCTTCTACTGCCTAGTTCATCATTAAGAACTTTAAACGGTTTCCTCATGGCGAAATTGGCTACTCCAAGAAGAATCCGTCGCCGCATGTCTAATCAAAAAAAGGCAAAGCGTCAACAATATAATCGACGAGGAGACACCTTGTTCCGCAAAGCGTTTGAGTTCTGTCAAGAATGTGACGCGGATGTCTCATTAACGGTTCGGCTGAGAAATAATGGCCAGATTTTCATGTTCAACTCGGATGATCGATGGCATCCGTCACCACAAGACTTGGTAAGTATTATCCCCAAAGCTGCCTTGCTTTGCTTACGGTGTTTAGGCAGTTTACTACCCTGTACCATTAAGGGTTACCTGGCAAGAGCTGGCCGCGAAATATGATCCTTGAATAGAGATATGCCTGCGGTGGGAAATCAAATTCATTGGCCGCATTCCAGGCCACGAGGAAGGTGGGTTTGGGCAAGGGTGGCAAGATATCTGTTTGCCACGGCGATCTACGCAAGTGAGCTTTATTTTAAAATCGATGCATAGATAATTAGTCTACAGTGTAGTATAGAGCTTCGTGTACGGAGTCTATTCCGTACGAAATCAAATTGGATTTCCAAGTACAGTAATATGTTCTCTCTAAAAATTCCCCGAGTTCGTTGGAAGAAAGAATTTGGAAGAGAAGGCGAAGTCTCTCGGAAAGTGGGCGATAGCTTTGACCCTGACAGGGGTGGACCAATGAGTCACCCGTTGTGAGGCATGGCGATTAAGTTAGCTAAACTTAGCGCCAGGCGACCATGTGAGTGTTCTTGCAGTTCATTCTTGTGGTTCCAGTGTGTTCAACGCAACAGATTTCAGAGAAGCCCAGCGTTTGAGAGAAAAGGAAAGGGCAAAAAGAAGGGTGTTTTTCTTGAAGCCTTAGAAAGCTATTCAAGCAAAAAGCGGGGTTGGTAAAGAACTCCTGTCATCAAATGTGTTCAACATCTGTTGGAAGCAATGGGTTCATCGAATCACAGGCAGAGCTGGGAAGATCTTGACGCTCCTCAAAAAAGCGCAAGTCTCGAAATAAAATATTGGTTGAACACTTGAACCGCAAGAACGGCCCACATGGTGGCTTCACCAGTGACTGACTCATTGGTCCCACTCCTTCAGACAGACAGAAAACAGCGGCCCAGCTTTCTCCCACCTCAAGGTGGGAGTACACTCCGCACACAAATAATATAAGGGGCCCGCCGCCTCCAGAGAATCTTCTTCTAGAAAAGAGTGAGAATTTTGAGGAGAAAAGGCGCAAGTCTCAAAAGATAAGTGATGGCTTTGACCCTGACAGGAGTACTCGTCAGCGCTTGGCTGAAGGCGCTCCCGTAAAGCAAGGAAGCGGCTCAGATTAAGATGACTCATCTGATCGCGCGATGATCGCGCGATCATTTACTCTGATAGTTTCGCGTATATTTAGCTCCCCTATTCTGGGGCCATGTTTTCTTGTAACCCATGGCTATCGCATACGCGCCGTTGGTGCATGAGCAACTCCACTCTGCGTGCGCTTGATCACCATACCCATCGCCAAGGTTTCGGCGAGAAACGTGGTCATCGCGTACGCCGGGTCTGCGCGTACACACTTTTAGTCTTCACGCCAGCAGCTACCCTACTCGGATCTAGAGGACCATGGCTCTGCATATGCCCGACATGCGCACATGCTTTCTATTTCCCGACGCGCCCATCTTCCCTACGCATATCTCGAGACCGTGGCTCTGCACACGCCCAAAGTACGCACACGCCTTGCTTCTCTCTATGCATCCATCTTCCATGCGCATAATTCAGGAAACCATGGCTGTGCGTATGCCCAATTGGCGCATATTCTTTCCTTTTTCCTACGCGCCCGTCTTCCCTACTCATAATCCAGGGAACCATAGCTTTGCGTATGCCTGATGCACGCATGTGCTCTCCCTCTCTGTGCCCATACGCCACAGTTTCAGTGGGATTATCGCTATGGCATACGCCCTATTAGTGGCTACGCTGCTGCACTAATCTTACAAATAATGGTGATCACCACGTAACTATGCCCTTCATGGATCGTTAGGAAGCTATTTTTAACGTTACGGATGCGATAATATTGATATAATCTACTAGTATCCAGACGAAATATTATGCCTATTCGGTGTTAACACGGATTTTAGACACGCAGCACAAATGGCATAGTAGCAGGTAGGGTAGAGGGTGCTTGTGGATGGTGGATGGAGATAAAAGTTGAGTATTAAGTTAGTTCTCGCAACGCTGACGAAGCGCTGCACGTGTCTGGTGGCTTGCTTCCCGCAGGAACCGAAGCATTTCTGCCTAAGGCATTAAGAGTCCGTGTGTGGTACATTAGTAATCAAACATAAACAAATGCGCAGGTGCCGCGTCACTACTCCCCTGATGATGAGTTGCGTCGCGCAGTGTCCCAACAGGGGGTTCATATCCGCTGGATTCCTGACATCAAATTAACCACTAGCTATGCAGGAAGATATTGCCGAGTTACGACGTCAACTGGAGGAAGCGAGACACGCACGGGAAGAGGAGAGACACGCACGAGAAGAGGCAGAAAAGCGGCGGGAAGAGGAGAGACACGCACGGGAAGAGGCAGAACGGAGGCAGGAAGAGGCAGAAAAGCGGCGGGAAGAGGAGAGACACGCACGGGAAGAGGCAGAACAGCGTTTGCAACCTACTGCTCTGTTTCACCTCCTTGACCGCTGCCACGAATATCTGTCACAGGAGATCCGAGTTGAGACAGATGCAGCCTTGACAACCCAAGGCAACGTGACTGACCCAGTCAATCGACTTTACCCCAAAAAGATTATACCTTGGACTGATTTTCCTGATCTCCAAGAGCGAATCTGGGAGAGACTCGAGCGTGCAGTTGACTTCACCTCGCGTCCACTCTTTCCCTCCGACACCCAGTTAGACTACGTCGCAACGAATATCCGGGACCGGCCGATTTACTCAGAAGCAACTTTACGAAATTTCGAGCGAGACACCGTGGATAACTTTGTTGAAAAGATTATCGAGGCCTTACAAGATGATGAAACTTTGCGACGGGAGTTTGGTATAGAGGGTCGAGTCGC
>CDMC01000001.1:1536366-2036915 GCA_001511075.1 Aspergillus calidoustus
CTGGAGCGTTTTGTGCATCTTATTGCTTCCCACGCAGCCATTGATCTTCAAGAGACGCCCAAGGTACGCTGGTTCACTGAAAATCAGGAACATACTAAGTGCGACATAAGTTTAAAAAAATACTTCACGAACTTTGCGAGGCAAGCCCGGATGTCGCACGAGCCATTGTAGGAACCATTCAAGAGAGAAACAAGCCGGTCCCACCCGAACAGCAGGTCAACGCGAGCACTGCCCCCTTAAAACGAAAATGGAAGCTAGACCAAGATCCCCCTTATCGTCCATCAAAGTCTACCAGGATTAGCAGATCTTCCGCATACCTTGCGAAATCCAGTCCCACCGCTGACTGTCGCGGTCTGGAAACAGAAAGGCAGATCAAGGAGGATGACGAAACTCTTCCAACAGTAACCATGGCAAGCGAAGACATGCCACTGATAGAGACTCCAACATCACGCGGGCCCGAAAACACCCTACCAGATGCTGAATCAATGCCGCCCGCCGGAAAGACCCTAGATGCAGGACAGATTGAGGAAAAGTCCTTCCCTCAACCTAAAATCTATCAAGAAAAAGTACTAGTGTCAGCTGAGAGCTCTAGTTCATCCTGTCAACCCCCAACAGATTCCTCTATGGAGGCATCGCCTGTCCGGGACTTGATTGTTGAGGCTGCTCGGACCCTCTACCAACTCAGCCAACACCAGGACGGCGTCCCAAAGGCTATACACAAACGAATTCTTCGGTCATTGCAAAGCACCCAGCCGGAGGCACTAGCCGCATCTACGAGTAACACGTGGTCTGATGGTTCGATATGGGTACAAGTACTTGAGATGGGATCCTCTCGGCAACGTCATGTTACTATTCTTAATATGCTGGAGTACATGGGGGCCTGGGAATGGTATGATGGCCAAGTACAACTGGCCCAAAGGACGATCTCCACCAAGAAGGGTCAGCCCGTGGATCGTCGAGGAGCTGCAATCCATGTACTGAATGAGATGCAGACCACTCGAAGGAGTGTGGAAGACCAGGGAAGGTGGATAAGCGGGGTTGGAACGGTTGCGTTGAACCAAAGTGAAGCAGGCCACGAGCTTCCGGGCAGTCCGGTCAGCCTTGCTGAGAGTGACCAGCGCCAGCGGAGGAAACTGATCAGCATGCAACTTAGCAGAGGCCAGAAGCTAAGCACGAAGCTGACTAAAAACCTAGGATTTGGGATACTGTTCAGCAAAAAAAACTGGTAAGGCCGGCATTGTTTTGATATTTCTAAATCCGCTAATAAAAGCCAGGGAATATACTAAGATGAGCATGAGGCGTCTGGACGACCTTATTAATTCTATCCAAGCAGACCCCCAACACATGAGGCTCCTTCAGATCCTTGGCCTCCAACTAGAGCGCCTTGTAAGCAGTGGCTGGCCCGACTTTCGTGATTTTATTACCCGTCTAATAGGCGGGGGGCTGATTTCAGAAGACGAGGCTCGGGAATTGCGAACTACCTTCCCATTAGAGGACGTAAGTAACCCGAATCATAAGTATCAGCACGGCTTGAATACTAAACTGAACCAGGAAGCTCTTCCCGCTGGCAAACTAGATACTGCCATCGACCAGTTGGTTGAAGGGGTCAAGGCCAGAGTGTTATGCCAAACCATACTTAGCCCCAACGACACTTTGGCCGTGAATGGAAGCATGGAGCTGGAATGTACAATACTTCAACACCTCCGTCCAGGCGTACGGCTCGATGCATGGACAATCCTGGCGGCCATGCAGATATCTGACCGGCCAGCATTTGTTCAACACGACAAAAGCATTCCTCTCGATGAGATTATTGCGATTGAACCAGTAAAGCGAATCCGACCCTTCAAACGGCCGCTAGCGGCATGGGCCAAGAAGATTTCAAAATACCGACGACAAGCTAAAGAAACGTTTGGGGACGTTATTCCATTGGTTTTCTTCTGTCCTATTAACCACACAGACAGCCACTACACGTTACTTGAGATTAATGAACGGGAGCGAGTGATTCGTCATTACGATTCGCTAGCTGATCGAGGCGCTGTTAACCAGACCCGGATGTCGAGATTGGTCCAGGAAGAATTTGGGGCCCTAAAGTTCTCCTACCAAGAAGCTGTAAGTGGATTCTATCCGTACTTTGTCGTATGATAAATAACATGAAAATAGCCTACTCCGCAACAGAATGATGCTTGGAGTTGTGGTATTAGAGTCGTCTGGACTTTCCAACGCTTGTCGAATGGTCTTCCGATCGGTGGGTGGAATAAGGTACTGAACCCGGAACCCATGATACTAGAGATAATAAATGGGCTAGTCACTTGTGTTGAAGAAAATGCCATGGAAAGATATAGACGTTAACGGGGTCAGCTAAATCAAAATAAACATGATGCTGCATCAGAGCCAGGCAGAGCGTTAAAATCGTTTGGCACAACTCTCTATTCAGACGTAAGAATATGCTCTAATTTTGAGCCCTACGGACCATAAATCACACCAACCCATAATCTACAGAACCATAGCTTTTCCGACTCTCACGTCCCTCCAATGCGCGACGCTCTAAGCCCTCTTGCCCGATTCTCGAACATCCTGTAAGGTGCCAAATTGATCCATGGTAAAGCTCCAGTTCCCTTTCTCCCAGACGGTATCGAACTTCGGTATCGAACTTCGTTCTTCTCCAAATAGAGATTTCTGACCATGCAGGTTACTCTAGTTAGAGTAGCCATCACAGTCAGGTGAATAGGGTGCGTAAAAATATTCAGGTGTCTTGGTCTCCCATGGCGGAGATGATCCCGGATTTAAAGAAAGTATCATTCGCGAATTCAAAGTGGGAAATTCACTCAAGAGGTCGAGAAAATCCTTCTGCAATCGAAGCTTGTCAACACAGTACGCGGCGTACTGAGCTAGCCAATCCAAAAGAGGATCTTGTGAAGGTAGCCGGTTAAAGGCTACGCGTAGAGCTGCGACAACAGCGACTAAAGCGTTGTCCTACAAGTTTTGAACCAGTATATTGTAAAAGTACATGAATGCCCTTATAGCATGCTGGCCCCAGTCAAGCTCTGTAATAAAGCACCGTGTTGCAAACTTTCCTTGCTGTGTTTCAAGTATTTCTCTCAAAACCCCGCCGTTTCTTGGCATCACTCTTGGCGGCTTCTGGGCACATCCCACGGCCCGTGCGACGGGTTGTAAGCGGCGTTTTCGGATCCCGACACAAGCGAAGAAGGGAATCCAGTCAGTACTGATTGGCTGGTGGCGATTTCGGGGGTCCATCATGGCAGCCAGAAAGGTCCCTGCTCTTGTATCAATTCCTCCGTCCCTTTTTGAGGGCCTTCCTTTTTTTTTTTTTTTTTTTTTTTCTTTTCTTTCTCTTACCCCCCTTCTATTTTTGATCAGGTACGCGTATCCGCTTTCCTTCTGAGGTACTAACAAGAGTGCTCTTAGCCCAAAGAGGGGAGGAAATGATGTCTTTAAAGCTCATGCTCCTGGGTCTGGAGGAGGTGCCCGCTCCCCTGTGTTACACTTCGCCTGACATACAAATTAGCAGATGCCAACTAGGTACTTTCTCTTGGAATTTTTGCTGACCCAATCAGAAGTTTCGCACTAAAAGTGCTTCAGAGGACCTTGGGGACGATGGGGTTAGCTAGCGACAGGCGTTACGACAGGCGTTACATCCCCTGGGAAGAGAGAGAGAGAGGGAGGGGTCTTTAAAAGGGCGAATGTTCACCTACGAGAGTGATCTTGAACCATCACATCCTCCGGATCTCTATATCTCTCTTTCTCTCCTCTGATATTTGATAATAAATCTTCTAGATTACGGATCGAGAGACATCACCATCATTGACTCTTTTGCCTTGCCCACGATGGAACCAAGCCTACTACACCCGTTCGTCGTCCAAGCCGTGAGCAAAGAAGGAGACGACGTTGGTACCTGCGAGACGGGTAACGATTACGACGGTCGGGTTGGGCTCCGTGTCTCCTCGATTTTCGTGATCCTGGCTGGCTCGCTTCTAGCGACACTCTTGCCTCTTCTAGTGAAGAGGTTCGGGGAACGTGGTGCTCATCGTCAGGTGGCTTTTGCAGATGCAGAAGGAGAAGGACAAAGAACAGGAGGGGAAGGGCGGGGAAGGACGGTATGGCCCCTGCTGCTCTTCATCAGTCGGTACTTTGGTTCAGGGATCATCATCGCGACGGCCTTTATCCACCTTCTCGCCCCCGCAGAGGAAGCACTGAGGAATGAGTGTTTGACTGGAGTTATTGCGGAATACTGCTGGGTGGAGGGGATTATCCTCATGACGATCGTCATAATGTTTATGGTGGAGTTCAGTGCGATGCGGTACACATTGCCTGGCGAGGGTATTCCAGCCAAAAGTGGCAACGAGCAAGGAAAGAACCATTACAGGATTGGGGAGGAGGAAGGTGTGCTGTCGAGCGATGATCTCAATGACCGATACCATCTCTCGGCGGCAGAGAAAGATCGACCCGGGAGCGACTACACGGCGCAACTAATCGGCCTCTTCATCCTCGAATTTGGAATCATCTTTCACTCCATCTTCATCGGGCTGACCCTCGCCGTGGCCGGCGGATCCGAGTTCACAACACTCTACGTCGTCCTCTTCTTCCACCAAACCTTTGAAGGCCTCGGACTCGGCTCCCGTCTCGCAAAAATTCCGTGGCCTGCTGCCTCGCGGATGAAGCGCTGGACCCCCTACATCCTGGCCATTGCTTACAGCGCAACCACCCCGATCGCCATTGCCATTGGCCTCGCGGTGCGCACCACCTACCCACCATCTGGCCGCACCACGTTGATCGTCACTGGTGTCTTTGATTCCATCTCGGCGGGTATCCTGATGTATACTGGGCTGGTGGAATTGCTCGCGCACGAGTTTATTTTTGGTGGGGAGATGCATCGGGCGCCCTTGCGGACAGTCTGGTCGGCTTTTGCGCTGCTGTGTCTTGGCTCTGGGCTGATGGCGTTGCTTGGTAGATGGGCTTAGAGAGGGTAGACTAACTATGTGGTGGGCAAAAACAAAGGGATTTGGGGCCGGGAGTGTTTTGGGCCGGGGGTGGTGGGGGGCGAGGTGGTTAGGCATTGACAGCTTGCGGTCAAGAGCTTTGTTAATAATTGCCTTAATACCTTCCCGGTCACCCACGCGGTGAAGTTATCCATGAAAGCAATCGCCCCCCCTCGGCTGTTGATCTGTCGTTGCACGAGGTCTGCGTTGAAGAAAAGGAATAGGATTGGCGATAGGGGAGAGCCCTGCGGTAGTCCAGCCTGTGGGAGGCTTTGTACCTCAGACCCTTGCCCATTGATTTGGATGGTCGCTGTTCGTTCCAAGCAGAAGGCCTCGACCCACCAGAGCAGCTTTTCTGGTATGCCTCGCGCTTTCATCCTCTGGAGTAGTCTTTCTTTGCAGACCCCATTGTAGGCTCCTTTGACATCGAAGCTAATCAAGCTCACGACCCGTCGGCCACGCCAGGCCGTGTATATTTGCTCTTGCAGGAGCAGGAGTGCCTGTTCCACTGATCGCTGTTTTTGAGCTCCAAAGTGACTGGTTGGGAGCAGGCCGTACGTCTCCACTGCGTGCGAGATTCTTTCTGCCACCACCGATTCCAGGACCTTGCCCAGTGTCGCGAGAAGTGAAATCGGCCTCCAAGCTTTTGCAATGGTGTAGTTCTCTTTGTTTGGCTTTTTGAGTGATATGATTTTTGCATGTCTCCACTAACTTGGTAACGTGCCCTCTTCCAGCAACGTTTAGAACAGGTCAAGAACCCTGTGTTTGACCGCGGGCCAGGTCATCTTCCAAACTATCGCTCCTGCGCCGATCGTTGCTTCTGCAGCCTTCTTAACCTTAATGCTTCGCAGATGGCAGAAGCAGCCGGTTGCCATAAACGAACCATCAAAAGACATCGCTCGCATGTGCGACTGTTCGGTAGCGTGACGGCACCTCCTAATAAAGGGGGTCGACCACGAAGCATCACACCGCTCATGATTCAAGTCCTTTGCGATCACTTACTTGAGAAGCCTCAGCTGTATCTGGATGAGATGATAGTCTTTCTATGGGATGAATTTGACGTTCTGGTCTCGCAATCTAGTGTTCGTCGTGCACTAGATGCAGACCTACGTGATGCCTACTTCCATTATATATCCGACTTTGCCTCTTATCACCTTGTTTATGTGGATGAATCAGGGTGTGATAAACGAATAGGCTTTCGAAAGACCTTGGTCTCGTGGCACCACGCCGTCTCAAGTTACCAAATTCTATCGTGACCAGCGGTACCAGATCCTCCCAGCATATGCTCAGGACGGGATTGTCCTATCTCATGTGTACCAGGGCTCGGCAGATGCCTCTTTTTTTGAAGACTTTATTAATGAGCTACTTCGCGATTGCAATCCGTTTCCAGAACCGAGATCTGTTATTGTTATGGACAACGCTTCCTTCCACCATTCTGAGAAGATCGAACAACTCTGTTCAGAGGCAGCGGTCAAGCTGTATTCGCCGGATTTGAATCCTATCGAGGAGTTCTTTGCCGAGTTAAAGGCTTTCATCCAGCGACATTGGCAATCCTTTGAAGACAATCCCGACCAAGGCTTTAGCACGTTTCTTGAATGGTGTGTTGATACTTTTGGTAGAAGAGAACAAAATGCGGAAGGACATTTTCGGAATTCTGGCATAATAATCGAAGCGTACTTGCATAACCAGCATTGTCTTGGCAGCCTGAACGAGTTTAAAAGCCCATTTGATTGGGTATTTAGCGTCTTAGAACCATGTGATTCAAAGCATTCGTTGTCAATGAGGGGCAGTCCATTTGCGGGGTGAACTCATCTGTTCTAATTCTTCGGCCGTGGTACCTTGGCGGTTTACTAGATTTAATAGCTATCTAACTCAACTTATTCTCTATCCATCTGAAGAGATTGGGGTTCGATGTGCAGCTTCACAGTACGTGTTTATAACTGCGGCCGTTATCGCAAGACTCCCAAGCAACCATGCGGGCCAGCAAAACGGGATAAGAAGCTCTGTCGTTCTGGCAACACAGAGGACGCCTCAACCACTGGAGCACCTCATTGCGGAATAGTTGGGTGTGATAAAAACGTCGTTAATTCGGCGTTGTTCAAACGAAAGATCAAAGGGGGACGCCTTATCTTGGATTTCTGGGGAGCACCATTCCCGAGTTATACCGCCAATGCCGCTGATGTTGATGATCACTGCATCCCCTCCGCTGTCAATGACTATATTTGAAGGTTTTACGTCCATATGAGTTTTCTTTGCCTTATGAAAGCGATTGAGCGCGGTTCCGATTTGGACAGGCCATTTCTTCCAAGAGTACTCCGTAACACGGTTTTCCAAAAGAATCTCCCGCAATGATCCGTTAGGATATGCCTTTAGCAGAATCCCAGTCACAACTAGTGGCCATCACTACCCCTCGAAGTCATATCAGGGTTCCGAGATGCGGCGACCCCCTCAGCCTGGAAAATATTAGGCACGCCTGCAAAGTACTCGAGATTCTCTAGCTCCTTCCGAAAGACATGAGGATCGCGAGGTTCCTAGAGAGGACGGTTAACTATCTTGAGAATATATCGTACCCCGTTGTGGTAAACCAGAAATACTCCGTCTGAGATTTCCGTGTCGCGTGTCAGCTCTTCATCGTGAATTTTTCGAAAACAAGGGTAATCGGCGGCCGTAGGATAAACGACCCGAAGGAAATCTTCTCGGATTCTGTATTTCAGGAGCATATTGAGAACTTCTATCGAGCCCAAGGTGCCAACTAATCCGGCCTCTGGATTGTGCTTTGTTACTGCCGTGTCTCCTTCCAGTATAAGCTCAGTCACGGCGTCAGCGAAGAGGGGGATTGGCTCGTAGTTGATTCGCCTAACAAGGTCTTGGAATAACACGCGGCGTTGACGCTTCGAAGCCTGCTGGATCTGGCCATTGTTGAGAAGGTTAGCGATTGTACCGATCAGGGTACTGTGATCCACCACCTGGTATCCTTCACAAAGTAGATCAAAGTCTACGAACAGCTGTTTGGTCCTGAAGGAAGTCCCCGTCCTCCGAATATAATTTGACCTCAAGATGGTTTATTGACATGGTAGGAGCGGAAGACGGGGTGAACGTTTGTTTTCTTTGGGGACCAGTGTGGCCGTTGAAGCTGGTCTTTGTTCTGCCGTTGCGGGCGGTCAATTAACTAACTAGAAAAGCAGCAATGACTAAGATGATGAATTATGAATGCTGATCTAAGCTAGGACTTCACATATGCATGCATAAAGCCGATCATCCACGGATCTCGCTGGAACCTCATGGAACTCCACACGCCCGGACATCGTTCATTTCGATTGGCTAGGAGCAATCAACCCGTTCACGTGTTGGTGTGCAACCAGTACGAAACCGGCGACCTAACACCGACCTCCAGCAACTCAAATTTAACAGCACATCCACCTCGTACAAATTGAACTGAAAGCAAAAGCTCACTTTAACAATGGGACGCGACTGTTGCGGTCCGTCGGCACGTACCCCCCAGCCTGATTTTATGCCAATCTCGGCTCCAATTAAGGAGGCAAGCAGTTGCCCGGACGCTTGCTGCGTTAGCGACGACACTGAGCGTCTTGACACCATGGTGCCGGGTCAGCGACAGCCCACCCTGGAGAAACCAGATGATGGCTGCTCTCCCGGTGAGATCATGGACAGTCAAACCGAGAATAACACGGATGCGCCCTACTGTTGCCGTGGCAAAGTCCACCCATGCTGCGACACGTCTTGCCTTGACCGCTTAGCTATGCGGGAATGCGAAATGAGTGCCGGGGCTGCCCACGGCCGAGACGGTCAGCCCACCAGTGAGTAGCCGCTCTTTAGAATGATTTCTAAAAGCCTGCTAACCCCCTCCTCAGCTTGCGGTGGAGCCGACCCCAAGGCATGCAGCCAACATAGTCTCTCTGTCCTCGACCGCTATGGCGCCACTCTACAAGCCCTGGGATGTATCTGCCGCGCGCTCATCGCTCTTGGCCAGGAAAGTTGCTGCGAAATCCGCGAGCGCTATTCCCTGGACGGGAAACAGTGCTCCAAAAAGTCATCTGTTCGCTCCCTTCTTCGCAATTCACTGGATTCCTGCAGTAGCAACGACGCCGTCGTCAAGGACCAGGCGGCCCAGAAGCGTCTTCGCCTACGAAGGGACATTGGGGAAAGCGCCAGGTCTATCAAGAATCTGTTCGTGGATTCCTGTGTTGTCTCTTCTTGTTCGGAGGACAATCCCATTAAAGAGGCGCCCGTCAAAAGTAAGTGCTCGAAGCCGTGTTGCTCTGAGGGCAAACCTGCCAAGGAACCTTGGCCAAAGAGTAACTACAGCGACTCTTGCTGCACGGACGACATGGCTATAAAAGAAGGCCCAAAGGAAACCCAGTGCTCCTGCTCTTGCCGCTCCGAGGACCCGGCCGCTACATCTTCATCCGCCGAGTCTTGCTACTCCTTCAAAAAGCCCGAGAAGCAGCCTGCTGCCCAGACTGGGAGCCTTGATTTTGGCTGCTCGGAGACGTCCCATGTCAAACAATTTCCCCCCACGGCCGGCTGTTTCAGATCTTGTTGCCCCAGAGACAAGCGTACAAAAGACATTGACACCAAGAGCATTCATGGGGTTTCGTGCTGTTCTAAGGACAATACCGTTGTCGCGCCCCCTACCAGTAAGGGGGCTGGATCTTGTTGCAGAGCAGCTAAAAATACGATCATCAGAAAGCCGCCCAAAGCCGCCGCCTCTGGCTCTTGCTGCAATCTACAGACGCAGGATACCATGGAGCCTCCAAAGACTAACTCCGCAGACTCTAGCTGTGCAGAAAGACAGCCGGTCAAGCTTCAAGTCTCTCGCGCAGATGCTTGCTGCTCCTCTGCTGCCTTCAGTCCTAGTGTAAAGACTAAGCGAGCTCCGATTCAGGATATCGCCGACATAGAGAATCAGGGTACCGGCAAGGAACATGTTGTTCTCAGTATCTCTGGCATGACGTGTACTGGTTGCGAGACAAAACTCAACCGAACGCTCGCTACTGTCCCCGCCGTCAAAGACCTGAAAACCAGTCTGGTTCTTTCACGAGCCGAGTTTAACATCGATCTTTGCCTCGGCTCAGTAGAGGAGGTCATGAAGCATCTGGAGCGAACAACTGAATTCAAGTGCGAAAGAGTCCAGAACCAGGGATCTAGCCTGGACCTTATCGTCCCCGATGGGCCCTCGAAATTCATTAGTCAGACATGGCCGGACGGAGTTATTGATATGATGCCCGTGGACAAACAGATCGTGCGAGTCGCGTTCGATCCGAAGATCGTGGGCGCTCGAGACCTCACCGAGAAGATATGGGGTCCGCCAATTGAACTTGCTCCTCCGCGCGGTGACCCTTCGCTAGAGGCTGGCAGCAAGCATGTTCGACATGTTGGATTCATGACACTTCTCTCCGTTATCTTGACGATTCCGGTTCTGGTAATGGCATGGGCTCCGCTTCCTGAGAGGGAGGTGGCATATTCCTCGGCTTCGCTCACCCTGGCCACTGTTGTTCAAGTTATCATAGCAGGACCTTTCTATCCCAAGGCCCTGAAGGCTCTCGTTTTCTCAAGGGTTATCGAGATGGACCTCTTGATTGTCTTGAGCACTAGTACTGCCTACATCTTCTCGGTGGTCGCCTTTGGGTACCTCATTGCAAGAAACCCCCTTTCAACTGGTCAATTCTTTGAAACAAGCACTCTCCTGGTTACCTTGATCATGGTTGGTCGATGGGTTGCCGCTCTTGCTCGTCAGAGAGCTGTTGAATCCATTTCTATCCGGTCACTTCAGGCATCCACAGCTATCCTTGTCGACAAAGGGAGCGGAACGGAACGGGAAATCGACGCCAGACTTCTTCAATATGGTGACACCTTCAAAGTTCTTCCTGACATGAGGATCCCGACCGACGGCACTGTTATCAATGGGTCGTCTGAGGTTGACGAATCCATGCTCACTGGTGAATCTAGACCGGTGGAGAAATATCCCAAGTCTGTGGTGATAGCTGGGTCTATCAATGGCCCTGGAGTCATGACTGTTCGCCTGAACCGTTTGCCTAGCGATAATACTATTAATGCTATCGCTGCAATGGTTGATGAGGCTAAACTGTCGAAACCCAAGCTGCAGGATCTCGCAGACCGGGTAGCATCCTACTTTGTCCCGGTTGTTGTGGCATTGACGATCATCACGTTCGTTATCTGGGTTGCAGTGGGCGTGACTATCCGTGGATATGATGGGTCCGAAGCTACAATCCGGGCTGTCACCTATGCCATTACTGTCCTCATTGTGTCTTGCCCCTGCGCTATCGGACTGGCCGTTCCTATGGTCATTGTAATTGCTAGCGGAGTGGCGGCGGAAAGAGGTATTATCTTCAAGTCCGCAGATGCTATTGAAGTCGCTCATAAGACATCGCACGTCGTGTTTGATAAGACTGGGACCTTGACTCGGGGAAAGCTATCTGTCGTCGCGAAGAACTGCGTCGACGAAGACAAGCTCCCGCTTCTTCTAGGCCTCGTCGAAAACAGCCGACACCCAGTCTCAGTTTCTGTGGCTGCTTACCTTAAGGATACTGGAGTTATGGCCTTAACTGTTCCTGAGCCTAAGAGCTTTACTGGTAAAGGTGTCGAAACCACCGTGGGCGGCCGGAGACTCCAAGCAGGCAATTCCCGCTGGCTGAACTTATCGGAACATGAACTTGTTCAACCAATGCTTGCTCAAGGATACACTGTTTTCTGCTTTTCTATCGACAATGCGTTATGTGCGGTCTTTGCTCTTGAAGATGAGCTTCGACCTGACGCTGCGGGGACGATCAAGACCTTGCAGAAGCGTGGTGTCTCGGTACACGTGGTTTCTGGCGACGATGACGGAGCTGTTCAGACATTAGCGTCCAAGCTTAGCATTCCTGGCAACAATGTTCGTTCTCGAAGCTCGCCCGCCGACAAGAGGGATTACATCCAGACGCTCCTTGGTACAGGTGCAGACCGCAAGGAACCGGTTGTTGTTTTCTGCGGTGACGGCACCAATGACGCCGTTGCTCTCGCGCAGGCTACGATCGGCGTCCACATGAACGAAGGCACAGATGTCGCGCAATACGCCGCGGATGTGGTTCTCATACGGCCTTCTCTGGCTGGCATCACCACCATGATGGACTCCAGTCGGAAATCTGTCAACCGCATCAAGTTCAATTTTGCATGGAGCTTCGTGTACAACACCTTTGCAGTCCTTCTCGCTGCGGGTGCTTTTGTCAATGCGAGAATTCCTCCACAGTTTGCGGGACTAGGAGAGTTGGTGAGTGTGTTACCAGTAATTGCCGCCGCGTTGCTTCTACGCTGGCCGAAGACCTAGGCACGGAGAACCATTATTGTAGGAGTGACACCGGCTGATTTCATAAACTCTCCTCGACGTACAATTGAGAACATCGTTCTGAAGACGGGATGGGACATCTCCTATTCATATTCAAGCTCGGCTCGCAATCGCAGGTTGCTGCAATTCTGTCGTTATCGAAGGTCGTTGACCTAGCCTCAAGTGATGTAGAGGCAAATTCTAAGACATTCATTAATGTGATTATTCTTTTGAACACGCAGCCTTGCAATGCTGTGCAAGTCGTTAGTTAAACTATCGTCCAATTGTTCAGCGGGTTCAAGCGCCACGTGTTCAACCTCATGTTAGCAACTTTCACATAAAGAGATTCCGCCATGAGGGATTCCCTAATAACGATCACATTGTGAGGTTTATTTCCAGTTATATTTCAGGAATGATATGCTTTACGTGTATTAACAGTTATGAGAGGTGAATTGTAGTATATATTAAGATTCAAGAATATGAGAAAACAAACCTAGCAGTGAAACAATTCCACGACCTTTTGTAAAGATTTCGTGTGCATAGGTTTTATGCAAGCTTACCTAAAGTTTATGTAGAAGCACAGCGAACCTGATTAATAGTAGCACTTTTGCCACTTATTGAATTCTACGGGGCGTGCCTGGATCCAATCTGAACCATGGGACTGAGTGAGGATACCGATGGACCTCGCTTGCCAGCACCATGGCCTGTGTGCGAAGCACGCGAAGGGTAGTTTGTACGCTCACCAGCACGCCAGCCAAATGACTAAGTGGCGATTTGATATATCGAGGGATACTGTAAGATGAAAAGGTTGCTTCCCGCATGTTCCTAGTTCGTATATAATCAAGAGATAACTAAATAAATGATTGTTTTTGATAAAGCGTCAACTCGCCTTCTTGCTGAGAGTCGAACACCAGTAGACCTGTATCGCGCCCTGACTTCTCCCTGGGTACTGCTTCGAGAATACCCTCGTCACATCTGACCATGATCGACCTTCGTCCTTCCTCAGCTTCACTAGGAGGTCCACCTCTTTCGTGGACCATGGCATACCCTTTCTCGAGCTCTTTTGGACACTCCTGCAAACACTTCGACTTTGGTCGATCTCAGGCCGGGGGCTTGAGCGACGGCTTTCCCGTGCCTTCAATTCTTCACATGCTGTTTGTGAGGTGTCAGACATGCAGTGAGATAGTGCACCTTCAAATAGCCAGGATAGAAATTGCAAACGGTCATTGAGTGGTAGAGACGTGAACTGAGACCGAAGGGCAGCAAAGGAATCTTCCCTAGGTGCTGACGTGGAGCGAACTCGAGGTGGCTTGCGAATTCCGCCGTCTGTTTTTAGTGTTTTTCGCTTAATTTGGTGCTTTCCATGGCTATCAGGGAAAGACTGGTCTGGTACGGTGTCGGGCGAGGGAGGGTGCATTCGTTGGCAGCCATAACGAATTTACTGAATACCGCCATTATCACTACCATCCCTTTCGCCAGGCTCTTCAAAACGGCTAGCTGGACTTCTGAGAATGGCTGGAGGTTCAGGATACAGGCAGGTTGTCTCCGGATTAGTGATGCCGTCTGCTGGGGGAGCATGTAGCTGGAGGTCGTCACTCTCCCAAGGCCCGAGATTGGCAAGAATTACCGGATCAATGGGGATGTTGTCTTGGGGCGAGTCTGGTATCCTGAAGAAGTCCTCTAGACTATCGGTCGAGCTAGATGTACTTGGAGACGGGGCACTACGCGCTGCGTCATCATCCTGGAATCCAGGCGGCTCGGTAGGGGTCCTAGTCTCGTCCTGAGGATAGCAGGGGCGGATCAGATCCGGAGCAGGAACATGTGGTCCAGAACTCCGTCGAGACGCGGTACTACGCCCGAATGTCTCTGACTCCAGCTGGGTGTTGGCATTGACATGCACGCATACTTCGGCCGGCGGTCGCGCCGGAAGGTGATGTTTGGGAGGCGGCAAAGTGCTTGGAAGTAGAACATGACAGGGCTCAGAGTTAGGGGTATTTGAAGTTTGTGGGGAGCACGCATTGAGTGTTCTGTGTGGTGGATACGGTTTCGCGGGAAGGGGAGTCCAAGGCTTGAAATTATTTATCTGAAATGCAGGAAGCATATTGTGGGAATCGGGATAGTTTTGGAGGTATAACACGTCGGCAGAGATGCGATTTGAAGGGCGAGAGAAAGAACGGAACTGGAGGAGGAAGAGCAGGCTGCGGAAGAATCAACTTGAGATGCCCGAAAGTCTCGTGGGCCCCAATCGCCCCCTTATACCTCCCTCCTAGGTCCGTTACTGTCCAGCATCGGCAGAAGCGGCAAGGTAAAATTCCCTTGCCCGCAAGATCATGACCAGTCTGCTGACCTGCCCACACTCACCTGCGTACGCTGGGCTGAAACCAAGATCTGGTGCCCGGCCCCAATCGCATCTCTTCACTGCGATTCCAAGCGTCGCATGCCCAAGACACGGAAATGAAACGGATGCGGCAATTTTGCCATTGGCTGGTGAAACAAGACAAGGATATGTGATCAGATCCTAGTGGGGTCTGGAAGATGGCTGTGGGGGGAGAGATGCAACCCTGTTCACCCGAGCGGCACCGGCAGGCTGCGCGACAAGGGTGGTAGCTGGACGATCAAGAAACTGCCCTCCCCATGTCAGATCTCGGAAGCCCATGGCAAGCAGTGAACCAGGTTCCTCATATCGAAGACTGCATCGAGGTAGAAGGAAGGGGATTCAAAAACGACGCGAGGGAAAGATAAACGGGCTGACAGGAAGTGTGAGCCAAAAGACTCCAAGGTTGCTGAACGCCGCGCGAAAGGCCCCCAAATCACAAGAGTCAGTGACTGGACAGAATCACAAAGAAGGTGGATGGGCTCATCAACCAATCGAAGTAATGGTCACAAGGACTTCATGTCTCAATCGTCTAAATAACCCGTCGTCGACGCCGTAGCTGAAGGGGGCGAAGCGAGGAAGGTGGAGATGGCGTCGTGCTGGAAAAGGAGCATGTCCGGATAACGCGGCATCTTGAGGAAAAAGCGGGCAGTGCACTGGGCGCCGTGGGACGGGAAGAGGGAAAAGTGGAAGAGAAAGTGCGTGGTCGTTCGAGGGAGGGAGGCCGGGCTTATATAGATGCAACGGCAGCGTTGGGGCGGCAGGGGCAGGCACGTAAAAGCGACAAGGCTCCACGCTATCCTCGAAACGGCCGGCGCTATACCGCAAAGGGCAGTGGGATGCCCGTCGACGGCAGGCGGTGGCGGGCGGCAGGCGGACGGTGCAATGGCGGCCGTTTCCGGCGCCCCGCTAACCGTGTCACCGTATACTAATAGCTACATAGAGGACGACCTACTACACCTTATAGTCTTATACCTTAATTCAATACTCCAAGGACTATGGAGTATAGAGTCATCTATAATACATTCCCTAACCTAGAATAACCTCCGCGAATTCCTCCTTAGATAGCTAGGAGATCTCGCGGACTATCTACACACTACATAGAGTAAGGCCCTTCGCATGTAAAGCCTAGAGGGTAAGAGTAACTATGCCTACCTATAGTAATAGCGCGAATAGTAGTTAGAATTAGGCAAAGAAGGTTAAAACCTTAATACCCTCCTTTTATAAATATTCTTCGAATCATTCCCCTAGAGTATAAAGTAGAAAGTCTATAAATAACTAAAGTTCCTAACTACTCTCGCGGACCTCGTCTTACTAATCACGAAATTATGACCAAGTATTCTAATACTAACCGCGAAACCACTACCAGTGAAGAAGGATAATAATAGGTAAGGGAATAAAGGATATTCTAGGTTACCCCTATTCTAGAGAGCTCGCGGTGGGGGTCACTTTACTTATAGAAAAATAGGCTAATACTAAGTTAGACACCTACTACCACGAGGTGCTAGTAACCATCTATAAGGATGCTTCTATTACGGGAAACTAGGCCATTATAAGCCTAATTACCTAGACCTCGCGAAGGATAATAGCAAGGGCCAGGCCTAATATAAGGCGCCCGCGACTATAGTAGCTATATCCACACAACTAACCCTTACTAATAGGGAGTAGCTTATCACGGAGAGGATTTTCCTCCCCATGAAAGTAACCCTACCTAGTAGGACTACCATGGATCGCGAGGCACTTATAGATAGTAGGAGTAAAGTTAATATAGTTCCTTCCTTACTCGCGAAGTAAGCAGGATGGAACCTTCTACCCTATTAAATCTTTATATAGACTATAAACAAGGGGCAGCTACGCAATAAAGGAGTCACAAAGGTGGTTTTCTAACTTTAAGACTTACCAGGCACCTAGAAGGAGTTTAAGGTGCTCGTGGTAGTATCCCTAGACATCACGCAAGTAACTCTAGGGATACTATAGCTAAAGATTTATAATCCTAAGACCCACTAGGCTAAAGGAAAGTATATCTTCCATGAAGATCCTCTAAAAGTAGAAAGCATATCTATTAAGGATTTCCTAAACAACATCCGCGAAGACCCTAGACAGGTGTTCTAGGTTAGCGTAATAGACGTAGAAAAGGTGATTACAGGCGAGGACCTACTAACATGGTATTAAGACCTCGCGGGGGCATTCTCTAAGGAGGAAGTAAGTAAGCTCTCTCCTCATTATAAAGGAGTAGACTTAAAGATTAAACTAGAGCTAGGTAGGGAGCCTCTATTTAGGCCCCTCTACTACTACTCCCCACAGGAATTAGCTACAATTCGCGAGTATGTCCAAATTATACTCGCGAAGGGGTGGATAAGGCCTTTAAAGTCCTCTACGAGCACACCCCTACTATATGCACCTAAGAAGGATAGGGGGATCCACGTGTGTATTAACTACCATGGGTTAAACGTGATATCCCTAAAGAACCACTACCCCCTCCCTCTAATTAATAAGACAATCGCTCGCCTGAGTAGCGCGAAGATCTTTACATAGCTTAACCTTCATGATACTTACCATAGAATACGTATCACGAAGGGGCATGAGTAGAAAACAGCCTTCCACACAAAGTATAGACTATTTAAATACTTAGTAATACTATTTAGGCTTACTAATACACCCACGACGTTCCAAGTATATATAAACTAGGTGTTTCGCGATCTACTAGATATCACTATAGTAGTCTACCTAGATGATATTATTATATTCTCGCAGGATACGAAATCACACCAGGGTCATGTCCACAAGGTGCTAAAAAGGCTGCAAGAAGCAGGCCTTTACTATAAGTAAAGTAAATATACCTTTATAACATAGTAGATTAACTTCCTAGGGTATATTATTACACCCTAGGAGGTTAAGATAGAACCATCACGAGTAGCTACCATCCATGACTAGCTAATACCAGAGATAGTTCATGATATCCTCGCCTTTTTAGGGTTCGCGAACTAGTACTAGTGGTTTATACACTCCTATGCGAGTATTACTATGGTACTAATAGATCTCCTTCACAAGCCTAAGGATAGGCTAGTACGAACTATTAAGGATAAGGGGAATATCATGACCCTAGAGGCTCGCGAAGCCATGGAAATCCTAAAGGAGAAGTTCATAGAGATAGTTTACCTAAACCACTTCATAGAGGATCTACTAGCTAGGCTAGAGATAGATACCTTAGGTAGGGGGCTCTATAGAGTTCTTACCTAGTTATATCTAGATAGGATATAGAGGCTAGTAGCCTTTTTCTCATGAAAGTTATCTCAAGTAGAGAGAAACTACGTGATAGGTAAGTAAGAGTTACTTATAATTATAGAGTCCTTTAAGGAATAGAGGCACTACCTATAAGGTAGCCACTATAAGGTTAAAGTTATTACTAACTATAAAGCACTAAGTATGTTTTAGTCACTAATAAAAATACTATCATGAATGCAAATTCACTAGTCCTAGTTCCTAGCAGGATTTAGGTTCTAGATTACCTATCACGTAGGTAAACTAAACCCTGTAGATAACCCCTCATAGAGAGTTAACTACCTAAGAGAGGGTCAACGCGAGGAAGACCAAGGTAGTTACGTGGAGCAAGCTAAGAACAAGCTACTCGTGTAATTAGGGCTTACAGACGCGCAAGGGACCCTAGGGGCATCCCCCCACAGGATAGACGCTACCCACGTCATGGTGGTCTAGGCTTCGCGAAGGTTCATGCGTGAACTAGAAGCTAGTAATATCATAATTATAGAAGGTCATGGACCTTAGATATTAGGGCAAGAATAGCTCACGACTATAGCCGTGGTCACTATAGATAACCTCCTAGAGATAGAGGTACCACACAAGGAAGTATAGCAGGCTTGCAAGGAAGAAGAGCTATTTTAGAATAACCCTTTATAATACCTAGTTAAGAGTATCCCTACTCTCCTATTACAAGACGACCTTGCAAGGAAGGTTATAGGCGCCTTAAGTAACTATAAGGGTCATGAGAAGGACCCTAACTAGAAGAAGAGTAATCCCTAGCCTTAGGTTAGGTAGGAATTACGAAAGGGACTTCTCTATTACTAAGAGAAGCTCTATATCCTAGACTATTATTAGCTATAGATAGAGATCCTTAAAAAGCTATATAATAACCTAATAGCAGGTCACTTTATAGAGGAGCAGACCTACGAGCTAGTCTTACAAAGGTTCTTCTAGCTAGATATATAGAGATTCATGGTAGATTACTACAAGGCTTGTGGTGTCTATCAGGGCTCGCGTGTTATTAATAGTAAGTAGCAAGGCCTGCTTAAACCCCTACCTATCCCTTGCGAGCCATGGGAATAGATTAGTATAGATTTTATTACTAATCTACCCGCGAGCATTAAGTTTAAGGATTTAAGTAGCTCACAAGAGGCATATAATACTATCCTTATTATTATAGATAGGATGAGTAAGATAACACACTTTATCCCTACGTGGAAGGCTATTACTAGTAAGGAACTTATATTTCTAGTCATCCACAAAGTATTTCGCCTTCATGGGGTGCCCGTGAATATAGTCACTAACTAGGGAAGTATCTTTATAAAGGGCTTCTAGTTAGATTTTATCTACTACTTATAAATCAAGCACTTAATAAGTACCGCGTACCATCCCTAGATAGATAGCTAGATAGAAAGGTTAAATAGTATTCTTAAGTAATACTTGCAAGGCTATATTAACTTCTCATAGGATAACTAGGTGGACTATACCCCTCTTATAGAGTTTATATATAATAACTCGCGACAGGCGTCTATAAAATCCTCGCTATTTTAGATCCTATATAGAATAGATCCACAAGTAATCACACTCGACCTCTATATAGGAGGAGAGGTAAGCCACGAAGTCAAAGACCGCGCTACCTATATCTAGGAGATCCGCGAAGCTGCGCGCGAGAATATCACAAAGGCCTAAGAATAACAGGCAAAGTAGTACAACGCAAAGCAAAAGAAGAAGACCTTCAAGGTTAGTAAATATATTTAGATTACTAATAAGAACTAGTCGCGAATACGCCTAAATAAGAAGCTTGATTAATTGCAAGCAGGGCCTTAATAGATAGTTAAGTACATAGGCAAGAACGCCTATAGGGTAGAGTTACTCATGGGACTAAAAGTCCATGATATCTTTCATATTTTAATACTTCGCGAATACTAGGAAATAGAAGGTGTAGATACTCGTGAATAGTTTAAAATATAATTCACGAGCAAGGACGACTGTAAATATAGGGTTAAGAAGATCCTAGGGCTAGTAGAGAACCCTATAAATACTATTATTAAATAATTAGGTTATAAGGAGACTATAAAGGAACCTCTTATAAACCTATAGTATCTACAAGCCTACAAGGAATATTTTACGAATAGAAAAAACCCTAGTATTATTAATAAAAAAGGAAAAAAAAGATAGAAAAACAAAACTATTATAAAGGGGAAAAAATTATGTTCATAGTAAATATAGGACTAATTTTCTACTACACAGGCCTTACGCGACTAGCTATAATAACCATCCTATTCCCTATTACAAGGTAGACTACTACTCATAGAAGCAAGAAGGCTTACTATAACCCCTTAAACATGCTTACTACTATAGAGAGTAGTTCATATATTTATAGTAGAGGTAGTTATTATACCTCTTACTAATCCCTCTAGAAACATATTACGCGAAATACTAAGATTAACCTAGGTTCTAGCACTCTCCACACTCCTAACTAGCAGGCGGAAGTTATCCCACGCGAGTAACTAGAAGGCCCTCTTATAGCTAGGCGCGTGTAGCTAATTACCCTAGATCTACCCACCTATACTAAAGGATAGGGCGGACTACTAGCGCGAGAGCCCACCATCTCTCGCGGGTCAACAGGGTCTGATCTCTTGTCTAGGGAGGTAGGCCTAGGATAGTAATAGGGGCGTTCTACAAGCATGGCGTGAACCATGCTACAGGCGGCAAGTCAATAAACTACATAGTGGCTGTCTAGTTCTCGCGCGTCGCAGGCGCTAGAGGCGCCCTATCCTAGATCTCCCAAGGAGTGCCCGCGGGATGCGGGGAGGGTTAAGGAATATTAAGGCCAAGAGTAGCTAGTACTACCTAGATATTAACTATAGTAACAATGAAGTTTCCACGAGAAGAAGAGAAGGGGGGTAGAGGAATAGAAGGGGGCTAGAAAAGGGCCATGGTAGTAGGCACAGGTGCAGGGGCGGGCGTAGTAGCAGGGGCAGGGGCAGGCGCAGGCATAGGTATAGAGAAAGGCTAAATCACCCCCACAGGGGGGGCCTGTACACCAAGGTTAGTAACCATGGTTATAAAAGAAAGTTATAAAACCTTGCGAAGCCTATATAAGCTCTTATAAAGAGGAGAAAGGGTAACATATACCTAAATTCCCCCCGCGGGGGACTCCTCCTAATTAGAGGGGGGGGATGGCGAGCGCGATAATATAGAAGGCGTAGAGGAGGCGGCTAAAGTAGAGCATGAATAGGGAATTAGAGTAGTCATTTTAAAAGATTCTTGTAAAGGGGGTTAGAAAGGACACTTGCAAAGTAGGCTAAGAAAAGTATAAGTATAAAGGGAAGGAATAATCTCGTGAATACTAACTTCTCGCGAATATAAGAGAAATACTAGATAACTAGAGCCATAAAGAGCTACTACCTAAAGAGGAAATAATACTAGAATAAGGAAACTACTATAGAATAATAAAGAGACTAAGATCTATATAAGAATAAAAGAAAGGACATGCTTAGGGACCTCTACAAGGTAGAAAGACTTACTACTAAGAAAGCTAAGTAATCTAGAGAGGAGAAAGAAGAAGAAGAAGTTAAGAAGAAAGAAGATTTCTTTTATTCTTAGGCCTAGTAACAGAGCTAGTGTAAATTAGAGTGAATATATTCATAGTAATATTATTATCTAGAGTGAATAATACAAGCCTTACTTATAAAGAGAGAAAGGACTCACCCTTCACGAGAGAGATAGACTTTTAGGTAGATAAAAGCCACCTTAACCCTTCGTGAAACAAAGAACTTCGCAATAGGGGAAAAAAGCCAAGAACCTAATATAATAAAGAGCCTCGCGAGGCACTAAATAAGTAACACTTAGTAAGGAAGAGACAAAGGCAGGTAACCACCATAAAGCAACCCTAAGGATAGGGAGACTCTATATTTATAAAAGCTAATACTACGTAGCGGAGAACGCCAGTAGCAAGTACCATAGGGGTTCTAAGGCCTTCGCGAAGGCCCTTATAAGAGGACCTCTTAAGGCTTAATATAGGAGAAGGGAGACTCTATACCTGCGAAAGCTAATACTACATGGCAGAGAATATAAGTAGCAAGTGCCGCGAGGATCCTAATACTACAGGACAGGGAAAGGATCCCGTGAAAGGGTTTATACATAGCTATTCCACAGGGGAGCTATCACAGGGAGTTAAGATAGACTAGGAGTACCTTTTCCTATCACGTAGATTTTTTTTTACCTACATTTAGGTTTGTTTACTACTATAATATGGTTTTTAATAGCTACCTACCACGTGACATGCGTCGCGAGGGTATTTAGTCTTCTATAAAGACATCACGCATGGCCTTGAGGAACTAAGGCCTTAGAAAGGGGGGGGTAGTTATAAGGCCCTCGCGAATATACTTAGATATTTCTAACCCATGGTCCTTAGTTAGCCCGCGGGCTAACTAAGCCTATAGAGAATTTCCTCTACTCGCGAAGGGTTAATTCTAACCTTTAGCATTAATCTACCATCAGATCCTTATTCTTGGAATAAACCTATCGTGATAACCTATCTACTCTTATTATAACCTTTCACACTACTCGCAAATCTCTAAAAGGCCAAGGACCTTTATAATTATATAATAGAGTAATACACTAGATGCTTCCTCCTAGCTAATATCTAGAGTAACTATTACTTTATCTTATAGTCTTTCTTCTTTAAGTACTATGAGTATTGTCTATTTCATCTTATATACTTCCTAGATTAATTTATTTACGTCCTTAACTACTTGTTTAGTTTTCTTTAATTCTTTAATTATGGCGAGGGTGAGCTGTTTAAAGCCATGACTAAGTAATTCATGAATAAACTTATCTTTTTCTAGGTATCGCGCTATTTTATCCTTAGAGATTTCTTCTATTATATCTATTTCATTCCTATTATCATTTGTCATGGTGATTGGTCTGGTTATTACAAAGGCAGTATTAATTTAAGAGTCATGGGTGGCTAGTCTATTCTTTTTATACTTTAATTAATAATTCTTTTTCACATGTCTAACTTTTCTATATTTATAATACTTTCCTTTAAAGTATTACTTCTCATGTAGTCTATCCTTCTATTCTCTAGTAATAATAGCTATATTTATTTCCATGTCTCTATCTTAGTCTTATTTAACCTTTTTATTATTACTAAACTATTTATATTACTTCTACTAGTCTATCTATTATTTATATTATTAGTTCTCGATCCATGATGCAGCATTAATAAGTTCATCTAAGTTATCTAGTTAGTTATTAATAAGAGTAAGTGCGTCCTTGGTCTTGTCTTAAAGTCTAGTGTAATACCTAGACATGAGGGCTTCATCTCCCTATTATAGGTTAGATGTGATCTAATAGAACTTAGTAGTATATTCTCTAATATTTATCTTACCTTAATATAGGTTAGTAATTTTTAATTCTATAGTTTATCTAGTATCTAGGTCTCTAAAGGCTTTAGTAATTTATTTCTTAAATTCTTTATAATCCCTAAAGATCCTCTTTATTAAAGGTTTCTATCGCGTAGTAGTATTCTCATTATAGTCACGTATATATAGCTTGAATTATATAAATACTAATCCTCCTAGGTATATTCCTATGAATATAACCTTATCATGTTTATTTGCCCTATCTAAGTTATTAATCTTGATATATATATTCATGGAGGTTAGATAACTTCTAAGAGTTAAATACTTACCTTTAAATACTTTAGCTTTATTTGCCTTAATCCCTTTAAACATTTTAAGCTAATAGGTCTTTATAAGTAGGTAACTAATAGCTTATTTAAGCTAAGTAATCTTCTCTATATTAGTAAGAGTAGGGGTAGAAAGGTTCTCCTTTAAAGCTAAAATAAGCTATGCTACTTTACCTTTACTATTACCTATAGTAATAGTAGATGTGTCTTCTTCTTAATTAAAATAAGGGTCTATTACTATTAGATAAGTCTAACTAATCCTACTTAAGGCCTGGAAGGGCTTAAGGTATTCTTATATTAATATAAGAAGACTACTTCTTAATAAACTAAGAAGATAAACTAGGTTTCTAAAAGGTAGGGTAGCTTTAATTCTAAAAGTAATAGATAGTAGCTAAAACTAATTATATACGTGAACAAGTGTCCTTAAATATAGTGTCTATTATATCGCCTAATATGTCCCATCATAGCACCTACTATGTTCTATTAAACTCCCTGATATGACCGTAGCCCTATCTGGTCGTAGTGTCAAATCGTCTAATATGATTAGCTAGATTAACCTTTCATTCTAGCATCGACGTGATATCACGTCGACTCGTGATATCCCGTCATACCGTAATCTTACTAGGCAAATCTATTGGCTGACAGCATCCCGTGTCTTAGCGCGGCTCTCTGACACTTAAGTCTTTTAATCTATTTATCTTGCGCTATATTCTATTTATTCTATGCTATTATAGCGCTCTCGTATGTAGTATGGCTCTGAGTAATTTGTTGCATTAGGGTCTAGGCCTAGCTAGGGGGACTAGATAATTTACTATTCCTTACTATTCTTTACTAATATTCTATTCTAATATTCTAATATGCCTAGGAATGGGACCTTCTAGGGCTTTTATATATATTACAAGCGCTAAAGTATTATACGCGAATTTTCTATTCTAGTGCATCCATTGCTAAATTACTTAGGATTTAGGGTTATTTCTAATAAGTGCCTAGGTTATCCTTCTAGGGCTTTTCTAATATGCCACAAGCACTATAGTGTTATGCGCAAAGGTTCTGTTCTAGTATGTGTCTATTACTGAATCACTAGGGGTTCAGGGGTCGCGTCGCGTACATTATTATTTTAAGTATTATTCATTTGCGTTTCGTTCTGTTAGTTTTAATAATCAAGAATCAGAAGCTTTTCATATATAAAGGGCTAAAGCTAGATTTATATTTAATCTAGCTAGGCCACGAACTATGTATGAAAAGCTTAAAGAAAGAGAAGTTCTCTAGTTGCATTCTTCCCGTCAACATGCCACAGTCACGTGTGCGGGCGCTAGCCCGTGCCTGGTATCAGGCACTGGCCCGTGACACTTTATATACTTAATAGTTTAGGATTAATTAAAGTAGATAGTTATTAAGAAGGAGATAAGTATTCTAGTTAGCCTATTTCTTACTAGAGATTATAAATTTTTTACTTAAGATTATTAACTTATTTAAGATAGTTAAACTTCTATTTTAGTTTATCTAGTTATTCCTCTAAAATAGGCTCCTTAATACTATTCTTATTTACTATAGAAGATTACTAGGGCTATATTCTTTAAGAAGGTAGAATTTATTCTAATACTTAAACTTTATTAGTAGGGTGACTTAATTATAACCTAGTTAAAGGGCTAGAGAGAGGGGATAATAAGGAAACTATAATAATATTATAGGTAATTAAAGATAAAGGATTAGAAATTATAAGAGTCTTAAAGAGAAGTTAATTAAGTATAATATTACTAAGGTAAATATAGAATTAGGATAAAACTAATTCTTACTTTATAAGATATCTAGGACCTTTAGGGGACCTAAGTAACCAGCTATTAAAAGGATAATATTAAGTTAAGGTCTCTTAATCTCCTTAGTTAATCTCTTAGCTCACCCCTTAGCCAACCTCCTTAGGTTATGTGAGTGGATTAGCTAAGTTAACTAAGTTAATTAGTTAACCCCTAGCTGTCGGCCCTTCCTGATGAGCCTGATCCCTCAGGCACCTCATGTACCTGAACCGTTCCGACCGGGGGCCTGGCCCTTCAGGCATCTAGGCCGCTCCGACCGTGACATATTTATAGTAATATTATTATCTAGAGTAAATAATACAAGCCTTACTTATAAAGGGAGAAAGGACTTACCCTTTATAAGAGAGATAGACTTTTAGGTAGATAAAAGCTACCTTAATCCTTTATAAAATAAAGAACTTCGTGATAGGGGAAAAAAGCTAAGAACCTAATATAATAAAGAGCCTTGCAAGGCACTAAATAAGTAATACTTAGTAAGGAAGAGATAAAGGTAGGTAATTACTATAAAGTAACCCTAAGAATAGGGAGACTTTATATTTATAAAAGCTAATACTACATAGTAGAGAATATAAGTAGTAAGTGCCACGAGGATCTTAATACTATAGGATAGAGAAAGGATCCTATAAAGGGTTTATATATAGCTATCTTATAGGGGAGCTATTATAGGGAGTTAAGATAGACTAGGAGTACCTTTTCCTATTATATAGATTTTTTTTACCTATATTTAGATTTATTTACTACTATAATATAGTTTTTAATAGCTACCCACCACGTAATATGTATTATAAGGGTGTTTAGTCTTCTATAAAGATATTATGCATGGCCTTAAGGGACTAAGGCCTTGAAAAGAGGGGGGTAGTTATAAGGCCCTTATTAATATACTTAGATATTTCTAACCCATGGTCCTTAGTTAGCCCATGGGCTGACTAAGCCTATAGAGAATTTCCTCTACTCGCGAAGGGTTAATTCTAACCTTTAGTATTAATCTACTATAAGATCCTTATTCTTGGAATGAACCTATTATGATAACCTATCTACTCTTATTATAACCTTTCACACTACTCGCAAATCTCTAAAAGGCCAAGGACCTTTATAACCTCACTATAGGTGAAGACCAACTGGTAACCACCACCAATCCAACCTCGCTGCTTACACCAATCCATTGTTGTCTCTAAGCCTATTTCATGTATATCAGGGCAATAGAAAATTAGAAAAAGGGGTGATATAACATAAAAAGGTAATACTGTATACACCTCTTTTGTTCATTTAATCAAAGCATATCAAGGTACGAAAGCGGGTTAATGCATTAATAGTGATGCATAAAGATTGGAGTTTTATTTTAGAGAGTGATGTGGTTTGACCAACAACAACTTCAGAGAAATAAAATAAGGACATTATAATAACAAGAGTGGGGCGAAATGAAATCATGTGAGTAGGAGAACTAATAAAATTATAGAAACATATAGTAGCATACCCTGCCAAGGTAGGATACAAGAATTAATATGCAGCTTGCTTGAGATCTAGCAGTGAACATTTTCCCCGTCAAGCATCTGCAGCACAGTCAGGTTTTTATTCCACTAAACTATGCTTGATTGTCTCCATCCACTGTTTTGGTCCGTTCCCATGCTAGCCCAAAACTCAGAAAGAACGCGATAACCCCACACGCAACCGGAAAGTACTAGGAATCGTACGTATAACCATAAGCATGTTAAAGCGTACCACGAACGATATGATCCTAGAGAAAGCGATGGATTTTTGGGTAGGGGTTTGGGTTGGTGGGGTGCTTACAAATATCCTAACCAGCGCCTCGCTATACGTAATAATAAGCCCGGATATTTGCGAGGGCTCAACCAGGTCTCGAATCTCAGTCGCTCCGGCGTTGATTATTAATACAGGATTGACGCCCGGCGCATACTCTAGCAGAAGCGCTGAGAGGCTGTTGCGAAATATAGTCTGGCCAGCTGATATACCCACGGAGCTACCGAGGCTCATGAGGAGGTTGACGACGGCGAGTGCTGTTGCGCTGTCCTTGCTGGGTACTTCTTCTTGGACGGCAGTCACGGGCTGTAGCGGAGGTGTGAATTGTGTTAGTACCAGATTTACCTGTGGGTGGGGTGGAAGGCGTGGTACTGACGACTTGATGTGCCATCCCTCGGCCTATGCTGGTGATGATTTGATACCCGATTAGCTTAGCCATGGGTGTGTCTGGGTTGACGGTTGACAAGAGGCCTGAACCGATTGCGCTGACCATAGATCTGAGGATACTCCATGGTGGGAGATAGAGGAACCTTCGAACTAAAGACCTATGAGTCAGTAATATTGCGACTAGTATGCTTGCAGCAGCTATTTAGAATGCACTTACCAAGTGCCCCGAACGTGATCAAGGCAATAATATTTAACAACAGAGACGGAAGAATATAGACCGCACTCTCGGTGGGAGTATCACCCCTCACAGCTTAGAACCAAAACGGTAAATAGTACGCGACCATCTGTGTACATCCACCTTACAGAAGCATGACCCCTCCCCCGAAAGAAACGGATTGATAACGCAGGCAGCTTGGAGGGATCAGTGCTGCATCCCCGTGGCGAACGAGCCAATAAGCAAGCAGCACTGTTGCGCCAGCAGAGCCACATAGTAGCCCGATGATCACTAAAGAGGACCATGTGTATTCTGAGCCTCCCCAGGTAATCGCTAGGATAAGCATCACAGTTGCGCCGGCGAAAATCGCAAAGCCCATAGGGTCGAACAGGGTATATAGCTCTGATATCACCTTGATTAAAGGAGGCTTCGCGGTCGGCTCGGGGATGTGCACGAATAGTGTGGTTAGCATGGTGGCGCCGCCAATAGGTAGGAAGATCCAGAAGCCTACACGAGGGGTCAGCCAATCTTTACCACAAGTTGAAGGAAGAGGTCGCTTACACCACCTCCAACCTACTTGATCGGTCAAGGCGCCGGGAATCTGGGGTCCCGTTGTAGCTCCGACGGAAATGAGTGCCATAGCGGTGGACGTTACAACCGGTCGGATGTTGGGCGGGCAAGTCGTGAGAATGATGAGCAGGGCACCACTTAAGAGGCCGGTCGACCCCAGGCCGTTGATTGTTCTCCCGAGTATGAAGACGCCACTAGACCGAGCAAGGGCACATATTAAGCTTCCTACTTGGAAAATCACCATGGAAACAAGGTACACGTGTTTGTTCGAGAATACAGTGTACGCCTTTCCGGCCAGCGGGATGAACACGCAACTGGGTCGGTCAGCGTTGGAAGTAAGTTGGATATTTCTGGGCGACGTACACCATGAGAACATATGCCGTCTCGTACCAGGAGACATCGGAGACGGTTTGAAAGTAGTCTGTCAACGTTGGAGTCACCTGAACGAAATGAGCAAACGACTAAGAGAGATAGAGGCGATGAACTAACAGTCGCGAGCATGGTCATGTCAAGGCCAACCAGATATACACCCAACATCAGCCCACCAATAAGTGTTCACAGCGGAATTCCACGAAGTGGCGGCGCTGACTCGGTCGGATCGGGTAATTGGCGCGTCGAGTCGTCGCGATCCGTGGACGGTGGTGGTTGGTCTGATGGCTGTCTGTCCATGGTGAAAGGATGGAACTGTGCTGGTGGTAATTCAAGGGAACGAAGGAACCAACAGCTTCAAGGAGGCTGGGGGGAAGAAAAGCTTTGCGCGGATGGGAAGAATTCGGATCTTGAGACCAAAGAGAGATATCAGCCTGCGGTGAAAGCCGTAGGTTGCCCAACAAGGCACCATTCAACCAATGCACTTTTATTCAATCTGATGTATGAGGAATTCGCATCGAGGGAAGTGAATTCCAAATAAATTCAAGCTTCCGTTTGCGAGGGTGGCGCTGGAAGTTTTGTGTGGTTGTAAATTGCTTTTCCCACTTGTGCAACGTGAGCTTGCCCTCTGTGTCTCAGTTTCCTTGAATTCCCGCGTGCCGCCGCAAGCGTGGACTCAAGTACATGAATTATGTTGAACTTGCGGGCCAACGTCATGACTTGTATCGAACCTTTGCTGCATGGCCTGCTTATATGGAGGTCTCTGCTTCTTCCATCTAGCTGCGATGTTCAACTAAGCGCTACCATCGGACCCGCAGCAGTGCCTTTCAAGCTCGTCGTGACTGATGAGGGGGAAGCCAGCCTATCAGATCACCAGTTGTACCAACAATACCTCCTGTACTGTGGGTATCGCTGTCTGTGTTACGGTCATCTTTCCCTGGCAAGGCAGCCACCGCTCCTTATGCCTCTAATTTCCGTATAGAGACAGAAGATTCAGAGTCTATCGTTGAACGCATAACGAGGGGCAGATATTACTGTTTCATCCGTAGTATGATCGTGTCTTGAATTTCAGGCAGAGGTTAGTGCATAGCAAACAACGTAGAGCACATAGTGCCGCGGCGATGACTCGGCAAAAGATGGACCTGCTTACGGGCGATCTGCAATCACACTAATGTGCTGTAGATGCAAGAGGACGGAAGTGACAGGGTTCCTTTTAAGACAAGTTTTGTCTCACTGTAGAGGCCGAAGCTGGCGAGAACCTAAAATGATTAACCTTCTGCCCACCAGAGAATCCTGTCCTGAGATGTTCGCTCTTTTCCCGTTCATTTCCTGACGCAAAGGCCGTGCTGTATTCAAAACTCGGGCACCATGTCTCCTCGCCGAGATGCTTGTGACCGATGCCATGGTCTCAAAGTGCGCTGTGAAAGACCGCTTCCTTCCTCCACAACCAAACCATGCTCCAGATGCGATCGCTTACAGGTGCCATGTCAGTTCAGCCCCCCAAGGAGGACTGGGCGGCCTCCTCGTTCAGTGACAGAGGCAAAGAACCGCAAGGAAGCTTCGACGGAAGAAACACCATCGATAGCAGAGATCATCCCTGAGATGTCAGACACTTTGTCCGCATACACCCAGAATATCAGTCCGCCATCTCCGAGTCTACTCGAGTCCTTTCCCTTCCTCTCTGAGGACTTGCCTTGGCCTGGTGGAATGGATCTATCGGCCTGGCCGCCGCATAATCTGCCCACGACTCCACAATCGACAGTTTGGCTCGACCCGGCCGTGCTCGAATCCATGACACGATTGAGCAAAGGAACAGAGCCGCATATCATTCCAGAGAGTGTGGCGACCGTCACCGACGATGAGCAGCTGCTTCGTCTTCTTGCGATGCAGAAAACATTGGTTCATCTCCTTCAAGTGCTCCGCAGCCGCGAGAAAATGCAACAGAGGTCTTTCCACCCTCCGCTTTCCGATATTATCGACGACGCTTACGGGATCACGGGAGAGCTTGTGGACATTGTCCTCGACTTAGCACACGTCAGCGCCGAAGAGAGGAATCGAACGACCCTAGACATTCGCTCTCCACCCAGGCCGGACTTGTTAGGGGGCTCTCTCGTCATACCGCAGCCAGACGTGGCCACCATACTCCTTGTCCTGAGCTGCTACTCAAGCTTGATTAGCATTTACAGCTTGCTGGCGGATTTGCTACAAAATCATCTCTCTCTTACGCCCAGTGGTGAAGAGTCAGTGCGCAGTCCAGAATCCTCCGACCTTCCGTCTTCCCCAGATAACGTGGCATTGCTACCTTTGCCTATCATCAGCATTGGTCGCTTGAAGCTAGCATTGCCGCAGAGTGACATTGCCGGAATTGACCTTCGGATTATCCCCACGATCTTGCACCATCTAAAGAAGGCGATGGAAGTTGGCGCAGCGAGACTCTACCACTCTACCTCCCCGGGGAACACGGGAGTCGAGGAGCGGGCACCTGGTTCAGGAAAGCTAGAGCCCTTGGCTAGTTTCATACACATAGCCTTGTCCGGACTGGAATTGCAAAAACGTTACAATTGAAGGTCTGCGATGATGTTTCAACGCTAGATAGCTGGGTGGGCATGAGCCTGGAGGTAGAAACATAAGTGCGGTTCATGGATCTATAACTGCTATGTGCTCTTGAACAGTCCTTAGGCTAGGGTAGACTCAACGCAGCCAGCTATGGCTCACCCTGTACCTTGTCTGGCAGAAAAGCGATCAGAGCACCTGTTGCTTTTACCTCCATTTCCCGATACTCGGCCTCGTCTGTGCTCTGCACGGTAATCGCCCCCCCAGCACCAATGTGCCATCTCTCGCCCTGCCCATTTACACCGGGTTCATGGCGAACTGCGGTGCGAATGACAACCGAAAAGTCCCCTGCGCCTCCGATATCCAAGTAGCCTATCACGCCAGAGTAGATACCCCGGCCTCGCTGCTCAATTTCCCTGAGAATCTTGCAGGACCGCTTCTTGGGAGCCCCCGTCATGGAACCCGGCGGCAAGGACTTGCGTAGGATGTCGAGCCCCCTCGGCCGAGAAGCCTGATCGGGATCGGGAATCCGAAGCTTCCCTTGAATTACCGAGACAAGCTGGTAAACGGTCTCGTATTCCTCGACCACCATGAGCTTGGACACTGCGCAGTTTTGCGCCCCAACGACACCACTCAGATCGTGTCGAATCAGGTCAACAATCATTAGGTTCTCGGCTCTCTCCTTTGAACTATTGAGGATCGCATGCGCCGTTTCCCGAGTCATAGTATCCGACTTCTTCACGGTTCCCTTGATCGGTCTGAACTCGCATCTTCCGGCTCGATCCCAGTGCAGGAACCGCTCGGGGCTACTGCCGACGACAAGTGCATCCGAAAGCCGGAGAAAAGCGCCAAAAGGTGCGGGATTCCTGCGTCGGAGGCGTTTGTAGAGACTCCAGGCATTGACAGGGCCCGGAAAGGTGATTGTCGTTTCGTCTGTCAGGCAGAGCTCGTACGAGTCTCCAGACGAGAGATACTGTTGACACGCGAGGACCTTGGCACGGTATTCTGCTTCTGAGGGCTTCATGATTCGCGCACCCGCCAGGGTCTCATTGAGTGCTGTATCTTCCTCTTGTGAACCGACCTCCTGGGGGTGCTGGACGAGCTGTGCGATTTGTCTTGCAGTGGAATAACCCAATCTCGGTCATCTTCCACGAGCGATTGGACGTAAATCTGGGATGCGGCGTGGTCGAAGACGATGCTCCGCTGGACAAAGGCAAAGTTGACGTCAGGGATGTTGCTCTGGCTTTCTGTGGCTCCAGGCCACGCAGGAACATCAATAGTTTCAAGCCCGGCTTCGTACGAAATGTAGCCCATGAACCCTCCCCAGAAGGGGCTCTTGGTAGGACAGGTCTCAATCTCCAAATTGCTCGGCTCAGAGCGATGGTCACCCGAAGAGGGATTTAGACACACCTGGGAGCCCTGAACGCTGTATACATCAAGAACTTGTTGAAGGAGAGCCCAGAGATTGTCAATAGAATCTATTACAACGTTTCTTGATGTATTGGGGAGGCCTGTGCCATAGCGAAGCATTTGAGGTTCGGTCTCGTAAGAAACCTTGATGGTTTGACCAGGGATAAGGATTCCCATAATACTGTGTTCTCCTCGCCTGTGGCGCTGCGAGTCTAGCATGATAGCTTCCTCTTGGTAAATTCGTAGTGCTTCAAATAGCTGGGTTGGTGTCAACGCGCCCGACGGGCACGTCGTCCAGTGAAGCGTGGAACTATTTGCGCGGCCCATCGCTGACTGCAAGCAGTCAACGGCGTCGGCTACAGAATCATAGCTTTGTTTCTTCTGTTGACGGTGCGTTTCTTGGTCTGTATCTGTCTGCGTCTCCTTGGTGCTGGCTGCCGGCTCCGTCGCAGCCAATCGCGGTGGTACCTGGCGTCTGAAGGATGCATAGTTATGATGTTAAGGAATCAACAGGGGATCTCTTATATATCTACGCTTATCCCTTAACCTTGCATTCTGCAAGGTTTAGTCTTGTTCAAAATTGAACCTCTTGGTATAGTGAGATATACCTGATCAACTTCCTTTTTAACGCTTACATTATGTTATCATTTTCAATCTTATTCAAGTGATATGTCACGCACATCCATAGTTTGTAAATTGACTATCCCTCCGGTCACTGTCAATGATTGTCAGCCAGAAGGTCCTCCCGGCGATGATCCAATACGACAGCTCAGCCGAGCAAGATCGCTCGCCCGCTCAATGGGGAAGGTTCAGCGATTGGAGCCATTTGCCACTGTAAAAGTCAGCTAGCCCCTTCTTCCTCTTTAGACTTAGCCTCGTTCAATTTTTCTCCTGTACTTAGATATCGTACTTTCTTGCTACACATTTAGAATGACAAGACCTTCAATTTTTCTCTCCATGCCTCCAATTCTATGCAGCCCGCAGTTAGCCCGGCAGGTAACTACTAGTTACCTATAACTTCTCCGCCATATCTGGTATTCGCCACCTACCAAAAGGTCCCACGTTCGAGTCCACGCGCGCGCACTCGCTACTATTTTCCACATCCAATGTATCCTCCATACTGTGACGTCAAACCGTTGAATCCAGACAAACGGTCCTGATCCGCTCCACATACATTACACGCATCCAGCTTGCAAACACAAGTCTTTCCAACCTGCGGGGGTGTGTCAGCCGGAAATCCGAGCTAATATTCTACATCAGTCACTAGATTAATGTCATGGCACCTTTTTAGTCGACTGGTGAAGTTGTTAACGATACACCATCGGACGTTTCAGTTGGGAAAATGAGGTCCAAAAGAATGCGGATGCGCACCACTCCGGAAGCGTCAGGCCCAAGAGGGGCATTATGGACTCCACTGGCAGCAGGATCATACATCGTACGAGGAGTCCCCGCTGGCCGTCCGGGTCCAGTGGATAAGGTCACTGCTGGTGGCGTGGCTCCAGCCCAGATCGCCCCGGACATTGGCTGTTAGATTATGCTGGTAGAACAGGTGCCAGGCCGAGCCGATTTTGATCAAGCCATTCGGCTCATTCATCCAGTTTTGTTCTGGGACAAAGTGATAGGTTGGGCGGAAATCCTCCGGCAGAGCCTGGGGAAGGAGGAGAGAGACAAATGAGAGGAGCATTTTCGATCACACGAGTTTAATGGTACAAGAGTTTTCAATCAAAGAATGAGATGAGCTGGGGAGATGGGACTGTCGCTGTAATAAACTTTACACCATCTACCTTTGACAAAAGACCTTTATATACATTGCCCAAGTACTGTAATAGCCCGCTGCATGCTGATTCAACCTGAATTTTTTTACTTCCCTCGAGTCAGAAAGAGATCTTTAGTCTTTGGTATGATCCGTAGAGATTCATCAGAATCTTCAGCGATTTTCAACGCATGGATAAAGTGGAGATTATGATGAGCATAGGAAATGCCCATGAACTCGTCGAAGAGCCCCAGAGTTTCGGTTGATTGCACGGCAACTTGTTTTCACTTCGCGGAGAGCGAGAGGATGTCCGCGAGACAGCGATCTCAGTGGTTCGTCATGCAGCCCCGGATTCTTGCGGATCTGACAGCGCTTCTCCATGCGGTACTCCAGCACGCAGTGCGCGATTAATCAGATTGGATTGATATCCCACCAGCACCCCCCCGTGGCACCCCCTGCGTGGGGACGCCGGCATGGCCGGGCTGGGGATTTGCCACCATCGACTGATACCGCTAACCCGCATTTGGTATCTGGAATGCAAATCTGCATCTGGAGACGTGCGAAGTGGGTGGTCCACAGGGTTTTGATTGGTCAAAATTATCATCCTCTAGGAACTTCGGGCGACTGGAGGCTTCTAGAAACCCGGCTGAGTCCTCGGGCAACCATGTTCAACCCGCGAGGCGGGATTACGCCGAACCCGAATCCCCCGATAATTTCGGTCCTAGGTGTTGACGACTAGACAATCGTTTCTGAGAACTATGAACGTGGAGAACCCACAACTGCATGTAAAAGCCCTACCACCTCACACCTGATATCTCTCCGTTGTTAATCGCCCGCTCCGGTCTTCCGTGCATGGCAATCATGCTTATAACTCTGCCAAGAAAGCTTTTGCTCGGAGGATTGGTGTGACCCGTTACTCCAAGCGGCCCCACCAAATCTTACATGTATCCGTGCCTTACTGCCCACCCACCGCCTTCGTCTTATGGGTGCGCCACGCATTTACCGTAGTCACGCATTTACCGTAGTTTTTTATATCGTCAATATTTTTACTTCTTGAAGCCACACAACATGACGAAATCTCCTGAATTTAATGAATCTCGATTAAATGAAGCCGTCGCTATTGCTACAACCCAGAAAAAACCGAATATCGCGAGAATTGCGCGTGAATTCAACGTGTCCTACACCACCCTCCAAGACCGCATGAAAAAACCAAGAACACAAGCTACACCAACACCATCGAAGAAGAACCTCCTACAGCCGTATCAGGAGAAGGCCTTGATTAGTTGGATTATACAAATGCGGAATTGGAACCTCCCCCCGACTGCTTCGATTATACAGGCGTGGGCAAATCAGGCGCTTGCCCGCGCGGGCTCGGAGAAGCGCGCAAGCAAGATGTGGCCATACCGATTCGAATCACGTGTACCAGTACACCTAGGACTCGCGCCAGTGAAGCAAAAGACCAAGGAACTAAGGCGGATACAAGCAGAGGATGCAGGACTTCTCCAACACTGGTACGACCAGCTAAAAGACCTTCTTGATGGGGTTCCTCCGCGCCTTGTATACAACTTCGATGAATGTGGATTTCAACCTGGTCAGGGGCGAGCTCGCAAGGTCCTTGGGTCAAAGTCTTGCCCTAATCTTGCAGAGGGCGAGCGAGGTGAAAATATTACTGCTGTTGAATGTATTAGCGCGGATGGTTGGCTAATGGCCCCGTTCTTTATATTCAAAGCAAGCGGTAGTAATCATATGGAGGCCTGGTATCACGGCAGCGAGGTCCTACCAAGCGATACAATGACCGCGGTCTCACCAAATGGTTGGATATCAGATGAACTATCGCTCGCCTGGCTAGCAGAGTTTAATACAGCTACAAAGGATCGTACAAAGCAAGGCGAGAAGCGATATCTAATATTCGACGGCCACGGCTCACACCTTACGCTTGAATTCCTACAATACTGCGAGCAAAATAATATTATTCCCTTTGGTTTCTTGCCTCATTCAACACATCTCTGCCAACCTCTTGATGGAAAACCTTTTCTTAATTATAAGCAGCAATTCAGGCTTATAAATAATGATTTGTCTTTCTGGGGTGGTAAGCCATATGGGAAGGCAGAGTTCTTGCAGATTATTCAACCAATCCGCGAGAAGGCCTTGACAAAGCGAATTATTCGAGAATCCTTCAAAGATCGCGGTATCTGGCCAGTTGATGGAAGACAAATCGTCCAGCAACTTACCAACCAGCTGGTGATCCCAGATATATCAGTGCCAGAACTCCGCGGAAGCCCTACACCACCTCTATTACTCTCCTCTAGCGTTGAAAACAGTCCTCCAGCAACAATCGAGGCGCTTACAAGGAATCAGGCGAAGATTATGAAGGATATCACTGATATTTCAGAGAAGACGAAGCGGAACCTAGCAAAGGTCTTTCAACACCAGATGCAGAAGCTAGAGGAGCTCCAAATGACCCAGGAAGCAATTTGCAGGATTAGGACCGCGCAAGAGCCTCAACACCGGCTTCCTACTAAGCGTCAGGTAAAACCACTTAGTAGCAACGGGGTCCTAAAGACTAGCGATGCAATTCGATCAATTCAGGACCGAAAGAGGAAGGAGACTGCGAGGGACCAAAAGCGGCTGGCGAAGCAGTTCGAGAAAGTCTATGGATTTCGACCCAACCCACGGTCAGAGGAACGAATAAAGCAGGCAATTGAGAACGAGCTACGTAGTAGAGAAGCGGGAGAGGACTTTTTTATTGATAATTAGTGTTGTGGTTGTTGAATAACTTCAAATATCGAAAAACTACGGTAAATGCGTGACTACGGTAAATGCGTGGCGCACCCATAAGACGAAGGCGGTGGGTGGGCAGTAAGGCACGGATAACCCTCTCGGCCCCAACCCCACTACAGCCCAGCCGACAATTGGATGGCCGATCCCGACGGGCTGACGTATTAAGATGGCGTCGACCAGGGCAAGCCTCGGCGACGATTCCTGGGGTGTAATGTCCGGGGGCCATGCGACCAACAGGGACTTGACGCATTGGACTGAGTAGCCCGTGGTTCTCCAAGCTCGTGGATTTCCCGACAAGATCACGAAGATGGTTTTGGCACCGTCGTTGTTGACGAACACACTACGAGAGGCTTTGGTCGCAAGGGCGAGACTCCTTGGATTGCAATGTCCAGGTCATACGATGGACGATGTACGTTAGTGCAACCCCCCTACCCAATTGACAAAACTGAAACCCAGTTGGATTAACACGGGCGCAGTACCGAGTGGGGCGGAACGGAGTAGTTACTACAATCGCGGAGGTTCGGGCATCTTCCGCGACAGGTGACAAACCATGGGACAGCCGGACTCGGACTCGACAGAGGGAAGCCTTTCTAAATACTGGACCGATGACTTTTCTCTTTCATGTGTACGTTTCTTTTTTTTTTCGTCCTTTTCCTTTCTCTTCGTCAGGTGGCCAATTGCTCTTCGGTCGTGACACTATCAAACAAACATGGATAAGTCTACAAGCAATCATCACGAACACGACAATGGATTTGATCGAGAGACTTTTTCGCCGGCGGAACATGCCCGCGAAATTGAACGACGAGACCAGCAAAGCCAGGAATATATGGTCAATGAATCAATGTATGACCGTTTCGCATTCTTCCGAATTCCTATCGCTGTGAAGAGCACCCGAAAATTAGTTATGACTCTGGGTATCTTTGCAGCCTTCAGCGGTATGCTGAGCGGCCTAGACCAGTCGGTAATATCGGGTGCCCTGCCTGGCATCCGGCGGCAATTTGTCAAATATGGCGAATGGGAAAGCTTGGACGATCCAAAGATGAAAAATGATCTTTCGCTCGTCTCATCGCTGATGCCCTTGGGAGCCATGGCCGGTGCATTGATGATGATGCCGCTCAACTTCTACCTCGGCCGCCGCAACTCGATCATCGTTTCGTGTGTGTGGTATACTATAGGAGCCGGCCTCTGTGCTGGAGCTCGAACTATAGGCATGCTGTTTGCCGGCCGCTTCATCCTCGGAATTGGCGTCGGTATTGAAGGTGGTTGTGTCGGTATCTACATTTCTGAATGTGTTCCACCGGACCTTCGTGGCAACTTGGTATCGATCTACCAGCTGATGATCGCTTTCGGCGAGGTGGTGGGTTATGCTGTGGGCGCCATTTTCTTTAATGTCCCCGGCAGCTGGCGGTTTATGCTTGGTTCATCCGTCGTATTCTCGTCCATTTTGTGGGCTGGAATGTGCTTCCTGCCGGAGTCACCGCGTTGGCTCGTGTCCAAGGGCAAGAGCGGACGTGCTTGGGAAGTATGGAAGTCGCTGCGCGACGTATCCGACCCTAGGAGCCTGGAAGAGTTCATCATCATGGAGGTCACGGTCCAGAATGAGATCGAACGTACCGCTGCTGTTGCATGGTACCGGCGTTATCTCGAGGTCTGTGTCTATCCTCGCAACCGCCGCGCCCTCGTCTACGCTTCGGCGATGATTTTCTTCGGCCAGATGACCGGTATCAACGCAGTGATGTACAACATGTCCAACCTGATGGCCAAAATGAACTTTTCAGAACGCGAATCCGTCCTCATGTCGATGGTTGGTGGCGGCGCATTGTTCCTGGGAACAATCCCAGCAGTGTTCACAATGGACAGATTCGGTCGGCGTGTTTGGGCACAGAACATCGTCGTGTTCATCATCGGTTTAATCCTGGTGGGCGTCGGTTATTTGTACACCAACAAAAGCTATGACTATTTCTTGGACAATAAGGCTACCGCTCTGGGCCTTTTCTTCTCCGGGATCATTCTATACATGGGCTTCTTCGGCGCATACTCATGCCTGACATGGGTTGTTCCTGCAGAGAGTTTTGATTTTAACACTCGCAGCCAAGGCATGGCCATCTGCTCGACTTTCCTCTATCTCTGGTCATTCATCGTGACCTATAACTTTGATCGTATGCAATCGGCAATGACTTATACCGGCCTGACGATTGGATTCTTCGGTGGTTTGGCCGTCGTTGGTTTCTTCTACCAGTTGTTCTTCATGCCCGAGACCAAGGATAAGACCCTCGAAGAAATCAATGAGCTGTTCTTTATGCCGACCAGGAAACTTGTTGCGTTAAACATGCGCAACCTCGTCAATGACTGGTCCTGGGTTTTTGGTGGATCGCGCCCAACGCCTGATACGAGTGAAGCAAATATCGGTTACGCTGCAGACGCGGAAAAACAAGAGATCGAGAACACCCAGAAGGAATAGCCAGGAGATACTGCGTCAATTCACAAACGCAGTCTGCGGCACCCTAGCCGATATGGAAACCTTTATGACGGCATATGGCATTCAATTCCTTATCATTTCCATTAACATGGCAGGCTAGACTGTGGAGGCAGTACACAGGGCAGTGTGAGCGGCGTGGATAAGACAAGTTAGTTTACTGGCAAGATTCGGGATCGGTCACTGATATTGAAACTGACATTGCTCCTGTCGTATTCTTTAACGTAGCAGAGCACAATTATTGTATTGAACGGGCGACTGATCCAATTTTCCCGCTTTCCCCCTTCTAGTTATCTCTTCAACGCGCCTTCTATCCATCAAATTCATCGAAAATATCCCTTTCGCAGGAGAATAGAATTTAGATGGCATTATCTGCTCTCGCAATGTCTCTCGTGTCGATCACCGGAGCCACCGGTTTCATCGGCTCCCAGGTCACCCTCCGAACCTTAGAGGCCGGCTTTGATGCTCGTCTTTATAAAGGTCCTTGGCCTTCGTAAGGTTTGCGAATAGTGTGAGAGGCAGTAATAAGGCTAGATGGCTTGTTCTAATAGTTAAATTTAAGAATAAGGATAGAATAGTAGATTAATACTAAAGGATAGACTTAACCGTTTATAAGTAAAGGAAATTCTTTATAGGCCTAATTAGTCTATAGGCTAACTAAGGCCTATAGGTTATAAATATCTAAGTATATTTATAAGGGCCTTATAACTACCACCCCCCTCCTTTCTAAGGCCTTAGTTTCTTAAGGCTATATATAGAGTTTTATAGGAGACTTATTCTTATTAATGTTTACATGTTAAAAATAGCCTTGTGTACTTTCTACTCTAGACCCGACAACGTCTATGCCTCATTTGTAGAATTCTTTAAAGCTTTTACCAATGTGTTTCTGCCAAGCTGCCTTCTTTAATAAACCAATTAACGCGAGTACCCCGCCTATGCTTTATCTAGTAATGCCCCATCCAAAGATATTTGCAAGAGGTATTTCCGTAGTCGGCAAACTTTGCACACCAGCGAAAAGTAATAACTAATGAACTCGCGCCACCAAATCCTTGAGTCTTGGGTCAACCTGACTGGGTAAGAGACGCACAGCCCCCTTTCTCGGGGAACATGGTCTCGTCCAAGAGCGGCGGAGAGCAAGAATCCGCCATGGAGTCGATTGGGGATGGCCTCGGTAGAGTTGTGATAGAAGAAAATACAGAGTGTTGAAAGGGATTGTAAGTCAGACAAGGGCAGGGCTGCGAAGCTCAAGTACTGGACAAAATGCGGGGGTACGCTATTCTACTCTATTTCCCCATGGTTCTTGGTGAATTATCCTTCGGGAGAAGCAGATCCTACTGTCGGAGACTCGGACCCCAGCCGGACCTCTGGCCCGTTTGGTTCTCGGCATTCTGGACATTGCAGAGATGTGGGGTACACACGTCGTGAAGTTTTATATTCACAAGACAAAATAAGTGCAGCAGTCTAAACTACCTCCTCCTCCACATCATACGCCACTAGCTTCTGCCCTATGCCCAGCCTGTCCAGCTGGAAGAAATTGTAAGCACTCAATATGCCGGATATGGCACACTCCTGCAGCCACAGTCGCCACGGATCCGTCTTCTTGCGCACATTCCCATTGCGCTCCGCCGTCTTGGACATCTCATCCGTCCGCGGCCGTCTTTTCTGCTCGTACACTGCGTAGACCTCATCCAGAGACCGCCCAGGCAGCTCGAGTAACCTGCAGAGCAGGAAAACATCCTCCATCGCCATTGAAACGCCTTGGCTGGCGTGCGGCTGCATTGCGTGCGCCGCGTCGCCGAGAATCAGACACCGCCCCCTCGACCACCGGTCGCCGAGGCCCATCCGAAAGATCGGGTAGAATTTCATCACATCAGTTTGGTGGATAATTGCCTTCCACATCTCCCCCCAGTCGCCAGTCATCTGCTTTAGCAGGTCCAGAAGCGTCGCCTTTAGGTTCTCCACCTCGCGTTTCCCCCTCTCCTCCCATCCATCGCGGCCGCCGCCGCCCGGAGGCATGGGAAGCTGCCGCGAGAAGAACCAATAAAGGATCTCGTTCGTCGGAGTGCAGGGCGATAGCGCCAGCAGGCCATCCGTCGTCAACGTCGCGTTCAGGCCGTCGATGGACGACGCCGCCGGCGGCAGCGGCGCAGTGTCAAGGAGGGAAAACACATTCGCAACGCCCGAGTACTCGGGCTCAAAGTCCGGGTCCACATACAGCTTGCGGACAGCCGAATGGATGCCGTCGCAGCCCAGGAGAAAGTCGGCCGTGTCGCTCGTCCCGTCGTCAAAGGTCGCCGTGATGAACCCCTCGCTGCTCTCGGTGATGGCCACTAGCCGCTTGCCGAAGTGGATGGGGATATCGGCGCGCTTTGCGGCGTCGTAGAAGACGTCCATCAGACTCGTTCTGCGGATTCTCAAATACCCGAATCCGGTCTTGTCCCTGCTCCACGAGGCGAGGTCCGTCTTGCCGATGACATTCCCGTTGATCGAGTGCAGGACCAAGTCTGAGGTCTCGGCGCCGCGGAGTCTAAGGCTGTCGTACAGTCCCAGCCGGTGCAGTAACCGTAGTCCGTTGGATGGGATCTCAATTGCGCCGCCAAGGGTTGTTGGCTCGGGAGTGATTTCGTAGACGACGGATGAAATATGGTTGTACTGTCGGAGACGGAGAGCGGCCGCCAGCCCTGCGGGTCCGGCCCTTATAATGATGGCCTAGATTTCACACAAGGATGGTTAGTTTTAGCTGCTATAAATCTATATCACTGTAGAGTCAAACAACCGAGGAAAGCCATACCTTCTGAGGCTTCGTCATTCTGCTTATCTTGTGTGTGTCTGTGTGGGCGGCTCGTTGGAAAAAGCAAATGCACAAAGGTAATGATGTATAATGTACTGCTAAAGCTTTGTGTATGTAATCTGCGCAATGTATCGAACCCTGGATGTAATTTATTTGACCTGGGCATGGCAATAATCGAGTCTAGTTATGACGCTGCGTGGCGCTTACGTATGGAGACTTCGGAATTTCGGAGTTTCGGTATTTCGAAAATCCTTGTCGCAAAGATCAGTTGTAATCTACTGGTTTGCATTTTTGTTAACCATGGGATCAATTCCTGTCAAGTGCACGATCGTTGGACGCAATATTAATGGATAATTACTATCGGCTCCTATTTATCTAACCCAACGCGGGTAACGGCGTGACAAGATGGGCATGCTGCTCGGTTGAACGCCCGTCCGCATTGCTTCCTGTCCTCGTCGTTTTTTCTTTTTTTCTTTTGTCCTTCCCCCTATCAGGTGGGATCCAGTGGTACACAGTATTGCAAGCTGTTCAACGCCCCCTGTAAACAAATCCATAAAGTCGATGCCGCCTGCTATGCTATCCAGCATGGACCAATCAACACCGTCCACGGCGCCGCTAGTGGGGTTCGCTATGTCCAGTATATCATCTAATGGAGCACCAGCACCGCCGCCGGGAGCCTTTCTTAAGTTAGAACATTATAACGAGAACAGGGCATAGGGAGGGGTGTAGGGGGAGAGGAGCATGAGATACACTAACATGTGCCGACGGGTCGAGTGGCTGCTGAGAAACGCCGGCAAGAGGAGACTTGTCATGCACCGTCCTATCACCAGGGCTGCTCTTGCTGTAATTACTGCTGTCCCTGATATAGTCTCGTGCTATAGAAGCCATGTCGGACAGCAGGGAGACGGGCATCATCCCGCCGGAGGCGTAGTCCAGGTGGCAAAAGTACGCCGCGACTGCGCTCAGCAGAGAAAGGGTGGCCGTCGTGTCTGGGTGCGCTGGATGGTGGACAATGAAGTCGAAGAGGATAAACGACGCTGACAAAGGGACAGAGAGCATGACCCTGCTTCCATGATTAGAGTGAGTGATTCGATATTCATGTAGATAGATTGATCCATACCAAACTGGAGTAGAGCTTGCTAGGTCGATATATTTTGTCAGCTCAACGATCCTACTGGCGGCGGACAATAGTGCATTCTCGCAATCTGTGCTTCTCTGCTCAGAGTCCTTTCCCCGGGGAAGGTTCAGATACAGCCTGAACAACGCGATCACGGCGCTATAGTAATGGAAATTCAATCTCAGAGCTATCGATATCGATATCGACGTAGCATTGTTCTCTGCGATGTTCTGCGGTGGGAAAAATTGCGCCGGGACGAAAGTCTTCTGGGATCGACATTCTCCACGCTTCCAGCTCGCCCATGTAAATATCCATTGCAGCATGCAGTGTGTCGGGAGATACCAGCGTCGTGCTTATCGAGAACAGGGAGCTGTATGCCTTGGATAGGAACCGACTGAAGCGAGCCATCGCCTGCAGCCAGTCGAAGGTTCCGAAAACTGCCTCTGGAGCATATGGGATGGGCGTCCCAATGTCGGCGTCACTCAAGACCTGGTTTTTCTGTGAGCACAACAGCCGATATGTGGTGGGTGGGACAGGACCATACCGAAGGCCGTCCACAGGCAAATGACAGCATCTTCTCCAATATGTATATCACCCAAAACGTTCTCTGGTAGGCGGCGGCACTTGCAGCATCGACTACTCCCCTGCTCATGCTGGATAGCTGTATCATCCTTGCAGCTTCGGTTGTCAATACGTGGGTAAGATGAATACAGCAGGATGTTTGAGTAAAGATAGCCTATAGCATATTTATTCTGATCAGAATTCCATATTAAGCAAGTGGAATCTTACCATTGTAGCCACTGCCTTTGATCCATGTTGTTAGTCTCGCACGGAACTGGGTGTTGTGAAAAGAACACCATACCTGAATATTTAACACCCCCTCTCGCAAAAGCAGAATGTCTGGGAACAAGCCGAGCGCGACGCGAAACAGTTCCCATGCCCTTCCTGTGCCTGGCTTGAAGGAGCCGCGCTCGTGATACTGGAATCCAAGGGCAAGCACAGTATGATACAAGGCTGATCGAGCGGGAGTCGTCTCCAAAAGTTCAGGTAGCTGCGGGCTATATGCGGCATTCTCCACAACGCCTTTTGATCAAGGATAGGATAAATTGGGTGGACCTGCTGAAAGTACGCTAGGAAGCGTTCAGCATCAAAAATTATGGATTCAGCTTGGTTGGGAGGTCACTCTGACTGGCAATGTACAATCCTTGGTACTCCGTCGGCAGCTCCACTGGGGCAGCAGCAGAATCACAAGCCCTTATTGGTGCTAGTGATGGATATGACGTGCGGCTGACCCGGTCTCGAACACTGTTAGCAAGCCTTTCGATAATGTCGCCGAGTTTTCGGTGGCGTAGGCGTTCCGTGATGGATGCTATTCTCCGGTCGGAGAAGAATGCAATTCCAGAGCTCCCCACTGGGAGAATGAGCGATGTCAGTTCCATATCGGAAATGTATTTTTGAGGGGGAAAGAAATTGAATAAATAAATAAACCCACCATACTGGTCGTGAGCCTATGAACCCCACCGCGAGCGTGTCAGTTTCTATTTCTGCTGCGGTCCAAAAGGGCGATCAAACCTTTAGCAGCGACTGCCCGCCCCGACATCGAGAAGCCATCCCTCGATCCTCGAGCAGATAGTCTACGTATAGTCTCTGCGGTCGAAAATCCACCTTTGGTGGCTGGGGATATGGTTGTATAGAGCGTGCAGTGGATGTAGTCGTCTCGCCGTCGGTGGGACAGTACAGTAACTGCTCTAGATTCAAAGCTGGAGAGTCCGGGCCAGGAGCCGCAAGAAAAGGTGGTTCTAGGAGATTACTTAGAGATTAGGCGGCAACAACATGGATGGAATTGGAATCCCATAGTCCATACGGTATTCGTGGAGAGGTGAGTCAGGCTGTTCTCCTCCCGGACGGGCTGTTTGCCTCACGCGGGGTTTCTTGACATCGAAATGGCAGGCAAGGCCGCGCTTCTTTGTCGAGTGAGTAGCTTTTTCTAGCGTGGGAGGACCACTCAGAGGAGCTCACCTCGCAGTATTTGCAGACTGCCGTATCGGAATATGGTGTCTCTGGACGCCATGAGTGAGCCAGGTTCGCTGGGCAGAGGGCGTAGCGTAGCGGTACTCACTCACACACCGCACCTTGCGGGCCTTGCATTGATCGCATGTCTTGGAAAGCTTTGGTCGCGAGCCAGTTGTGATATCCATTAATCCATTCAACCAGTGGGCGAGACAGACACGTTAATTTAAGAACGGGAGTTATGCAGTGTGGCTGCTGCTGCTGTGGGGGTCAAGGACTTGGAGCGCACGTGATGTGTATGTAATTACAGCGTCATGAATGCACCTATCACTGCCTGCCTCGGCTCATTGTATGTACGTAGTATTCTGTCTAGTCTAGCCTGTTGCTCACTGCATAAGATTGGGATAGCCTTCCTCTCGCGGGACGGCAGGGCAGACAATGTAGTTTGGCCGCCCCGCGCCAACATGGATGGAATTGGTTGCCTGTTCATCATCGTCCACCTCCCCATAGAATTCCCGCATCTTGACAGGCTCATATCCAGGAATATCTGGCTGGTCCTCGGAAGGACAAATGTCCACGCGAAGCTTCCACCCTTTGCGGATTCGGGCGGCCGCCGGGAAAATCTCGATCTCGAGCTGGACGATCTCGTTTGCCTGTAGCGGCGCGTTGTCCTGTGCCGTATGCGTATGCCAGGGTCGCTCAGGTGTGCTTCTCAGCGGATCAAGCTGTCGATGGCTGGCGCGAAGGAAGCCTTTGGCGAGTGGCTCCAGCTCCCCTTTCGCACTGTAGGGTACCACGCATCCTTCTTCATCCTCAGCCCACAACATGACCACAAAGTCTGCGTCCGGCGAGCTTGCAGAAACGCTCAACACGGCTTTGAAATGACCAGCGACATCCACGTCGTTTTCGAACGGGGCAGAGCGAAAGCTCGCTCCGGACCGGCCATCGGGCCAAACACGGGCGGCATAGGTAAATTGCTGCTCTTGCGTATTTTGCGCTGCTTCCTCCTCCCGTGCCAGGGTACCGTCAGCCTGGAGGTGCCATTGAGTGTATTGAGTGCCGGGAACATGCCAATTGGTCTCCTTCCTCCAGCACCACTGGCCGTGACCGAGCCGCATTTGAATGCCAACTCTTTCCGGCGTCGGGTTCTGTGTTCCTTTTAGATAGTGATCCAGGAACTGCAGGATCTTCCCTGCTGCTTCGCGGCTCGGTAATGGGTAATAATTGGAATCAACGAGCTGGAGATGGGTGTTCGCAGGGTTGCGGATGCGCCACGCCTCGTAGGCAGCTCGACCATGGATCATGAAGAGCTGAGATGCAGCAAGGAAGCAAGGGAGATCCACGGGCCCGTGATTCGATTTCATCGTATCCCACAGCCCGTCGTAAAAGGGGTGACTTTTCATCACATTCAACAGGTCTACATGGTCAGTCCACTTGGGCGAGCACAGTCGAACCCGACGATACCAATCAGTGATATAAGGGATGCCCGGCACGCCACCGATATAGGCAGCATCGCGATACGGATCGATATCAGCTAATCACAATTCGTAAGTTAGCAGCAGCCCTCTGTTCTCAAATCGGTTTGTTCATCGGGGTGGGTGGGTTTTTCTTACACGCATAGGGTACGAAACACTTCAATCCTTTGGGTCTCAAGCTCGCAACGTTCCACAGCACATTGGCGCCATATGAACTGCCAACCAGCGCAACTGTCCATTGCTCCAACTCTGCTCCGCCGCCCATTCAACAGCATCATACAAAGTCGTTCGTCAGCTGGCCCGGCACTCCTCTTGTCCCCGGAGTCTGCGACACGCCCCTGGGATCAATCTTCACCATGGCGTATCCATGCGGCACGTAGGTGAATGTGTTGAACGTTGCAATGTTCTCGAAGCCTCTCTGCGCCTCCCATGAGGGGCCCCACGAGCCCCGTGGGACGCGAACGGGAGTACTTTCTGCGGTCGAATGCCACTCATCCTCGGCCCTTTCAAACGCGGCTATATCGTCCTCATCGTCGAGGTTGGGGCCGGAGTAAAAGACCCGTCGTCCATAAATCGTGCAACTCATCAGAACGGGGAATTGTTTTCGATACTGAAGGGGTAGATAAACGTCGCCGAGGATACCAGCTCCGTCGCGGGTTGGGATGTGAAGGTCTCTCAGCACTTTAAAGCCGGCTTAGCCCTTCTTAAATGGTTTCGAGTGTAGGAAACTGTCTTGGATGGGACACCGAGCTTGCTAGATATGCAGAACAGTGCATTGTCCAGATCGGACGTGTTGTTGCAGTTCAGGTAAACCATCCGAGCATATTCGGACAAAGCCTCTCGAGCCTATAAATTGGGAGCAATAGTGAGTCAGATCATTAAGGAGTCCTTCAATAAAATCGATTCATAGGCACATTACCTGCTCGTCAATGATGATCGGCTTCTCGAATCCCTGGCCCAGGGAAAGGCTAAAGAGCAGTCTTGCCCGGTTCACCACTTTTGGATCAAGCGCTGGGGTCCCAGGAGGGACAAGGTCAAAGATGGAGACCAATGCCTTGCCATGACACTCCCCAAGGACGAGGTCACCGATAGAGAATGTGACTGTTATTCCTGGCTCAAAACGAAACTTGAATTCGTTGGTGGTGACGCCTGTCTCGGCCCCAGACCGATATGAAAGTCCAACCACGTCCGGAAAGATACCTTCAACGCTCATAATGACGATAATAAGAATTGACTGGATTATTGGATTTGTCGTAATATCATCATCCTCGACAATGTCTGATCAGGTCTTCTGCTGCACTATATAAGTCCCTCTACCCTTCAAATGGATCTGTATTCAACCCCTCTCCGTTCCGGTATCGGCAAAGCTCACACGCAAACGCACGATGAACTCCATGGAGAGTCATGTGGAGCTGTACAGTTATTTCCGAACTTAGATCCGGATCTGATGCGGTTTTCCACCAGCAGACGACGGGATCTGCGCCCATGTTCTCTCGGGAATTGCAGTGATTTGAAAATCCGAAACGCCGCAGTGGAGCCCCCCGAAGTAAGATGACAGTAATAATTATGACATCCAGTCCAGTATCGCCCTTACTACCCCGCCCTTTCTCCCTTAGTTGCTGATCCTATGGGTCCAGGCGCGTTCCCTCATGCCGGACTTAGCTCTGGGAACTCACTAGGATTCATGTCGTCTCCGAGATATTCACCACACCTCTATAGATTGCCGAGTAGTTGGGACCTAAGCAGTTGATATCATGGCGAGTGTGCTTGTGAAGTGCTGGATTTTCCATTGATTGAGCGTACCCTCTTATCCTTCTGTTATAGTCCATTCATTCACCCAGCGTTGTTGGTTTACGCACGCGCCGCTAGACTCGACATGAGATATCGAGTCCATATCGACCCCTGCAGATTCTGCGGTCGCAGGTTCGCGCAGCCTGAGCATCTCCGTAGACATGAGAGAACACGTACGTCTCGCTCCCTCCCAGTTTAAGTCTGTGACAATTCACTGTCTTCTCAAACCTGTACTTCCCACTCCAGCCGGGACATCCACCTGAATCGTCCCTTCATCAAGACTTTCCCCATCAACCTCAATATGGCCCGTCATGGCCTCTCCAACCTTCACCTCGCCTACTCCCAGCGGGGTGCCGGTCAGAACGATGTCCCCGGGCTCCAGCGTCATCACACGCGGGATATCAGCAAGCTGTCGTGCAATGCGGAAGAGCATGAGATTCGTGGAGTCGGCCTGTCGCAATTCGTCCCCGACCGACAGGGGGAGAACCACGTTGTATGGGTCGGGAATGCAGTACTGCGGAATTCGGTCAGAAATGGGGGCGAATACGTGGAACCCTTTAGCTATCAACCGGGAAGCCCCTTCCTCTTCGCCTCATGCTGAAAGTTCCGAGCGGTCATGTCAATAGCCAACACGTAACTGCCTATCGCATCAAGGATACCCTTGGCGTCTTCTGGGCCAAGATCGCAAACTTTCTTACCGATAATGAGGCCTAATTGGACTTCATAGTGGATGGTGCTGCCTTCAAGTGTTACAATGTCAGGGCAAGGCAATGATCGAGTCCGCTCGCTTGGGGGTTGCACATGCTTATTTCTACAACGCTGACACAGAGTGTATAATACTCACCCTGATAGACGCCTGGGTGAAGTAAATACGCGATCTGAACCTGTGAGGGTGCGGTACACTAGAGGAAGGAGAATGCGGGCTATTAGGCTGAGTGACCGGCACTGGCGCTACACGAAAATCGAGACTACTGCCCGTCAATTAGTGAATTATGACTGGTCCCTCAATGAGCTACAATTGAGCAACGTACCTGGTGGCAGTGAAGGGGACTATCAATGTTTTGAAAATGAAGCCCAGCCATGGTCTGCCTTAGAGCCGCATAGCAAGGCCAGCTATTGCCTTGGTGTTCTAGGTCTGGCTGCATTAAAACTGGACGCGACAACAGTCTCCTCTCATGGGTCCAGAGTATAATCATGACCCTATCAGGGCTCATCGTGAGCATTTGGGCTTACGCTGACCGATGAGGCGCCGTAAGCTGGTGGAACCACAGGGCTTGGGCTGAGAGACTGAATCTTACCGACTCTTCGATGATCATCGCCTCCGCTCATCTTCACAGTCTCTTGGCCACACTTAAGGGCAGTTTGCGTGCAGGATTTACGTTGGCAAAGTGCATCAGTCAGAATTCCACCTGGGATTTATTTATTTTTATTTTCTTTTGGTCGCGACAAGGAACAATGAGAACCCTACTGGTCCAACCAAGTCCGACTGCCTCCAGCAGCCCTCCCCTGCAGCTAGCTATGATATCCCCGCCAGCTACAGCGGGTAAATAAAAAACTTATTCTCCAAATCCGTGAGATCAAGCACAGAGATATCCACCTTCTTCTGCACGACATTCCCATCTGCATCGAGACTATCCACAACCCCATCCCCAAAATTCCCCAGCACCGCCTGCTCAGCGATCCGCATTCCTCCTCTTAAGGATCACCCTCACAACATGCAGCGCAAACGGCGTGACACAAAAACTCACCACAATCTGCGCAATCCACGTCCCGTAGTACCGCGGCCCGCCGCTCTTCCACATCTGCGGCGAGATGATATTCGACACCCCGTAGCTAATCATGAACATGGCGTTGCGGGTGAGTTTCTTCGTGTACCCTGTGGCGCTGGACGAGGTCCACACCAGCGAGGTGATGTACGTGTTAGCGAACGTGTTGCCTGCGATCAGCAGGCACGCGAGGAGCGGGATCGTCCGGTCCCAGTCGAGCGCGACCATTCCGATGCTGCCCGCAATTGCGGGGAGCACCCAGAGCGTCGCCCACCAGGCGCTGTAGCCCGGGAAGAGGCGCATGAGGAGCGAGGCGACGACCGCGCAGGCGACTGCAAAGCCGCCGCCGGCGACGGTGACGAGCGTTGAGCCGAGGTTTCCGACGCCCAGGGAGAGCAGGATCAGGCTCTGTTGGAAGGAGAGGTTGTTTGCTAACATGAGGGCGAAGGCGGCGAGGGCGAAGAGCCAGGAGATCGGGTCGCGCAGCGCCTCGTAGAATTGGTACTTTTTGAATGTTTTCTGCTCGATTGAGCCGCGGGTCGCGTTGCGGACCCGCGTGATGACCTGCAGTCGCTCTTTCGGTGTCAAGAAGCGCGCTTTGGCTGGGTTGTCCGGGTACCAGAACCAGGAGAAGACGGCGAGTAAGAGGGTCAGACCGCCTGTGGTGATCATGAACAGTTTCCAGGGCGCGACGCTGGCCTTGCTCCATAGGAGCGCGTAGCTGAGGAGGCCCGAGGGGATCGGGGCGCCGACGCAGGAGATCCAGAAAAGAGGCTGCAGTGCGTGTAGTTCGTGGGGGACGAAGAACATGCCCATTGTCATTTCGAGTGCAGGCACCATGCCGGACTCGACCAAGCCCAGTAGCAGGCGGAGCAGGATCAGGCTGCCGTAGCTCGTTGCGCCGCAATGAGCGAATATAAGCACTGCCCAGATGAAGATTGTCACCGAGACGTAGTTACTCATCGGCAGTCGCTGGATTAGGCGCTGTGCCGGCAATTGGCCGATAATGTACCCTGATCCTCTATTAATTCAGCTGTTTCCCTAGTGTTGTAGGAGACGAACCGGTGTAGAATAACGTGTTGAGGTTGTTATAATTTCCATCACTGATATGAAGGTCATCCAGGATACCCAGGAAGACTGCCTGCCCGAGAGTAGCTTTGTCAATCTGTCGACGCCATTAGTTCCATCTTCACTGCCTCGGAAAACTGTAACTCACAAAGAGCATCAAGTTGATGACACAAACTAGTAAAATGAGATTGATGTAGAGTTTTCTATTCAATCGCCTCGACTCTTTTGCGGTAGGAGGCGCCGCTGCCTCGGAGTTGAATTGCTCTTCCAGTCCCAGTGTCTCATCAGCGTCCCGCGCAGCGACTGCCCTGACCTCCGGAGGCGGTGCTCTCCCTGCGGTGCTGCATCAATAGTGACCGATGATGTCTCCTTTCGCATCGCCATTTTGCTAATTCTGACAAACCTCGCTTGAACAATAACTGAAGCAAAACGAGGTTCTGACTTATTCCATCAGAAGTCTGTGTCGCCGTTGGAGGTTATAACTGGCATGACCTTACCTACTCCAACTATATTGTGATCTGCAAAGAGGCTTTCACCATTGCAAACAACCTACTCCAATGGCGAGATCAACGCTGCTTATCTACCGCCTGGCGTGACTCGCCTGTGTAACGCCGAAAAGGTTACGAGACGCTCGGAGATAGGCCCAGCACGCCATCCTGGCTACCTAGACATAGCCCCGCCTAGCACCCGGTAAGGCTTAGGCGAATGAGAGCTTAGGCCATGTCTGACATGGACAATTGCTTATTTTCTCTTGTCAGCGCCATCAGCTTCCTACCGTGACTTTTCCGCCCTTGGAATGGACCTCTTTTTTATCCATGTCATTGCAGACCCGCGAACCATACATACATTCGACGGCTTTATCGAATTATCCCTCATAGACCCCTTTTCATAAAAGGTCTAGTATCCTCCATGTTCTCAGCTTGAGTAACGCTACACAGATGCTCACTGTCACATCATACCCGCTACTATGCCGTGTGCCCAATTGGCGCAGCACGCAATCCCCGACCGCGATATGTACATGCAAACCGTGAACTTTCCTCACCCAATGATTCCAATCCTGACAGATGTCTAACTTCCCTATTTGAGTCATTAAAAGCAATCCTGTGCCGATCCAGCCGGTCAGGCGCCACCACAGCGGGACAGAACAGCCAGCCACCGGCTTTGTTCGCGCCTCCCATGTCTAGACTTGTCTGGCCCTGTGACGGCATTGAGGCTCTTATACTCAAACGGGCATCAATTTTCTTCTTTCCTTTTTTCGCGTCCATGGATGACAAGCAGGGATATATGTTGACAGTCATTCCGCCTAGCCAACTCGTGACCCCGGATTCTAAACCCTCCGACCACGCTTACATACATAAAGACAATCCCAGAACGCAGCCGCCGTTGGACGCTGAGATAAGGAGTTCACTCAGAATCAAGCCCTGCTATGGGAACAATCACAATCTATACATCCTGCCCCACCAAATCATTCGCTCACGCCTCACGTATTCTTCGTTTATTTGCCTAAGGTCAAGGCCATTAATCAAGGATATATCGCATGCTTCCTTCACACGATACATAAGAATCTAAGGGTTTTCCTGGGTTTACTACTAATCTGAATATTCCAACACGGCTACATCCAGCTGTAGATCTATAATCACAATTATATCACAGCCAGGGCCCAAACAAGGGAGTAACAGCAGCAAACAGCACAACTAGTTAACTAGTTAATTATCACCAATGACCAAGCAAAATATGCAGGTAGAAAGTGGATATTCATTAGTGCTCAGGACGACGACTCATTTTACATTTGCCTTCCAGTCTTCCACTGCCCTTCTAGCCGCTGTTGTTCTTTTGCATATTAATTGTCGTCGAAGCTCATCCAGAACATCGCCATGAGATTCATTCTTTAGCTTTGTCCTCTTATGGACAGATTGCCAGTTCTGTGCAACCACGGGCTTAGCTTTTGAATCTTCAAGTAGTGATAGTATAGGTCCCTATGGTATTACTCTAATTCTTGAGAACATTGTTTCTTGTCTGCGTTGCATGACCAAGTTACATGCAAGCCGGAGATCTTATCATTAGGCCCTGTCCCGAACAAAAAGCAAGCACACAGAACTGCACGAGGGATAGAGCTCATCCGAATGGATTAAAAGCCGCTATACCATCATTTCTGCGGTATGCAACGAAGATCCTCCCCCTCGACCCAGCTCCCATGTAATCCCTGCCGTAGCCGCACCGGAAGCAGAATCTTTGCTGTGGCCTTTGTGAAGGAAGCCGTGTCCAGCAGGTGTAACTCACTAGACATCGTATCATAGTTGTTCACGAGTGCGACTACGTACCCATCACCTTCAACAGTCGAACCCTTCCGGGGAATAAAAACAGGCTCCTGGACCATATGTGTATTTCCAGGGAAGTAGACCTCCGTTTTGCCCGTGGCGGTGTCGAGATGGCCCAGGGCATTGTACAGCGGATATCCACCCCCCAGATTCGGCGCTATGCGCGGGAAATCAGTGCCTAGTCTGGGATCCATAGTATCGAAGAAGCAGTGCCGGTAAGGACGCGTGGCGAAGCGGTCGTCAATCCGATAGAATTCAGAGTTGGCGGATTGAAGGGCTCTCGGTTCGTCTAGGTTGAGGTCTTCCGAGCGCGGGTCCAATGTGAAGCGCACTAGGTTCGAATGGATTGAGCTTGGTTCGGGCGCGTTGCCTTGGGCGTCTGGCCACCAGAAGAACACATTCTTTTCGCTGAGACCCAGGTCGATGACCAGATTGCCGTTTTCGTCCTCGTATGCGTTGGCAGTGTGGCCGGGGAATGAGTTTTTGTAACGGAACCACTGGCATTATTCAGGATCAGATCCTCTCAAGGTATGCATTTTGGTGTAGAGCGCACCTTTACGTCTGTGCCCTTGGCGCCACGCCGTGGGAGAACCCCAAGATACAGTGGAGTATCTGGGCTCCATTGCCAGTGTTCACCACCCTGCTTCATCCTCTCGATGTCGCAGAGCTGGGGGATAATTGGGAAGACAACCTACTACAAGATTAACATCTCGTCACAGCGTACTGTGGGAGCAACAACATTGGACAACGCACCCAATTCTCTGTGACAGCAAAATCATGGATCATCGCCACGACTGGAGCCACCAGCCACACAATCTGGGTGAATTTGCCATCAGGGGCAACATTGTAATAGCACACATCAGGCGTGCCATCACCGCGAGCCTCGTACCCAAAACAGATCATTTCACCTGTTTCCGGGTCAAACTTGGGGTGCGCTGTAAATGTCAGGCTCGGGAGCTGGCCTTCGAAATCGTAAAGTCCCTTGGTGTCTAGTGTGATTGGATCCATCGCGTACGGAGGGGCATCCTCTTTCAAGGCGAGGAGTTGCCCGTTGAAATACACGATGTTTGTGTTGGCCGTGGTGCGGACCTTGAATTCCACGGCGTCGGTGAACTTGTTCCGGTACTTTCCTTGCCAGGGTGAAGATCGTTAGTCGTCGCAAATGAGCCTCGCCAGCGAAGGTACAGAAGATTAGAAGGGCGACCAACCGAGTAGTGATCGTTGAGCCTCACGCTCTCGTACAAACTTTTCTGTTCTCACATAGCGCTGCTGAAACGATACCTTGCCATCCTTGATTGTAAAGGCAGAGATATTGCCATCCCCGTTGAACCACTGCCAAATTCTTAGTCTTTCCGATTCCTCGGGAAGAAGACAGACGGGGGAGGCTTTACAGGATCATCTTCAATGAAGGGAGGAAATTGGGGATCAGGCATCACCCGAAAGAAAACACCGTCGATATCTTTTGGGATCTTCCCCAGAACTTCGAGGTTGCATGCCTCACCCTCGACGCGACAAGGTCTCATGAAGCCAGAAAACTGGGGGCGATTGGGGAACGCTGAGCTTGATTCTGCCATGGCGAAAGATAGCGGAAGGATGCTAGAAACGTGATTTCGTTACCAGTGTAACCCAGCAAACGGCGGCCACGCTATATTTGACCAGGATTGGCTCTAGAGTAGAGGTCGCCATGATTCGGGACAGAACTTTTGCCGCGGAGATGAACACGGCGTGCTGGGATGCGGGGAAACTGCCCAGCTCTCATCCTGGTATACTCTTCCCGGCTTCCCCGGTTTCCCCGAAGGGCCGTAAATTCGGAAGATACACGCGACCTTAACTTTTTGTCTCGATCACACTCATTGGATACCCTTCATTCGGCGGTTATTTGCGGCAAGTAATATATGAGAAAGCAAAAGCTCTACCACCTCAAACGAATTGGTGCTAATATCTTTCCATTTATCCTCGTTAGCAGCTTCTTGTCCAATGTCGTCCCTAATCTATGGCGCCGCTTTACTCGTCGTCTGGGGATTGGGCGTCGCCGTCTATAATCTTTTCTTTCACCCGTTGCGAGGAATCCCAGGGCCATTTCTAGCCAAGATTTCGGGATGGTGGCTTTTTGCCCTGGAGTTGACACCAACTCCGCACCAGGAGCTCTTCAGACTCCATCACAAGTACGGTATGCAAGCTATTATCCAAGTGAGACATGGTATAGCGCTCCTAAGCCCCTATATCAGGACCTATCATGAGAATCTCCCCGAATGAGGTCTCCTTTAACGACATTGAGGCGTCGGAGACGATATACGCCCAAACGTCCAAATTCGACAAGTCGCGATACTTTTATCGCGCTTTTGAGAACCCCGGGCCCCATCTGTTCTCGATATGTGATCGGCAAGAGCATTCCCAGGACAAGAAGCTCATCTCCTACGCAATGTCGCGCGCAAATATCACCTCACACGAGTCGTCAATGTATGACAAGGCCACCTTTTTTATGGACCGGATTGCGCAGCGCGCAAAAGTTGGACAAACCATCCCGCTCTTCCCCATTTCCCGGTGCATGACATTGGACACGATTTCTGACTTTGCGTTCGGGAAGCCTTCTCGAGCCTTGCACTTGGAAGACTTTCACTCACCCGTCTTTGAAGCCATCGAAAAGGGAAATGGCACCGTCCTTTTGGTACGTGCCCTGTATCCCTGGATCATAAATCTGAGCACGGCATCTTGTCCTGACCATTACAGTTTCAACACTTCCCACTGCTCCATCAGCTGCTGAACTGGGCAATCCGCTTCAATCTTGGCTTCGTCCCCAATGGATTCAAAGACCTGATCCGGTCCGCCGAGGAAGGTATCCAGAATATGGATTCGATTGGCCCATGGACCCTGTTCAAGGACATGGTCTCCCGAGCCGAGAAATCAACCCCACTGACCAAGGAACATTTGGTCGGCGAAGGGATGCTCATGATTGTTGCGGGAACAGATACAACGGCGGCCAGTCTCTCACTGACCCTTCACAGTCTGCTCCAGCAGCCAGAGATGTACAGGAAATTGCAGGACGAGATCCGGACCGTCATGCCCTCGTTGGACTCGAGGCCTACGATCCAATCTCTCGATACCTTGCCTTTGCTGGATGCGTGTCTCAAAGAGGGATTGCGCATCGCCTCTCCGGTTCAGTGTCGGCTTCCCCGTGAAGTCCCCGCCGATGGCTGGACTTATAAGGGGCGGTATTTTCCACCAGGGGCAAGTCGTGTGCTTCCAGTCGATCTATTCCACGTTCATGCGTTTAATCTGACTGCTAATAGGTTAACGTTTCTACATCCCCCTGGTATTTCCACTACAACAAGGACGTCTTCCCCGATCCGACACGCTACAACCCATACAGGTGGCTGGTCGAGGGTGAACAGAAGAAGACGATGCTCTCCTACTTCCAGCCCTTCTCAAAAGGCCGGCGGCAATGTATCGGACAAAAGTAAGCCCAGGGCTGCGCCCCCTCTCACATTCCCTCCTATGGAGCCCTTCTAACTCTATCAACAGTCTGTCTCTGATGGAGCAAAAAATCGTGCTGGCTCTGTTTGTGAGACGCTTCAGTCCCAGAGAGGTCCTCAAAAGAACGATTGAGTGGAAAGAGGCGGTTACTGCGATTCCGGTTGATGGTGTGGATGTTCTGGTGGATCTTGTCAAGGAGACGTAATAGCCGTGAAGTATACTATGCAACAGCACGGTGCGCTGGCTTCGGGGTACTTGTCCCAGAACCTTGGTGTCTTGGACTCGGCGACCTGATATTAAAACGTCGTTGGATCAGGAGGAATTATGGCTTTTTTTTAGGTTTAAGCAGATGTATCCCATGTAAAAAATAATATGTATTAGGTACAAAATAGACTGCCCAAACTGCATGGGACCATCCGTATGTTTCAGAATCGTCCTGGGAAGTTACATACATTCATCACGGATGCGTATGGTCTTATCCCGACCATTTCTTTGCCATTTATATCCTAGTAATCGTCAGAGAATCAAGCATATTATTGGCATCCCATAGGTATCTACGTAATCCGTGAGATGGACTTGTGTAGAAGGACCCTAGCTCCACCTGTCCAGGGTGCCAAAAGTAGGCAAAAAGCGTCTTGGTCCCAGAAACTACACGCCAAGCCAAAACTAAATCCCCATAACAGAGCAAATGCGCGTATCTTTATTACTTATCCAATTTTCTGCGCTGTCCCTGGATGTATGGTGATGACCTTGGTCTGCACAAATTCCTCCAATCCCCACTGCGCCCCGAATCGACCCCAGCCGCTGTCACCATGGCCTCCATGAGGCAGAGTCGGTTCATCATGCACAGTCATGGAATTGATGTGCACGGCCCCCGCCCTGATGGCGCGAGCCAGCTCAAGGGCCCGATAATGATCATTCGAGATGATCGAGCTTGACAACCCATATTTAGACTCTTGGATGACGTCCATGATCGCGTCCTCGGTTTCGACAGTGAGGATGCATAGAATCGGGCCGAATGATTCGATCTCGTAGAGGGCCATCTCTTTTGTAAGGCCGGTTATGACAGTTGCTGGATAGCTGTGTGGCAGCGGATTGGGAGGCAGAGGTGCAGTATGCACAGAGGCTCCTTTTTCTCTTGCGTCGTTGACCAGATTTTGAAGTTTTGCTTTTGCTGCTGCCGAGATGACGACTGGTGTACTGTCCAGGTTCTGTAGCAAGGAGAGGATCTTGGTCTCTAGGGCTTGCGCTACATTCTTCGTAGCCAGGACAGTATCCGTGGACATGCAGATTTGACCATTCTTCTCGCCATCGGTTAATCGTAGTCCTCACGAAAAAGCAGAATTGCAGATGCTTGTACTTACGTTTAAAAAAGCCCCCTTAACCACCTCGCCCGCCGCAAGATCGAGGTCCGCGTCGTCAAGAACAATGGTAAAATTCTTGCCTCCAAGCTCTAACAGGACAGGCTTGAGAGCCGCAGCCGCTTGAGAGGCGATGATCCGCCCGACCTGCGTTGACCCAGTAAAGTTACATTTCTTGATCGCGGGGTGGTTGATCAAGGACGTGAAGATCTCCGATGCATCTTCCGGTCGATGGAGAAGGAAGTTCAACACACCGGGTGGGAACCCTGCTTCGCGGAACATGGACGCGAGTATATGATGTGTTTGAGGGCTTAATTCGGACCCCTATTTATTTTGCATTATCCAGTCAGTATCATTTTGCAGCAGCAGAGAATCGGACCAGGGAAGGGAGGGGAAGCCGGGCGTGCCTTTAGTATAGCGACATTTCCTGCAGCAATCGGAGCGACAACAGCACGGAGGCCTAGAATAACCGGTGCATTCCACGGCGCGATTCCGAGGACGACCCCAAGAGGCTCTTTCATCACAAGGCCGTATCCACTCTGGACAAAGGGTATCGACCCGGTTGCGACGCTTGTCGTCAGCGACGCGTACTCCTCGATCAGGCCGATGCTATCAGCCGTGTTGATGTCGGCCCATAGTGGACCACAGTTGATTTCATTACAGCAGACCTGTTTGATCTCTTCGGACCTTTTTCTGAGTATCTGTTTATTACGTGTGAGTTGCGGGCAGTAGAATCTTTGTCGGTGAAGCAGGCGTTTACAAACCTCGGCTAGGTTCAGTAGGAGCCTTCGACGCTCAATGGGTGTAGTCTTCGACCAAAGTCTGTATGCTTTTGCACTGGATTCGGCAGCTTGTAGTGCCAGGGCTTTTGTTGCTCCTTGATAGAAAGTTGGCCCGCCGTCGTGGGATTTATTCGCTAGTTCACTTTGCCTCTCGCCATCAGGAGCCACAATGTCCTGCCCATCGATAATTAGCGGGATGACAGATGGAGTCTTCATCATGACGGGCCGCGTTTGTGGACAAACAATAAATCGAGGTGACAAGGCTACCGCAAGATTCTGGCCTAGGAAGTAGGTATTATACCTTCGGGGTAACAATGGTTAACATTACTCCAGAAGCACCACACAGGCGCGAGCGGAGTCATGAGCTTGATGATCTGACGGGGCAAGCACTCCTCCGGAGCCCCCGGGGCATCCGCGGGCCGCGGGGATAGCGAAGCTGCACTACTAAAGGTAGTAGCTGCTACTACCGCCCCTAAATGGCGGCGGTCCCGTGGGGCAAGCATACAAAATACGGATGGAGCTAGTAGCTGGAACCTGAGCTGTGGTACAGGCTCTGTAACTGCGCCGCTGCATGTACACCTGAAATGCGTGTGCTACAGATGGAGTGCAGGACATTCTGAAATGAAATATGCTTCGCCTACGAGAAATACCATTTCATTCACGCTTGCAGATATCAACTTCTACCACACTGTAGTACATATATATGTGAGCCATAATGCCCTCGTGGATATGATTAAATACAAGGGGCAACATCTCGAAAGCATCTGCAAGCCCATCTTAATCCCGCCTTGCGAAAAGCGCTTCCGCGTTTTTATAGTATGTTTTCTCTCGCACATCTTGGTCCAAGGGAACATCGTCCAGAATCTGCTTGAACCCAACAATGACGTTGGAGGGGGCGTAAGGGTAGTCAGATCCTACACGCAGCGTCAGTAACCAGAAAAGGCCAACGACGAACAGCAACAGACGGCAAGGATCTCGAACAGCATACCGTAAAGAATATGATCATGGGGTACAAGATCTAGAACCATCCTGAGCACAGCCTCCGAGCTGGAAAGGGCCAGGTCAAAGTAGAACGACCGGAAGTCCTCCTTGATTTCCGCTGCGCTTTTCCCGAACATGCCCGCCGTGGCGGGAGCTTCCTTGGATACTGTGCTGACTCGGCTGATCAAGTATGGAAGAGATCCTCCGGCGTGTGAGAGGATGACTTTGCAAGATGAGTATGTCCTCTTCGTGTTGGTGGTGATCATGTCCATTGCCGCCCTGGTAGTCTCATGCGGATAGTCGATGGCCGGCAACGGTAAAAACCGATTGACCGGAGTGATATCGCTGGCATGTGTTGGGTGCACAAAGACAACGGCCTTTCTAGAATTCAACTCCTCCCAGACAGGCTTGAACGCTGGGTGGCCGAGGTACTGATTTCCCGACCCGTATCTCGTAAACAGGGTGACTCCGTCAGCCTTTAGAATATCGAGCGCGTATCGGATTTCTGCTAGAGCTCCCTCAGTATCAAGAAGACACGGCAACGCAGCAAAGAAGCCCCATCTATCGGGGTCTTCATCACGCCTTGCAGCGGCAAACTCGTTGGCCTTGCGCGCCAATGCCCGTCTTTTCACACTGGTGGGAGCGATGAGTGCTCCAGGGGCTGTCAGCGACAATATGACCTTTGTAGAACCGACATTTTCCGAAAGGTTAACTGAGCCATTGACCGACCAGGAAGGAGTTGGCCAGCCGCAGGGATCTCCCCCGGCTTCCTCGAGGGCTGCAATTGGGAGTCAGATTCGGTCACTCCCCGTACTGGAGTTCGTGAGCGTTACCTTGAGCATAGAAGTCGGGCAAAAAGTGGTGATGGGTATCGATAAGTCTCATTTTGCGTGGATGTCTGTTCCTGGGTTCAATTTCGGTTCTCCAGGTGGCTTTTTGAAATTCTTCAAATACACCCGCGTATACGACCCGCGGATCCGCCCGACTGCCGCATCTTTCGCGAAAGCAATGACATCATGAGAAGCGCTTCCAAATCACCCATGAAAGCTCGACAGCCATCAAGGTTTATACTCCACTTCACTCTGGTGTCCGCAACAGTCCGGTCTACACCTTGGGCTTGAGACAATCACCCAACAGGCGACTTTCTCGAAGGAAAGACGGATATCGAAGGTACATGTCCTTCCAAGACAGGAGGATGTTATACCATAGAGCTAACGCAACTCCCCGTAAACCTGACCTGCTTCAATATATCGCGAACATGGCCGTGGTGGGGCCTGGCAATGTAGTTTTGCACGCCTGTAGGCAACTGGGCTGTGAAGTCTACCTTACTGTAGCTCTTTGACGCGCGTGTGTAGACATCCCTTCTCCAGTCTCTCCACAGTGTTCATAAACATAAATGTTGTTGAATTCCCAGTTAGATGAATTTCAAAAATCCTGTCTCTTATAAAAACCATATATAATGCTCTTTGACATGAGTCACCCTACTACAAATGCGCGCTCGGTTCGGGCACATTACTCGATGAATTCCAGATCCCCGACTTTCCAGGAGACAAAATCCCGTTTGGATCCAGCGTGCCTTTTAAGAGGCGTGTAAACCTCCCAAAGGCAAACTCGTTGAAGTCCAGTTTCGTTGCTAGATCATCCATATAGCCCACATGGGTGCGGTACGCTATATGCCCGTGCTTCGCACCATCCTGCACAAGATTGTGATAGAGCTCGTGAAGGCGCGCTTCTTCCCTCAGGGTGTATATGATCAGTTCTATGCCAACGACATAGCGCGGGTAGACGTGGAAATCCGCAAAGAAGTCAAACTTTGCGTCAATCGTGCGTTGCTTGGCGGTCAGGTACCATTCGTACAGCTCGCGCCCCGACGGAGGGATGATGGGCGAGTAGTCGATATGTCCGCCGATTTCCGAACGACTCTTGAGGAGGTTGAGTGGCTCCAGTGTCGGGATGCCGCTGTGGGGAATCTCTTCCGACTTGATCTCCGCCGTTGTGATTGCACGCCCGGGCGCCCCGGGGAACTCGCGCCACGTGATCTGGACGCCCTCGATGGGGGCGAATGCGCGCTGGATTGTCTTGAGAAGGGCAGGGAGCATCTCGACGGAGCCGTAGAGGGAGAAGTAGGCTTTCCAGAATCCCCAGTTCTGTTCCTTGCGGATTTCTTCGAGAACGGGGTATGGCACATAAGAGTCGGGCTTCATGTACTGCCTGATTTTGGCCTGGACTTCTGGGATGGGGGCCGTCAGGGCTAGGCGGAAAATGTTGGCGATTGATGGCGAGTTGAGGATAATCGAGCGCCGCATGAGGTCGGAAAGTGTCCCCACCAGGGGGATAAGGTCCTCTTCTCGAGGCACGCTCACTTCTACAGTTGCGTAGGCTTCCGGGGCCGGAGTGATATGGATGCCAAGTTTCGTGACAATTCCTACCAGGGTCAGTAAGGCTTCCCCTGGAGAGCCGGGCATAAGTAAAGAAACGTACCGAGGTTTGATTGGTAGAAAAGGCCGTCTAGACCGGGTCCAAATCCTCTACCGGGTATTCAGTATGTCCCCATCTTTATTATATGACACATATGGGCATACATACCCTTTGTACAGCGCAAAGGTCTTGTTGTCCTTCATCGCGCCCATACCCGTCCGAAGCAATTCGCCGTTCGGTAAAACAACCTCCATGCCACACTGTGACTGGGAATGTTCTCCATTCGGAGTATAGCCGAACCCGCGGTCCATGGTGTTTCCTAGTACCGAGCCCCAGCCGATTGCTGGAACGGAGGGCCAGAGATTCAAGCCTCTGCGTTGGATCTCTTCGTAAAGGTCGAAAAAGGATACCCCGGGCTCCACGATGGCGTAGCCATATTCCTCGTTCACCTCGATTATTTTGTTCATTCGGTGGAGGTCAAGCACCACCGACCCTTTGACAACGGCACTGGATCCGCCATATCTGATGAGTAAGAATTAGCAAGATGTTTATTAGAAGAAAAAAGACGCGATAAGACATACCCCAGGTTCTTGCCTCTCGAAACAGTCCACAGAGGTATCTTGTGCTTGTTTGCAAGCTTCACAATTGCCTGGACTTCCTCTATAGTTTTGGGCCGAACGGCGCCACTTGGACTGTTTGTCGTGGTTGCTGAGAACGGATCACCGTATGCGTCCTGATTCTCGGCCCCCCTAAGTGCACCATGCTCGGGTGTACGCGATATGTTATCCTCTCCAAGCAGGCGTGCAGCATCGTTGAAAAAATCACCCAATGACTGGGCGCTTGGTGCTGCGAATACCATGTGTGGCGGAGCCATTGTGCTCGGAAAAGACAAATCAATAGAAAGGGACTGGTAGGTGAACAGGTACTTGCAAAGGTATTTGTGTTTTAAGTAGTGGCCGAGTCAGCCACCAGCATGGGCACACAATTTCTGAATTTGGACATAGTCCTCTCCATAGCTGTGAAGTTGTTATCCGGGTATACCGGGTATGCCGGGTATGCCGGGGATACTGAAAATTATACCCCGCTGTGTACCAAGTATCGCATTGAGTGGGGAAGCTGGGGCCTTACACTCACGACGTTCATGCTCATACAGCGCAGGAAAAAAAGTTCTCTTTTCCAACAGCAATACGCGTATAAGTCAGGACATATATTCCCTGGCCAGGAGGAAAATTGGGAAAATTGGGGAAATAGGAGAAATTGTGGGAGTCATTCCGGCCTACGACTCACGCGAATTTCATCCCCAACTTCCGCGGTATTTTCGGATGTCGGGGCACAAGATGAAGCTTGAATTTTCTGTTGGTTCCTCGCAATGCACATAAACTCTGGGGTAGTCATCTGATCATTCTGGACGGCAACTCTGTCGTTTTTTCTCCTTCCAGATTCTCTCGGTTTTCCTGAGGGAAAAAAAATGACTGTTCGTCAACAGATATGCGTGTGGGTACGGAAAAGACCAAATATATATAGCCCTGATCAACTTCTGGAACCTACGGTAAGCCTTTTTTTTGAAAAAAATCAAAGATGTAGACCCTGTGCTACTAGTATATATCACTTAGTGCCTCAGATTATAAACGTGATTTTCTGTAAGCTGCCCGAGCAGATAAATAATAAGAGTCAATGCTAACTTTCCTATATAAATTTACCTTGAAATTGTGTGTATTGCGGAGAAATGTGGGGAATAGTACCCGAGCCCACACCGCCTCTGGGCCTTCGGTATTCTGCCGAGTCATTCGCTTGTTCAATATGGGCTCCGCCAACTCCAACTCGCCTTGCTATCTTGCGGGCATTAAGAGGAGTAATATTTGTTCTCCTTCAGTGCCGCAAATCAAAGGCTTCATTTTTCCATTTACAGATTAACCATGCCTGCCAATCCATCTCATGAATCATCAAGTCCGCCGCTGGGCGAGTCCGATCAACTCCGTTCGGCAAGAGCGAGCGGCCGGAAACGAAAGAGAGTCTCCGTGGCCTGTCGATCTTGCCGCGCACGCAAATCTCGCGTATGTTATCTTTAACGCCAAAGCACATGGTGCGGAGCCTAATATCAATGCAATAGTGCAACGGTGCTCGGCCCTGTTCGTCGTGCGAAGACGTGGGGACGGAGTGTCAATATGAACAGTTGCCGAGCCGGCAGGTCCCCGCAAGTGGCCCTGATACAAGGGACCTGTGAGTGCTATATCCACACAAATATATGACATTGTGGCCTTTCCTGATTTGTATAGGCTTGATGCGAACGCGCTGCTCGAGCGGCGACTGCAGACGATAGAAGAGCAACTTCAGGCCCTGCACTCGGAGAGAAGATCGTTAGGGGTCCAGTCAGTAGTCTCTCCCACTGTCCGTGATGGCCAACAGCCACAGGGTCCTATAGATCTAGGAAGGACACCGATCCAAGATGATGGAGTGGATGGTATGGGTGCTGTCCCCTTGAAAGATGGTGCCGATGAAGACGAATACTTTGGTAAATTACTCCACAATTGCCGCGCCACTGTACTAAGTGAGATGTTGCTGACAGCTTCTGAAAATTTGAAGGGAGTTCTTCTAACGTTGCCTTCTTGCGGATGATCATGAAGTCTGTTGGCCACCGACCTGACCCAGTCTTCAGAAACTCTGACTCTGCCATAAACCCCTCCACAGGTATTGGACAACCTAGAGGAAACAACTCTGACGCGCGTTTTACAAGACCTCCCATTACGACCCCCCTGTCCGAGGGCCGGCAACAAGCTCATGAAGATCCCCTTAAGCTTCCTTCTGCGGAAGAAGCAGAGCGTTTGTTGCGCTTTTACTTCACTACAGTCAATCTGATGATTCCCTGCATTCATGAAGGCTCTTTCAGAGAGACTTATTCAAGAATGCAGAGTCATGGGCTTAGTTCCGTGAGCAGATCGTGGCTCGGCATACTTAACGTGATACTTGCCATTGCGACAAATGTTTTGTCCCCAACGTCACCTACCTGCGAGCGGGCGGCGAAATCCAACGTTTACTTTGAGCAGGCACTTCATCTAACCAGGCCCAGTGTCTTTGGACGCATTTCATTGGAAATAGGTATGGCATACTCGCAAATATATCCTTCGGTATGTCTGACCAGCGCAGTGCAACTCTCTCTTCTCATGGAAACGTACCTGGAAGGAACTCCATCTTCTTCTATGACATGGACTTTCCACGGCCTGGCAGTGAAAGGGGCATACCAATTGGGACTTCATGTGGTGGATGGATCTGAGAACCTGCCAGAACTCGATCAAGAGATTCGCAAAAGATTGTGGTACTGGTGTGTTATGAATGATCGGTAATCGAGCTCCTCTCCCAGGTTCCTAAGTTTATTGCTGAACTCTTTTCTAGTTTGCTAAGCGTCAGATATGGTCGTCCTCCCCTAATACAGCTGTCTCATGTGAGACTAGACGAAACCTTGCGTCTACCGTTTAGCAATGTGTCCAACGCCACCACAGTCTCCAGTCTGGAATACTTCAATGCTATTTTGTATGAGTTTATCTCGGACCGCCTGTGAGCAATTAATTGACAATGATAGGTCCATTACACACATCATGGGTGACGCGGTGGACCGGCTATACGGCCAGAATCTGGAGTTCCAAACTCATCTCCCAATGAGCGAAACGCTCGATCGGATCTTCGGACTATCCTGGAAGCTAGCTCACTGGCAGGACAACTTACCTCCCACCTTACAGATTATAAACTCCACGAAAGAAGCTCTGAACGATGTTCCTCTCACCGTTGGCACGACCAGATTCCGCGTCCTGCTTTCCCTTCGCTATCTGGGTGCAAGGATCCTCATAACACGACCCATTCTGAGAAAATTCCTTGACATGGGCAGTATGACTGCCTCTCACGAGCATCGGTCAGAGTGGCTTGTCAGCTCTGGTGCTGGGCTGCTTGCAGAATTAATTCGTACGTGCCGCAACGTTTTGCAGATCAGTAAGAGTATCCTGCTCGGGTCGAAGAGTGACCAGAATTTGCTCGGTGCCTGGTGGTTTTCCTGTTTCTATAGTAGGTCAATCCATCTCTGTGTATTGGTTGTCCTCCATTTGTCTAACTCATCATTGTTATAGCATTCAATGCTTCCCTTGCAATTCTGGGTGTGCTCCTTATCAAGAGAATCCCCGCATATTCCAAAGCATTTTCAATGTTTTCGGTCTCGGAGCTCCGAGCCCTCGTCAACACAGCCATCGATATCCTGCACGGTCTAGATCAAGGCAACGAGATGCTCATCAAATGTCAAGACACTTTGCGAAAGTTTCTCATCGCCATCGATATTGACGGTAATAAACAAACCCGTGCCCCTCTGAATTTCCCGCAATACCATGTCATAGCTAACCAAAAGATTCCGAAGATAATGTGGCACATTTTACACCCCAGCCATTGACGCTATCCCCGTCCAACGCGTGGACGTGGGAACTCATCGATCCGGCATTCTTCGGCTCCGAGGCCTCGATGAGTTTCGCACTCGGGGCGTTTGGAACTGAAGGTGGTGGTGGGTTTGAGGTACCAGCCATAGCTGAGCCTTGGGATATCTCAGGGGTCTCGCAGCGGTCTGACCCAAGCTGGTAGTAGGGTTATGTTTTAATATGAGGAAGATATGGTATGGCATGGGTGCTAATAGAAGTGCTGTAATGCATCCGCCTTACTGGAGATCTATTAACTCTTTTCCCGTCAGCCTGTACCTAGGACTCGGTAGCGCTTCCTTTCGCGTGATATCGTGATGTCCCGGTACGGAATATTAGACGCATGATGGTGTAACTCGCTCGAGATGTTCTTCAAATCTTCCACGGGGTAGGGGCGCCTGGTCGAGAGTTGAGATGCTACCGCATCATTGCCGATTGCCCCGCTATCATGTTTTAGGGAAAAGCTGGCTCCTCCTCGCTTCTATCCTGGCTCGTGACAGACTTGTTGCGCCGGTTTCACGATATCCTACCGAGTCCACCGCTACTCTTGGCGCATTCCATGGTTGAATCATAGTCGTAATAAGGGTGTGTCCCTTTATGATCAGGGGTATGCATCCAGCCTGATAAATCAAACTAGAATATCGCAGCCTAGATCTCTAGTAATTCTTATACAATGCATGCAGAATTATAGGATCAATTTAGTCTTCTAGTTCTCGGGCATAGAGTAAACTTGCAAAAAAGCTATTGTGCAAGGGGATCGCCATGTTAGTAGTTATTGAACAAAGCACTAATCAACAGCTACAATCAGCAGACAACGATTTTAGAACATCGAAGAAAGAAACAAAGCTAAGGATGCCTTGCGTCGTTTGAGGCTTTGTTACCAGTACAATAAACCCCCCTCAAAGAAAAAGAATGCCATGGTATATTAAACCCCAAAAAACCCTTCGAACCCCGTCTACTCGCCTGTCTGACCCAGTGCTCATTGTCCAAACATATCCATGGCTCAATTCAACCTTTTCCAACTCCCCGAGGAGCTCATCCTTCAAGTCATCGAATACCTCCCAGCAGCCGACCTAGCCTCCTTCCTGAGAACCTCCAAAACATCCTGGCGCATCTCCATAAAAACTGCCGAAAAATACCCTATCAGAAAGATACTAACGCAATTCAAACAGGCCAGTATCGATAACAACACCGAAAGAATGCTCGCCCTCCTCCTCATAATCCGACACATCAACACAAAGCGCAACCCTGCCGTCGGCTACGAAGCCCTTGCCCAAGCCTGCATGGGCCCCTCAGCCAAAGCCGTCTGGCTCCTGGTCAACGACGGCGTCCCCTACGCAGACCCCGGCGACCTCTGCACGACGGGGATAACGGGGCGGTACGAGTGCACGCCCCTCATGTACGCCATGTACAATACCAACCCGGCGCCGCTGCTGGTCCTGCTGGACTTTGTCGCGCGCGGGGATCGGCGGACGAATGACTCCCACGGGGCGGGGGCTTGTCCGCCGCATGTCCATGCGCAATGGGCGCTTAGGCTTGCTGTGGATTGTAGCAATACGGCGATGGTTGAGAGGTTGTTAGCGGGGCAGGGGTACGGGGTCGACGTGAACTATACCTATACGCGCCAGGCGGGCGGGGGCGGCACTGTGCTTCTATTCGCTGCGAAAGGGGGTAACAAGTATGTTGTCGAGGCTCTGCTAAAGTATGGCGCGGATATCCATGCGCGCCATCCGGGGAACGGGTGGAGTGCGTTACACTATGCTGCGGCGAAGGGCCACGATGATGTTGTTAAGCGATTGCTCGAGGCAGGAGCCGACGTTCACTGCGCCGAGCCATTGATGGGACATACGCCTCTGCTCCTCGCTGCGGGACACGGCCACGACGAGGTGGTTGATGTTCTGATCCAGCGCGGTGCGAGGATAAACCACCAGAATATCCTCGGCCGTAGCGCGCTGTCCATCGCCGCGGCGATCAATGATCCCGGTGTTGTGAGTACACTCTTGGACTATGGAGCTGACGCTGCGCAGGTCTGTTGCAAGGGTCACACGGCGCTGTCGTATGCTATTGGACGAAACAGCTGGGGGTCTATGGGGTTGCTTGCTGATGCGTTGTGTTTATCGGTCAATGAACATGCTCTTGGTACGGGGCCGTTGGATTACACGACGCGGAGGTTCTATAAGCGGGGGAACCAGAGCAGGGACTCGGATATTCGCGAGTTGGCCGAGATTGTTGGGTATGAGCTTACGGGAAATGCCAAACGTGATGCGCATTGGTTGGAGTGTGAGTTTGAGGCGTTTGTGGATTTTGATCTTTACGACGCTCCTATAGCGTCGGATGACGAGAATGAAGACGAAGAGGAGGACAGCGATGAGGATGAGGATGTCATGGAGACTGATCAGGATTCCCAAGCGTAAGTCAACCCCCTGCTCTATGCTGCTAATTCTCAATATGTGCATCTATATAGGCTCTTCCGAGTACTGAGCAACAACAGGTTAGAAATATTAACCCATTTTCAATATAATACTCTTCCAAAATAAGTAAATTCTCAGATGTGAGTCTGACTTAGAGCCTCGGGCTGACAATCTGCTTCCGCGCCAGTGCAGCAGCAGCACGCCCAGCCCGGCGGCCAAATACAGCCCCCGACGTAAGGCCACTGCCTCCGGGGTAGTTGTCGTAGAACAGTCCACCCAACATTTCGCCTGCGCAGAACAACCCCGGCACAGGAGCGTTTGTAGCAGATGAGATAACGCCGGCCGTTTCATGGTCGACGGCAAGTCCGCCAAAGGTAAATGTCACCCCGCAGGTAACTTTGACAGCGACAAATGGCTTCTCTATTAGCGGCGTAGCCCAGTTTGATTTGGCGAGGGGGAGCTGCACTCGAGATGACTGCGTCGACAGGCCGTCCTTAACAGCCGGATCCCACTTGTGGTTTGGATTCTCAGCTCCAAAGGCTGCCACGGCGTCGTTGTACTCGTCAATCGTCGAGACGAACTTGGCTGGATTCCTCAGCCCACGCTCCGCACATTTCTTAGCAAGCTCTTCAACTGTAGACGCTGTGATGCGCTCGACAATCTCATCGCGATATTCCTCACTCCGCAACCACGGTGTCATTGTGGCATCCCAGACCTGAAATGCCGCATGCCCTGGCTGTGCCAGAATGGCCTTCCCGAATATCGCGTACGTATAGTTGCGCATGTCCACGCCCTCGTCGACAAACCGCTCTCCTTCGAGGTTCAACATGAGCCCCAGCGGATATCCGGACTTTGTGAACTCGTTCGAAATCTCCCGGTCGCCCGAGTTCGCAGGTGCATTCGCGTCCCACGCCACAGAGTGGCATCCAGACCAGTTTCCCGCTTGCTTCGCAGAGACATCACGTATGGCCATTTCGAAACACGAACCATTGTTATACGGCGTTCCACGCACCTTGGCGAGATCCCATCCCGGTCCGAGATATTGCGCACGCATGCGCGGATTCGCCTCGAACCCACCAGCAGCAAGAACAACAGCGCGCGTCTGAATCTCCTTCTCCCCAGTCCCATCCTCAACGACAACACCCCTAACCGCCCCAGCAGAATCCAGAAGCAATTTCTTGGCCGCAGTCCCATAGATAATTTTCACACCCAACCTCTCCGCCGCCCTCCTCTCATCACTCACCAACCCCTTCCCTCCATCTTGAGTCTTCAAACACATCCCACCCCAGAACTTAAACCTTCCGCCAATCTCATACGCCTGGCGATTAAACGACAACTGGAACCGTACCCCATGCCCTGCAAGCCATTTGACAGCCTCATTACTATCGCCCACAAGCGTGCGCGCAAGATCCGGGTCCGATCGCCCAAGACAGATCCGTTCAATGTCACCGCCGAAGTGTTTGTCCGTGTAGGGTTCCATATCAATTCGAGACGCTGTCGCGGCGTCGACGTTATTCACCAGCGGAAGAACGTCAGCCAGCCCGGCGTGGACTGTCCGGAATGCGCCCGCTGTGAAGTACGAGTTCCCGCCCGCCCAAGACTCCGGGCAAGAGTCTATTAGGACGACATCCCGCGCGCCGGATTCCGCGGCTGAGATGGCCGCGCAGAGGCCAGCGTTTCCGCTGCCTATGACCAGGGCGGTGGCTGATGTTGGTGCAGACATTGTCGTTGGTCTTTTATTTTTCGCTCTTCGAGTTCTGGTGGTGCCCCTGGCTTGGAGTATGGATGGATGCCCGTTGAGAGGCCGGGTTGTCTCGGAGAAAACGTGACTGCAGGCGCATCTGAGGAATAGTACAACGTAGTATCCGCCGTTGGGGTCTGCTGGCTATTTAAGGCTTGGCTGCTGGGTGGCTTGCTCCAGTGGAGAAGCAAGGCGATCTGCGGGGATTGTCGCTCCGTCACACGGACTGGCACACTCCGTCTCGGCTTTCCTCCGAACGATCGGCTAGAGGTGCGCCGCTGCTTAATTCTCCGATTGATAGTGCCGCGGGAGCTCCCGTGGGAAGGCGAGGACAGCTACATTGTACCATTCGTAGTCGACAGAAGACATTTGATTTGGCAGAGAAGCATTGCGTCGGGCCTAGTAGTCGGCTTTGAATGTGTACCCTTTCTGAGTGTACCTTCCTGTACAGAAAGATAACTCGATATATGGAAAGTACGATGGGCGCACCCTACTAAGAGACAGCCATCCGTTGCGGAAGGTGCTACCCATGGACCCAGCCAGTCCAATACGGGCAGGTACGGCGGTCGCACCTGCCTTCTTCGGGTCTATAGGTGTATTCCAACGTGGAAGGCGCGACCCAGGTAGGGCTCACAGCTATGCCTGCGTACCTGCCCTTTTCACCACAATGATACTCACTCGAGCTTCTCCTTCGTCGCCTTCATTCCCTCTCTCATCACAGCCACCACGTCGTCAACCGTCGTCCCCCTCTGCCTCCTCCCCGGCTGCTCTTGTCCCAGCGCCGTATCCTCCGCAACAACCCGATACACCTCAGCTACGCCGTCGAATCTGCCGAAATCAGCGTCCAAGAACCCATTCGAGACGGATCAGTGAGCAACGTACAGTCCAGAACTAAAGCCGCCCTCCTCCTCCATCGTCCTCCCAATCTGCTGCATCTCATTCACCCACCGATACGCCTTCGGCGGCATACCCACGACCCCACGATCGGCAATCGCCAGACCCCCATTGTTGTGTTTCGAGAGATACTCGCGGAGCTTCGGGTACACGCCCATCGCCTCCGCCGTGACGAGCGACTGGATAGCGATCGCGATAAACCCCTTCGTCGTGCTGGCAAAACACATTTTCAGCCCGGATGCTGGGCCGATTGTATCGGCTATGTGGTCTATGTTTAAAACCTCGGTAAGATGGGTGTAAGGGAGTTTGGTTGGTCCGGAGACGACGATGGATGGGCATGTCCAGCCTCTTGGTGCATCGGGTTTCGGCTGAGGAGGCCCCCCGATTATACCGCCATCTATGAAGACGATGTTGGGATTTCCAGTGAGGAGTGATTCTATCTGGAACGCATGGCTCGGTGCGATGGCATTCAAGTCGAGGTAGTACAGCGCATTTTCTCGCGCGTTGCCTTCACTTGGTACGGCCTCAGCAACGCGCTTTGCTGTCGCGAGCGCGTCCCGTGGTGGGACGATGGAGAGAATGCAGTCCGACGCGGAGACAAGACCAGGGATTGAAGGTAAAAGCTGTATGCCACTAGACTTGGCTCTTTCGCGGGTATGTTCGCTGGAAGAGATTAGCGTCACTATGATACATCGTAAATAATTGAGACTAAACCTGCCTTCGATCTTCGGCGTATGTTGCGACTTCGTATCCATGGCTGATGAGGAGTTGACCGATCCCAACACCCATATCGCCGATGGATAGGATCCCGATAACCGGTCGTTCTCCAGTCATGATGGTAGTTTTCTGAAGGTTATTCTGTTGCTTCGAAATGTACGCCAGGCGAGAATGGACTTCCTCGTATGTGGCGACTGAAGGACGACGGGGAATCAACGTGAGGGGTGCGGAGAGTAAGCTCGAGAACTCGGCGGGCGAAAGGCAGAATCGGCGATAAGCCTGATTACGCCATCCGGTTGCTTTATGCACAGGGCGGGGGCGGGGGATAAGCAACCTCCTATAAATCTATCGACTCTATGCCTTGTAGGGCGAACAAGATCTAATAAGAAACTGGTTAGCCTGAGATATACAAAATCTGCCTTCGTCACCTATACGCCTAAGACTTGAGTGGTTGCGGTTGCCAGTAATTGAATTGCGGTACTCATTACCTATTAAGCAAATAATCATCAATGTGGCGCGCTTACTCTAGGTAGCTACCGCAGAGCAACAGAAAGGCAAGACTGAGAGGACGCAAGGCGTAAATTATTGGTTTCGGTAGAAAGATAGTATGGCAAGGCTGGGCGTGGGCGGCACAGTTGTTGAAATGTGCCGCGGGCTCTGCGGCGGTTGCGGTGTTTCCTCTCTTGGACGAACACAAGTTGTTTCTCAACCTTGCGGGGCATATTCACTCTTACAACAACCAATTTATATGCAATTCCTCATCCAGGATATGTCGTTATTCCACTGTTCCTTACTATCTACCTCTAACTACGAAGTTCTTCCTGTTCTTCCGCTGAGATTCCCACTGTGTTATCCAAAATGGTCTGCAACAAACCTGGCAAGAGCGTCATGCTCGCTGATCCCACCCTGCTCGAAAAAATCGACAAGCTCTTTGCCCACGGCGTTGGGGAATACATCAGTCTTCCTCAGCTCGTCGTGGTCGGCGAGCAGTCCAGCGGGAAAAGCTCTATTCTCGAGGGTCTAACCAAGATGGCGTTTCCGCGCGACAGTGGATTGTGTACTCGATTCGCAACACAGATCATCTTCCGCCGCGACTTGAAAACAGAGGGACGAAGAATAGTCGCGTGTATTGTGCCCGCTCCAGACGCGGACGAGAAGAGAGCGGAGAAGCTGCGTGCGTGGCAGGCTGATGATTTGCAAAGTCTCGATTCTGCTGTCTTCGTGCAGATGATGGCGGATGTGAGTGTATACCTTTGGAGATGAGAACTCCGTGCTGACCTCTGGGTTCTATGAATAGGTGCATGACTTGATGGGTCTTTCTAAAAAGGATGCCAATGATGGTTTGCCCGCGTTTTCGAGTGACGTGCTCCGCCTCGAAATCTCTGGTCCGAATGAACACCATCTTAGCATAATTGACGTCCCTGGAACCTTTGAGAACACTACCCCTGGATTCACGACGGACGAAGACAAAGCGATGATTAACAAAATGGTCGATGACTACATGAAGAACCCACGATCGGTTATCCTCCCCGTGATACCCGCCTACGCGGATCTTGCCACTCAGAAAATCGACCAGAGGGCCCGCGAGATCGATCCAGATGGCTCGAGAACGCTACGCATTCTCACAAAGCCAGACATGGTTGACAAAGGGACGGAACAGAAGGTGGTAGATCTGGTCAATCGGGGCGGCTCAAAGACCAAATTCGGATGGTTTGTGGTGCGAAACCTGAATCACAAGGAGCTACAAGAGAAAACCGTCGAGAGAGACGCGGCCGAAAAAGAGTGGCAAGCCAAGCCACCATGGTCCTCGGTCGACAAGGATAGGTGGGGAATCGAAGCACTCAGGTTACGCCTTCAGGAGATACTGTCATTGATATTGCGGAAGGAGTTTCAGTCGGTGAGCATCGCTTCTGCTGTACTGGAAGGACGAAATGCTAATTTCACCATCAAGGTACGATCAGAGATTGGGAGCAAGCTCAATCAGGCCAAAGCCGCACTACATGGCCTGGGAGCTGAACGGGAAACTGCCACTCATCAACGAGCATACTTGCTTGACATCATTTCCAAGTTTCAGACAATCGCTCAGAACGCAAAAACCATCAACTATGGCGCAAACAATTATTTTGATGAAGCCCAGGAGCTCAGACTAGCAACTCTAATTGTCAATCGAAACGCCGAATTCGCGAATGATGTGGAAAAGCGAGGCCACCTGCGGGAATTCCAGACCGACGATGGCAGCTCTGATCCAACCACAACATTGGACTCTGAAGAAGAAAGAAATACCATTTCCAGTCGGAAGGTTGGCCCTTGCGCTGAGCTCGAAGATATTCTACCTGAGCCAGCTGAAGTCTCCGAGCCTCTTGCGAACATAACCGATTGGCTCAACAGGGTGTATATCGACTCTCGGGGGTTTGAACTAGGCACCTTCAGCCCTGCACTACTAGCCACTACTATGAAGAAGCAATCCACAAAGTGGCCGACTCTGGCAGAAGGTTACATCAGCGACGTTATTACAATCGTCCACTCCTTTGTGCTGAAAACACTTGAATACGCCTGCCCCAACAGAATGGTCCGCGAGAGCCTTCTGCCACGAATAATGGATAATCTGTTGGATCGGTATACCCAGGCACTCAAACAGGTCCACTTCCTGTCGCACATTGAGCTCTCCGGGACACCAATTACAGTCAATCACTACTTTGCTGACAACTTGCAAAAAGAGTACTTTCCCAGTATTGAAGGTGTGGTTCTTAGCTAATGGCTTCTAGTCGGCAAAATCGGATGATGAAATCGGTGGAAAGTGACACATTCTATGGCAGTGGTAACAAGAAAGCTGTCTGGTTGAGTGCTTTCACCAGGGCGAACCATCTGAGTAACAGAGAACACACCGTTAACGAGATCCACGATATTCTCAAGTCATATTACAAAGTGTCCCGCAAGAGGTTTGTGGACAACATTTGTATGCAGGCCGCGGACTTCCATCTTCTCTCCGGACCAGATACGCCTATATCTCTGTTTACGCCATCCTTCGTGAACAATCTGACGGACGGGGAGCTGGAGGACATAGCTGGAGAAGACTCTGCGGTAAAAAGGATTCGAGCGCAGCTCAAGAAGGAGATTCGGGATCTTGAGGCTGGAAAGAAGATAACCTCATAATGTCGAATGGGATCTATTCGACATTGGATCCATGGTAGCGTGGAGCTTGACTGCAGTGTGGACCAATCAGTTTGTTTATCTTTAGTATCATTTGACGAATGAATTCGATGGCTCGGGCTTTGATCTTGGCTTCTTGCTCCACTGCGGGTGGCTTGGGACCTACTGTAGCCCTAAGAACAGACGGCTGGGGTATTGATTGGGGACCTTTGTGTACTAACCCTTGCTACCAAAGCCCTCAAAGCACCCATGTCAGTCCACAGAATCTGAAGTAGTATGAAAAGTAGTCTTAAATCACTCATAGTACCGCAGGTTCCTCATGATGTGACTACTCGTAGGATCTTTCTTGCTCCAAGCTTCCTTCATTGGGAGCTACCAAGTGCGACGATAACCAGACTAAAGTACATACGATCCAAATTCCAAAGATAACATAAAAAGCCAAATTCCCAAGGCTGATAGTACATATTCTTCCATTCTCGTCGATGTTCACCCTGGTAATTCATCTACCAACCACAAAAAAAGAACCAAGAACCGTACTCCAACATTCAAAGGCACCACCAAACTCCGTAACGTATCCTGGACCGAGCACAAACCAAAAACAAGACCTATACTCCGACACTTGAAGCGAAAAGACCAGACCTCAAATATATCTTTCACCGAGCACAAAAAAAGATCATCACTCCTGCTCCGACAGTTCACCGGCAACACCGAGCTCCATTCGGATTCCTTCCTTCACTCAGCACGGAAAGCTTTAAAACGTCTTGGGTTCTTCGCCTGCGTTATCAGCCTCTGAGCCAACAACACCGCTGATCAGATCAAACACCTCGAATGGATTTAGGTCCGCCCAGCCGCCTGGAAGCTGCAGCCGGTCCAAAAGCTCACCCGCCCTGGCCGACTGGCTTTTTGCCGCCTTGGACTGCTCTCTCAAGATTTCAATCTGCTGTTCGAGGCCGCGGATCTCCTCTTCTATCTCGAGGTGCTCCGCCTCTTTTTCCTTCTCGACCACCTCCAAAACTTCGCCGAAGGTTACAGCGCGGCTGTGGGCGTCGTCTTCAATTGGCGGTCCGATGGGGCGATGCTCAGGGGCCTGCGAATTGCCGACAAGGGAGGAAAGGTTGATCCTCAAAGCCGACTCTCTGTGGATTTGGGTTGATGTGGGCGCTTCCACGGCGCTCGCTTTCTCCGTTGTCGGGCGGGTAATGAGCTGTGAGATGCCTTTGTAAAGCGACGACTCTGCAGCGAGAAGCGACGAGGTGCGGGCCCGCGTGAAGCTGTCTTGAAGTGGCTGCCAGGAGGTTGGTGTGATTCCTCCGGTGCTCCTATTGATGGCCGTCCAGTTATTGACGTGTTGAGTCCCACTAGTGAAGGATGCGTTTCCTGGCTGGTAGGATGTAGTGCTCGCGAATGAAACGTTCTGAGGTTGGTATGAAGTGGGAGTACCGGTTCCATTGTGGCTTGTCGCGACGCAACGTACGGTTGGGCGCGGGTGATTCGAGGCTGCAGAGTCCGCCGCCGGCTGAGAGAGGGATCTATATCCACGGGGCCATCCATCGGGGGTTTGGGCGCCTTCAGTGGTGAAAGAAAGTTCCCCTGTCTCTGTGGCATGGCGGGGAGGGGCACCAGCAACGGCCTTGATGGCCATTGCGGCAGCTGACGCACCTGAGCTTCCAGTGACAGTGGCGGACGCATTCACTCGGGAGATTGTAGCACTGGATTTTGGAGTATAGGTGGGTGTAGTCGATCCAGCAGACTCCTCCTTCTCCTCTTCCACAACTCCCTCGGCGTCTTCTCCCCCATCTTCTTCCACAACTCCCTCCGCGTCTTCTCCCCCCCATCTTCCCCATCTGCTTCGCCTTCTTTGCCATGGTCTCCATCGTCGTATTTAACCTCCTCGATGTACTCCAGGTCTGTCGACCACTCGTCCTCGCCACCAGTTGTATCGTCCGCATGAATAGACACAGACTCTGGAATGAAAGCACGTTTAGTGCCATGAGACGCGTGGAAGTCGTATTCTTCCACATTTGTCGCTATGCCAAAGGGCTTAACCTTGAGAAGAATTAGCTTTCAAGACTTGAAAAAGTATGTTCGCATTATGGATGAGGATGGGCTCCTTACCATTTTGGAACGAGTTTTCAGGTCTTCATCCGCAGCGTCCACATCGGTCTCGTCAAACTTGCGCTTCTTGGCGCTGGATTGAAGAGCGCTTTGGTCATTCTCGGACGCATAGTCGCTCAGGTACTCATCGTCGACCAGACTCTTGCTCAGTCGGGTGACGCGGTCCTTCTCGCCCCTTGTCCAGTGGGTTTTTGCGTTAGACGGTTCGGGCATCTTGGCCGAACCACTGCCAAAACGCTCGGGTTGTAAGCTGAGAACTGCCAGTTTGGTCTTCGTATCACGGTAAGATGTTTTGATCTGAAGTGATGAGAACGATCTGTCGTTTGTCAGTACACTCGGAGGCTCGAAGACTGTCGAGGGGCAAGAGCACGGGTTCGATGATAGAGAAAGAGGCAGAAACACAGAGGAAGTGGTTTTGGTTTTTTCACAGGTGTGAACACTGAGGTGAAGGTACAATGGAAACTGAAGGACCGTAATCCAGTTGCCTTCCAGCACATTCAAGATGGCGAGGGGGGGATGTTTGGGATGGGTAACAGAAGTAACCACAACACAGAGCAGAGAACGAAGTAAAACAAGTGACTTGGATTCAATCCCAAGTGAGATTTGTTGTTTTGTAGAAGAAAGTAAAGACAGAGTCCAGTTCTTACCTAGTAGACTTTGATAGATGAAAGGTCGCAAGAGTGAAGCTGTGGAAGAGCAAGAGAGAAGAGACTTCGAGGGGAGGAAAGAGGAGAGAGAGAGAGAGAGAGAGAGAGAGAGAGGGAGGGGGCAGAGAAGTAGAAGAGGTTTTGTTTCTGCGGGCTGTAGGCCACAGAAGGTCCGTGCGGTGATTTGAGGTGAATAGAACAGCCATAACAATTCCCTGATCTAGCACGCCCTCGCCTAAGAAATCTCTGAATGAAAGCCACCGATCAAGCCACAGGAAGAGCAAAGTCGACTAACACTTCATGGAATCCCAAACCTGTTGAGGCTGACCCTGAATATCACTGTGAGACGGCATCTGTGTTCCAGGGAGTCAGCTTCGCGACAAGGACCCGGTACTCGACCACATTTGGTTGGGTCTCTCGACGGTGCTTTACTAGATTCTTACCATTGCTTGAAGTGGGATGCCAGAGACTCCTGGTTACTAACTACTGTGTTTAACCAAGGTCGACGGTCCCCCTGCTCGTCCCCCTGCTTGCGCAACCGATCCCAGATCCATCCCCGCCGCTACAAGGAAACGAGAGGCGAGTGACGCTTTAATAGAGCCAAAACGCTGTCTTCGTTAAGGGGACCGGATGGCACTCTATAGCTACGGCCTCACAATGCACAGTAGAGAACTCGACGACATCCAGTTGGACCTTCCGACGGGTTTCCCTCTCGACCCTCATCTCACGATCCCTTCAGAGGTGGTACCACGCGCCTTGCTACACTACCCATTGTTATCTGATTACTGGCCATTGTGGTCAATTTAGGCTGACGGTCCTCCAGTTCTGCCCGTCCTGCTCGTCCTGCTCATTTTGCTTGTACCTTGCCCGGATCGATCCCAGGCCCATCGCCGCCGTCCGACTTCTTCGTGCGGATATTTGCCACTATTCCAGTGTCTAGAGATACCCAAAAGACAAAGAGAACAGCAAATGGGTCCATGGGCTATTGTACAAACGTGGGAAAGTGGTATTTGTTGAAATTCAGAAAAGGACAAACGCAACGAGAAAGGGCTTCCTGTGGCATTGGCCGCATGTACAATGATTGAGGAAACTAGAAGGGATTCCAGAACCTTTGTCACCGGTCTAGCATATCGTTTACGGTGGTTGTCAAGAAGGAAACAGATTGCGTTAAGGGACTCGGGCCAAGTCGTCCCTCGTGCGCCGATGAAGGGAGAGGCTTTGCAACTCCTGTGCCCTCGGAAAGTGGACATATAGTCTAGCGAGGACTTGAATAGCTATCTGAATCTTGTCCTGTCCGGGGTGCGTTTTGGCTTTGCCTGAGTTGTTCTTAGCATTGGCCTGTTTGTATCTTGCAAGAATGTCAAGGATTGCCTGGACACCGTCGAAACTGTATATATATATGATTGCCGTTCTTCTTAGACTGTCTTTAATTTTGCCTTTTACAATGCCACTGGGAGTTGGATCTCGACATTAATTTAGATACATGTGTGTGTATTCAACCCAGATATCTATCGCTGTAGCAGTATCCAACTTGCCCGAGTCCTGGTGTGTAAACTATGGTACAAAACGAGGAAAAGTACATAAAACCAAACGCATAACGCCAACGACCAATAGCCACCTGTACCAATATAGTAGACCCGCTTCACGGTCTTGATAATAGTACAAAACGAGGAAAAGAAAAGACAGAACTGCCAAGATGTACGCATCACTCCAACACCCAATTTCCGCCTGTGCCCAAAACACCAACTTCACGGTCTCGATGATAATACAGAATAAGGAAAAGAAAAGACAAAACTGCAAAGATGTATGCATGAACTCCAACACCCAATTGCCATCCGTTCCCAAAACACCCGCTCAGTAATCTCGATGGTGGTACAAGTGCTCTAAAACGTATCTCGATAGCGGCGTAACAGTGGCATAACCCTCATATCCATTCCATCATCAAAGTTCAAAGTCGAGACGTGAACACACTAGTTCGAACGCCCCGGATTATTCTCCTTCTCATCAGCAGCTTTGACAAGCGCCTCCATTTCACTGAAGTTCAAGTCAAAGAGACCGCCTGGCTGCTGTAGTGTAGCTAGCATCTCGCCGGCCCGATTCGAAAGCCTTCTGGCAACGCTGGCCTGCTGGATAAGCTCCCCAATCTGTACTTGGAGACGGTGGAACTCAATAGCCTGCTGATTGTGGATGCGGTGGAGTGTTGCGCCAATCGAGTTCACCTCAGCTTCTGGGACAATTTGCTCCCTGCCACCGTCGGCTTCGGGCATCAGGTCGGTGTGGTGTTCTGGCTCCGTAGTTTGAGCAGTAGCCTGGGTCGTTTCTTCAGATTGAGGCTCGAAATCGGGCTGGGTGTGCGCAAAAGCAGGCAGGTCGCGCGTCTCTGGTAGGATGTAGGAGAGTATGTTTTGTTCCGGGTCAGGATACTCGTGGATGGCATCAGCCAGGCCAGTATTTGACAGCCAGTTTTCCACATTAGTCGATGAGTACGCGGGGTATCCATGCTGAGGCCCGTAGGCGCTCATCTGCTGATTCGCGACGGGTGCGATGGGCCCCGCGTCGGAAATCTCGAGATGACGTTCATTCTGCGCAAGTAGATTGGATGCTGCTGCATTGGGCGGCAGCACTGGAGCGAGAGTTTGTGGGACAGTGTGCCTCGCGGAGCTGCGGGTGGTTCTGGAAGCAGGTACTATCGCGTTCGGGCCTATCTGCATGACAAATGTGTAGTCCTCGGGGATTCCATGCGCAGGGCGATGTGGCTGAGATTCAGGTCCTACACTCGTGGGGCTGCTTCCGACTGTCCTGGGGCTTTTAGAAGGATTCACCCTGAGCTTGACAGAGGTTAGCTCAAGATCAGTCAACAGAGCAACCTCTAAAACGCGATTACTTACGCGCTTGTTGCGTCCCCTCGTGACGTTCGCGTTCTCAGCGTCTGAGCCAGCTCGTTCCTGTGTCCTCTTCCTGCTTCTGGTGTTGTGGATTGGTTGTTCCTCCTGACTCTCCTCGGTCTCAGAATCGTTAGCCTCAGCCTCAAGGGCAGCTTCCAGCTCGTCGATATTCGTGCGTTGCTTGAATAGGATCATAGGCTCCCCGTAGCGATGCCAAAGGCCCTGGATGGATGACAGGGATCGACCGGGGAAGAAATTGAGCTGGAACCAGAACAACAGCAAGAGTTAGCCATTTTGAGTACCTCGCAACTCTGAATGAGGGCTCTGAGGTTTCGAGTACGCGTAGGAGGGGCATAATCTGGAGACAGTGAAGCAGAGAGAATGAACATACACGGTGGAACTCTGGCCAGGAGAGCATGCGGTGCTGGAATCTAAGTCTCAGCAGTTTTTGCTTCTCTTCCAGCGTCCAGGGGACATCGGCTCTTCCTGGAATGGCCATCTCGAATAAAGCCTCTATTCAGCTTTTTGTGTTTTGGAAGGTTTGGGTGATGGCTTCGTAAAGCTTGGATAGTAGGAGAAGTAAGGAAGAAAGACCAGCGAAGGATGCAAAGATTCTGCTTATGGAACAGTTTAAAGGTCTTAAGAGGTGGAAGAGATGGAAAGGAATAAAGGTGAGTGAGGGAAGATTATCTAGGTGCGCAGGTTCTCGTCGAAGGAGAGAGTGAACGCTGTCAAGAGCAGTAACACAACAAGCCACCAGGATTGATTGGAGATAGTCCAGCAAGACGAGTGGATGAGACTCAGAGTCTCTCAAGATCAACGCTCTTGACCTGCTGCAGCAATGGGTTGTGTTCTCCTAGAGCTGAAGGCTTCTGATGGGACGGCTCCACTCAACGAGGCAGCCGACTGTAGATATTCGCTCAATGTCCAACTGCGGCACACCAAACAGTTTTCCCAGTTCAATTAGGGATTTCGAAATGCTGGATATTTTTCTCCAGGACGCCCTCTCGATTCAAGTTGCCAAGCTGGCTGCAGGCTACGTAGATTTACGATTCCCCAGACCTGCAATCAGAACGCGCGATTCTCTCTTGAAATCATGCATTCTTTTCATAGCTCACTCAGAATACAAGGGTTACAGATAGCCAGAGGTAGAGAAAGTCTGGGATTAGCAAGAATCAACCGCGCCCGTAGTCCAGGAAATCGCCTGTCTCTGCCGACGCGTTACCTGAGACTCAGAGGAGTGAATGCCGTGATCTGGACCCCATTGAGACGAATTAAAAAGATGCATTGGATGCAAAGAGAGTGACTGCAAATACAATCAATGTCTCCACTCAGCCACACTCATGCGTTGCCTTGAAAGTCCCTTTCGAATCCACAAGAGCTCGAACGAAGATCTCTCCGCAGAGAAAAGTCCAAATGACAGCATTTCCCGAGTGTTCTGATTAGACGTCCCCTGCAGGAGGTAACTTGAATGCCCAGATGGCAATTGCAGGTGGGTTCTCTTGGGGCGGTGCCTTGAGAGTTGAAAGTCCCCTGTGGGTCCACAAGATCTCGAGCGAAGATCTCTCCGCATAAAAGACCCACATGCAATTGACAGCCCTTTCTCGGCTGTTCTGATTGGAAGGCCCCTGCAGCAAACTGCTGGAATGGCATGTGGATCTGTCCTGGGCCTTGATGTCAGTGGAAGCCTTTGGCTGTCCTGCACGTGGGCTATTGAGCAGCTTCACCGGGCCATTTCCCGCACCTGTAATCATCGTCTAGCCTCAGTGTCACGTCTCTGGTATAAACATAGACACTCATATCATTCATTCACTACCTTGCACACTTTCAAGCATGAGAACTTCTGGTCGGCGCCCGTAGCCCCGCGATGGACGGACGCGTGTTGCCCGGTTAACTCGAGGCTTCTGGACGTCGACACGCCCCTTAGGTGGGCCATTACGTGAAGCCGGGGACGTTAACATTTTAGATAGACATGGTGACTTGGGAGACTCGGCGGAAGGAGGCGTAGGTGGCCCTGGTGCAGTGTAACACAATGAAAGTCCCCAAAGAGCTTTTGGGAGCTATTCGACCTTGTTCAGCGGCCACAATATCTTCGACTTTACTTTACCCAGCCGTCTAGATGATTGAGTATGGGAGATGCGACAAAGCAGGACATGAACAAGCAAGACGTGCAGCAGTGCCAGATCCTTTAACCCATGCACTAACTCCTTTCTGATTCGGAGGCATCTTTTCCAAGTGTCAAGGTAGCCTTTGGATAAAAGCCGCAAAACACTGTGAGGGAGGTAGCTTTCAACTAGTGGATACTGTATAAAGGCGAGACGTAGCAAAGGCAGCATTTCCAAGCCAGGGTATGATGTCAATGCAGTGGTCTTATCCAAGAGCCCTGTAGACGACCTAACGAGACACGAAGGTGATTCTTTTACCAAAGACCCGAAAATAATACAAGGAGTCGGAGGACTTCAGAAGCTTAGACGAGGACGGCCGAAGGCAAAGCATGGTAAATGAATACGTGAGTGCACAGAGCAACTGACCGCTGGATAATTCTCGTCCCATTTTTGTCGAGAATCAGCGGGAGATTCTCGTCCGACGAGACTTAACCGGATAATGATCGAGCGGTTGAGCGACCACCGGAGGTCTGATAATATATAGCAAAAGAGATATGAATAGCTGACTATGTGGATTAGTCGAGCAATCAAGCTTTCTTTCCCTTGCTGTTGAGCGTTACAGGGAGAGGGTCCTTTAGTATAGCCTCAAAATGCGCCTGAAAAGGGCAATAAACGGCTGCGAGGTTTACAGAACAAGCCCGGGCTCATACATGTCGGCTACCGAGTCCGGTTTGGCAAGAAATTCAATGGTCCATCTAAAGGTTATACTAGAGTATCTCAGGTTACATTGCCTTTTTGAGTCTGGCGACAGGACTCCTCGGAAAACGTCGTATAATCGTCGCCTTTCTGACAGGCAAAACCGAGTTGTCAGCCTTACACACCTTCTTTTTTAATTCGATCGCAAGATCGTTCGGTTAGTCTTGAACATCACAATGAACTGAAGCAGAATACAGGGAAAACGTGAAAATCATTCTGCAAGTAGATACTCCAAACACGAAGGATTCTGATCTAGTCTACCAATACCTCTAGCCCACTAAAGGGAGCCAAAATAGTACGGTTCTAGGACAAGAGACAGTCACAAAGATGAAGGGGGGGGGAAACACTCTAACAGGGTAAAGGAAAGGAAAAAAAGACGACATTCGCTCAGTGCTCCATCTGCGTAGCTCGAGACACACCCTCAGCAGGCCGGTGGTGCTCACCTCCCACCTGTGCACCGCACTCCGGGCATCGAGCAAGCTCCATTGGCATTCCACATTCTCCCACCGCAAACTTCAATCAATTAGTCATGTCCAGAACGCAGGGATAGGTGAATAGCAAGACTTACTGGATGTCCGTTCTCGCAGTTGTACCAATGCCCAGAATGAGTGGAGATTCCTCCGCGTCCACTGACCATGGCGAGCTTGATAGCTTCGAGTTCCTTGCTTGTGACCTCCTCGTACCACTTCTCGTCAAGCAATTTCAGCAACTCCCTGGCTGCCTTGAGCAGCTCATCCGCATCCTTAAAGCCTTTACCGCAAAGCCGCTCAGCTTCCTGCAGGTACTCCGTGGCCTTTGCGCCGTAGGCTGCCGTTTCGGTCTCCATTCCCGGTACGCCGCGGTGAGTGCGAAGTAAGAGCGCAATCTCGGCATAATACAGCTTGACCTCGACGATCATGGCAGGAAAGCTTTCCGAGACAGGGTCCCCGATAAAGCTCTCAGTTGATCCCAGCAGCTTTCTTGCGTCATTCACTGCCTCGGTCGCCGCGACGTGTCTATGGGTTTTGGCCAGTTGAAGAAGATTGTTCATGAGGGTATAGTGAAGCTTTAAAAATTTCATGTTACCACCAGTAACGATACGCTGGTCCGGGGAAAGATTGGGGATGTGGTACCCGATGGAAATGCCTTCCATTTGCGAATCTATCCCTGCTGCTCGCATTGCCTTCGCTGTCGCATCATGCAGTTTTCGAACCGGTTGCTCTTTGTGGGAAGCCTCGGCATTAAACCGCGAGATCTTCCTAGCTAGATTGGCGACCATTTCCTTTGCTTTTTTTATCTCGTTTTTGTCCTGTGTCGTAGGCTGCCTCGTAGTCTCCTTGATTCTTCGCCATTCTGCTGCAATGTTGTGGATATCGGTGTCGAATTGAGCTAGGCGTTGGTTGCCACTGACCATGAACCGCTTGGACGTTTCGTCGAGGACGGCTTGATTGATGACTCGATTGTACCGCTGCGTAACGTATTGCTGTATTGGACTCTGGCAGTCTGGGCCACGCGGAATAAATTGACTTAGCGAGCTCGACCGGGATAGAGCGATATACTCTCCTGTCTGGCCCGTCCGGTACGCATCATGCATACTAATATGTCCGTCTAGGGCTTCCGCTGTGAAGAAGTGACCGCAACCCAGAACGACAATTGGACTCTCGTCGAGGCCAATCTCTGAGTATGACTTGAATTCAAGCATATCCACTCTCGCGTCGCCCTTGTCAGAGCAAATCTGGCAGTAACCTTCTGGACAACGTTCTCCGCAAAGACCTGGGCATTGGTGGCCGCATCGCAAGGGTTTTGTGCAACGGTTGGAACACGGAAGGCGGTTGCAAGGGGCGGCACATGGAAGGGCACATTGTCCCTGATGTTCGCATTGCCATGTGCATCTTTCCACACACGGAGGGCATGCTTTATAGCACTTCTTAGGACACTTTGAGTGTGCGCAGCGAACCTGTAAGAGCAGTATCAGTATCAAGCCGACTATTCTTGACGGGACCAGGTATAATAGAGTGGAATTACCTCGCATTTTGCATGGCACACTCCGCAGCCCTCACCGCCATGACATGTACGAGGGCAGGTGTGATGGCAGCTTCCGTACTTTCTTCCGCATATAACTTTACACTTCTGGTGCATCGTCTTTTTTGGGCCTGCTTCCTTTTGCAGCTGCGATGCGCAGTTATAGCAAGTTCCAGGACACTTATGCCCACACGAAAGGATCTGTTGGCAAGGCTCTCCACAGCGAAACGTCTTGCACGAGACATCCACGAAGCAAGGAACCTTTGCGACATGTCCGCAGGATGGAACCGCCCTCTTGACCAAAACATGACATTTTACCTTCTCTGGACTTTGAGATTCGTGGCATGGAACCTTAGCCTTGATATGACCGCACGGCAGCTGGATATCATGGACGGCCGTCATGCAGAGGCCACAAGGCTCACCGCAGAGCTTGGGGCAATCATGCTCGCATGGATGAAACAGCCGCGGACAGGGCAACGGGCATTTAAAGGCCTTGTGAAGGGCATCAGAGTGGCATTTACTGCGGCACTGGTGTCCACAACGTGGAAGGCGTCTACTCAATTAGCCAACGGTTTCCGAAAAAGGGTTTGAGGGTCTTACTGGTCACACTGCTTCCTGCAACCCCCCTGGGGGCTTAGAATCTCAAAATCCTCTGGAGTGGCGACCATGGCATCCGTTTCTTGATGACAGTCACAGTGAAGACTGAACTTGTGCCCAATTGAGTCGGTCATACGCAGCATACCCAGCACATTGGACCACATCGAAACATTGGCGTATGTTTTGGAGTTGCCAATGAGATACATCCCATGTTTGGCACGGCTCAGTAAGACGTTGATCCGATTGCTGGTCTTCAAGAACCCAACTTTGTTGTCCATATTACTGCGAACCAATGAGATGATGATAACTTTGGCCTCCTCGCCCTGGAAGTTATCGACTGTCGCGATTCGCAAAAGTTTGGTCATTGCTTTCTTCTGTAGTAGAGCGTGCCCCGTGCCGTTTGGAGTAGTGTCCTCGTGGCCCTCTCTAATCAGTGTTTCTTGGTCTCGGTCGCTCAGGACGATTTCGAAGTCGTTTGTAGCGCAGAGCGGAGCTTCTGAAGCTGTCCGACATATGGGGTAAGTACTGCGATATCCTTGCTGCTGTAGACTCCCTGTCGCACTATATGCCGGACCAAAGCGTGGGTCATCGCGACCTCCCACTTATTACTCTTAGAGCGTCCTCGGGACTCTTGATCCGCAGCATCCTCCTGATTCTCATGGTCGAGCCAGAACACGTTCTTCCCCATTCCCACAACATTTGGTAGGTTCTTCACTGTGTCGCTGTCTACAAGCCTCTCGTAGAGTGTATTTCGAATAAGTGTGGACACCTCTGGGCGCATGCGGCTTTGCACATTCAGCTGAGAAGTAGGAAATGCGGGTAGGCCGGATTCACCCAGTGCCATGCGTTCAAACTGGCTGCGATCCAACTGGTAGAGATCACCGCTATGACTTTCCATGGATAGCTTGTGATTAACAATCTGCGGTCGGAGTTGTTGGTGGTCCCCAATCTGGATAAGATGCTGCACGCTAGGGATCAACGCAGAAAGCATATGTGCCTCCAGTACCTCACCAGCCTCCTCACAGATGACAACACGACTCTCGATATGGCGTAAGACAGAGATGCGCCTGGCAAGACCAGATGTGGTGACGCCGATAACATCAGCATCAGCCAAAATCCTTCGGTCTACCTCGTCGTACACATCTCGAATCTGCTTGGCAAACGCATCATCTTCGCGGAAATCGTCGAGTATCCCATCAATAATTCTTTCCCGAATTTCTTGCATTAGATGGTTCATAAGGGTTTTGCGATCGTTGTCCGAGAGACTCCAGACGTTTCGCTTGGCTTTCTCGATGATATCTTGCAGTCTCCCCACGGAGTGGATTTGGGTATTGCCTTTTGTTGACTCCTGCACCCATCGTTTGAATCGGTCTGGAACCTTTTCTTGTGTTATTAACCCTTCAGCATCCTTCCCTGAAAATTGCGCGTGAATTCCAGGATACATGCGCCGTAAATGGTGGTCGAATCCTCCCCAGTATCTTCGGTTCAAAGCTTGGAGCGCGCCGAATTTTTTCTGCAGATTCTTCTCCATCTCTTCACGGCTAGAATGACATGTGCCGAGGGTGTAATTCTCTCCGCCTGTTTTGTCCGCTTCTCGAGCAATCGCCCTGAGATTCTTTCCTTCCATCGCTTCTGAGGAACTCTTCGAGCCGATCCGAATAACCTTGTCCATTCCTTGGTCAACCAGGTGCTCTAGAAACTGGTCTAGGGCGTGATTCGTATAGCACCTGTAGCAGAACATTGTCAGTCTCAAAACAGCGATTGTACTTGTTATGGTCACGTACACGACGACGATAGGACCAAGATTGGCTCGCGCTTTGTTCGAAACCAAGACCCGCATCAGTTGCACACCCAAATATGACTTTCCGGTCCCATGTGGTCCTTGGATCAGGCAGAACTCTTGAGACAATGCAAAGATTAACGCATCGCATTGGCCCTTGTCCAGGGAGGTCAGAGCGCTCAGACTTTTGTGCAAATTGGGGGCAATATTGGTGGGGGTGAGGGATAGGCCGGCGAGCTTGTCACTGAGAATAGGACTAAGGTCGAAGCCAAAGTCTGGATCTCTGGCGTATACCGGTGGTGGCACCTCGGGCTTCTCGCTTCTAACTGGATTGCGAGGGTCTGGGACAATCCAGCTTGAAAATGGAAGGCGACTTTCACTGTACATCCGCTGCATATTCTCTAAGATCGGGGCAAATGTTGCCCATAGGATGCTTGGAAACTCAATAAGAATATTCCGCGGCCGTCGTTGCCTTCGTGGAGACGCCTGACTGGCGCTTCCAGATCATGGTTCGCCTGGCCGGGTATGAGACTAGTGATTATACTGGCCGCTGATTTCGATCAGAAACAAGTGAACCGCGCTCATTGACAGAAATGGTTTTCTGGCTAACGGTGAGGAAAGTGATGGAGCTTGTCCCATTGTGAACCCAGACCAGACACAGCAAGCAGCCTTCCTCTAAACGCCTTGTATCTTTCCACCACTTTTGTTTCTCAGCACTTGTTTTCCGAGCAAGTTGACGGGATTCCATCATGGAGATATCGATTTCCAACCCACGCTGCTTGGTGAACTGCAGACGCTCGACATTGGCCCGGCTATATGTACAGATTGCTCTGTTTGATTCGGACGATTTGAACCATTGCCCAAGATTCAACTTGCGATCATGGACATGGAGGATCTCAGCAATAGTCTTTGTGGCCTCATCAAAGATGTCGTGACGGAGAAGTCGAAAGTGTACTTCGATCAATCGCCCCTTGCAGGAAATACGGGGTGCCAAAGTCTGTCGACGGTAGAAGGACCCCTTTCTCACAGCGGACCTCATCTTCGGTCGGTATTATCGTGATTTGAGCAATATCGGCCTTGTCATTGTTGTGGAGAGGCCCTGGTGACTCTAGTATGGGTAATTCGGTCGAACAATCTCCTGCAGTGTGGTAGTAATATCGATCTCAGCCTTTTGTTAATTATTTGCCAGCATGGTATCCGCCCGTTTCCTGAGCCGCTGTAGCTCTTTAATCTGAATCTTAGTAGGAGCCATCAGTGGCTTATCGACCATAGCCTCATCCCACAACTGAGAGACACTATCAATCAGTCCTGGTAAACCTTCATGATACAGCGCCTTTTGGTTTCGAGTGATAACCTCGCGGATTGCCTTCACCAAGCACAGGATTGTTTGGTCTGCGTCTTTGCCTCTGGTCGCTGAATCATCCAACGCCTGACAGACATGTTGAAAGAATGGTATGGCTCGTGATCCACGACTACCGCTGATAAAGACGTAAAGGTCACCCACATAGCTGTCCACAGATAGACAGTCCAATTAACTCGGGTGTGTAACAAACATCAAGAATGATCGCGCCACCAAAAGCATTTCGCCCACTGACCATCGGTCTGAGATTCGAAGGTTCATTATTTGTCGGATCCACTGGAGTCCATCAGTGTTATCCTGGTCAACCAGATCGCGAGGTATTTGCTGGTGTAGAGACTGGTTGTTATGTGCGAGGATCTGCAAAGCGTCGTCCATCATGGCTTTCATTTGATGTATCGAGGGGGTAGAAGGGAGTCTCTTTAGGCTGCGTTTCCATTCCCCGTATCCTTCCTTCTCGGCAGCATCCTCCGCTGTTAAGGTCCCTATCTCCTTGCTCTCGACAGGTGGGGAATCGCCATCGTGGCTATAGCGACACTGCTCGCCGTAGCGGCATCGCCCTTGTAAGAACAGTCGACAGGGTTCGGACCTATCTTGGCCACGGGGCCGTCGGCCGTGGCCATTTTGTGGCCTTCCAGCCCGAGGCGGAGGTGCCATTTTGCTTGTCTCGCTGTATGATGGTCAGCAACAGGCTCAGAAGTGTGGAATTTTCAAGTGTGCCGTTAGGTGCAGTCGATTAAGAGACTGTGGTGCAGAAAGAGCGTATGGTTGAGATAAATTAGAGGCAAAGAGCAGAGAATAAGTATGATGATGAGGAGTTGAAAAGCCTGGCAAGGTTGAAAAGCACTTGTGTTGGTCCAGAAGAGAGAAGCACAGCAAACACTCGCCACGCACATTTTCAATCGCTCTGCCGCAGCCTTACTCCTCCATCTTGCTACCACACCCAACCATTTTAACCCCTCCCCATCAAAGTCTGCCTTGCTGATGCTTTGCGATATCTCAAATAAGCCAACCACATTTAATTTGCTGATAAGGAAAGACATACCACAATCTCATGGGGGCCTCCTGTCTTACCAGGCTGGCAAGCTGCGGTAGAGTCTCGATGAAGGCCACAGCCTCTCCCAAGGTATGTTACCTTGCGCTATACTATAATCGACCTAAATTTGCGCCGCGCTGAATTACTGGGGTCAAAGTGGCGTACAATCCTGATCCTGTCCGTTGCCGCATCGGCTGCCCATACAATTTGCAATGCAGTGATCTGAATCCGCCTCGACTCTTATCCCTTTAATGTTAGAAGGGCGAAGGAAAGCTTGGGTACGTAATGGGGGCCAGCTCCATGATAATGTCGCTTTCCAGGCTAATTCAGGAGACCTTGGGCTTGAGCCTTGACAGGAAACCACGGTCATAATCGATGCGGACAGTACGGCGTCCGCTTCTTTCGAACAAAAGCACGGACGGCTCACGGCCCATAATATTCCCCCGAGGTCGAACCCACAACATTGCTTCTCGATTGTCTTCTCGAATGAATGGGGAAGGGCTCGCTGAGGTAGAGTCAAAGTCCAGCGTCTGTGTCGCCAACATTTTACGCTTTCATTGTCTCTCCTAGGCCTTCACAGAGGATCCCGCGGGTGAGTGTACTCGCCTCGCCAAACAGTGCGCATGCTAACGTCTTTTTTTTAGAAGCCTCGTACCTCGTGTGCATCCGAAAAGACGACCCAAAATTAGCACTGTCATCACTCCCGCTTATCCGCCGAGGATCTCAAGCCCGGTAAAGACCTTTAAACGCCAGGCGTATGATGGAGTCGATATCAGTGAATTGAGGACAAGCATATGGCCATTAAGCGGAGACAAGGTCAGTCAGATTCGAGTCAAGTGCCATGCTCTAGGGAGCCTACCGTCTGCGTGAGAGGAAAGGAAAGAGGGGTATTCGTGGCTCTTTGGATATACTCGGGTACTGCTAGGGAATGCGCGAAGGACCGCCGACAGCCTCCTAAGAAGCTCCGAGGTCGCTCCACCCGAGCCCCTCCTTCGAGAGGCCAGAAATAATCGTGGCCATCATCTTCATCATTACGGGGTGAGTCGAGTTAAATGCTAAGTCGAGTTGAACACTATTAATCCTGGCATCCTCTATCTTCTTCCTATAGACTAAACTTACTTAGAGCTGGCCAGGGGTAACCCGCGAGCATACTCTGTTACTCATCGACCGAACCTGATGTCATATGACGGAACTCCACCCCATTTTTTGCTATAGTCAATGCTCGTCGGCATGGCAGTCATGGCTACATCCTCTGATCAGAGACTGTGATTGACAGGCCCGGTCTCGCCTTCTTGGATACATTGGCATCTCCCACATTCCGGTATTAACGCTACAGTGGCAGGAGGCAACTCCAGCATGATTATGAAGAAGCATCTAGAGCCAGTCAAGAAAGCTTCAACGAGTGGTACATAGGAATAGGCGCCAACAATAACATTTTCAAACGTGTCTTCTCCGAAGTAGCGAAGTCAAGCGACGTAAGCATCGGCTTTTGGCAGGAGTAGCGAGTTTACCAACCGGGGGAAATCCTTCCAATGTATGCGAGAGCAGTATACTCCGAACTATTGGTGGGCACGGAGAGAGGCCTAGAGGCACAACGTCCGTTCGTCAACTTGTATCTCGTAGCCTTTCCGTGACCAGTTTCTGCTCTCCAGAGATATATATGTGGCTCGGTTCGGAACCCATTGCAGACTTCAACATCGCCAATCCCAGTTCAAAGCCATGAATTAGATTCAGTACCTAGCCGTGGCCAACCGCCTACATTTTTTTACTCTCTCTACCGAATAGTAGTGCATACCGACAAGTCCGCTACTTAAATCTCTTGCTTCTAGGGTTCAGACGTATACAGACATAAGCCGGCTTGGCAAGATTATGGAGGCGAAGGGTCCAGTTCTCACGTCCCCGCAGTTTTGGCCGTGCTAAATTTGGTTATCCTGCTGCCTTAACGTACTAGTTCTTTACAAATATCGGGACTACCGGTGCTACATAGATGCTTCGGCCTTGCTTCCGACAAGTGGCTCCCCGAGTCAATGGATGCCTGGCAGGTCCTTAGTCAACCATCAGCGCAGAGTTTTTGCCCGTGAACAGCACCTGAGAAGGCATAGGTTTCACCAGCCGGAGTCATGCATGTCTGAGGCCCGAGGGGTTGAAGCGCTCTGAGTCTGCGACAAGCTTTCTAATGCTCGGCTGATTCGGCGTTTCTCGGATATCACTAGGCAGACATATTTCACTACCGTCTCGGACCCTTTCCTATCAATGGATCACATTTACACTAGTCAGCTTGGATACCCCGGGGTCTTCTTCCCTCGTCGAGCAAGTAGGCGACTGTTCAGTGTGTTGAAGCAATCAGCCACTTAACCATCAAAGATAGCAAACGCATCCTATTCAAATCCCCGGGAGCAGCCTTGGCGATAGAACTTGCAAGGATAGTGGTGACGCTGAGATCATCTTCAAAGTCAGACGACCGCTCCGTGTATGCCACCATAATTGAGGGTGCCTGCGAACGAGCACGGAGTACGAGACTAACGCATCCGTGAAGGAGGATCCCGATGGCAGCGATGCGGGGCCACTATTGAACATGTAGATAGCTTGCGAGCACCAATGCAAAGATGATATTTGCTCATAGCAACAACATTCGGCAGCTTTGCGACTGACGTCGAATGCGACCGTAAGTTCTCGAACTTCACGTCGTAAGAGAAACATTGCCATACATGGCGAATAGCAAGATGAAGGTCTCGATGCGATCGGTTACCGGCAGCTATTCGAGAAACGCATGGGAGAGTGGACGTTGATTTTCACCCAGAGAATCTGGGAAACCTCATTCGCAACGTCGTATAACTAAACGAATGGCCTGTTAGGCATCCATTTAAACGATGCTGCTAAGGTCATGCCGTTTCACTTTGCCGTCTTTCGCTTGCTGACAGTTCTGGGTTGCGCAGTACGGACATCATGGGTCCTGGGTTTTACGCAGGAGACTATGATGGCTGTTTCATCGGAAGGGCTAGTCCGGATGAAGAATAGTCTAATCGTGGAGAGTAAGCATTATCCGAAAGATGTGTGATGCTTGCCATTATCAAATTATTATTGTGAAGCCTGCGATACCCCTCTTGATGACGGATGTAAACAGGCAGCAGAGATTCGAGAATATGAGTGAGCGGTCAATCGGGGTGGGTAATGGGTGGGTCCGATATCTGGGTCTGGTGGATAGTTGAAAGAGCTTGTTGTATAGGAGTCGTCGACAGAGCTCGGGAGCAAGGGAGAATCGGAGTACGCACGCATCGCAGATCCTAAGCACATCCCCAGCCGCTGAGTCATGCACAAAATCTGGTGCAATGATGGTTGCCTGCCTGCCACGTGATAATCGCGGGTCTGTGGCTTGGCATTGAGGCTTTGCTTCACTCGCCACTCCCGATTGGTTAGGCAACAGGATTCCCTCCCACCAGCGATATTCTTATTCGAACTTGTCCCTCTCTGCCGCCTGCTGCCCTCATTTCCTCCATCTCTCTGTCTTAATCGCGAGCCTCAAACGAGCTGCACCCACCTGAAATGTTCTGAAAACAACCCCCCGACCGCGCCGCAATCGCCCGAGTCGAATCTCGCCATCCAGGCTCGCCAAGATGTCCGTCCTCCCGCGCCATGGAGGCTCATACCTCCAGCGACGCCTCACCAAGATGTACACCGATACGAAAACATCTTGTGAGAGCGTGACCACCGCTTCGAATGCGCTCGATAATCCCGAACTCTCCTCGATCCATCGCAATTTCAAAACACAAAGGGATAGACTGTTGGCGTGGGGTCTAGACTGGAGCGATGCGAGCGCCGCGCAGCCGAATGACATCGACGAGTCATTGACGCAGGCAGGGTTCAGCGATGTTGTTGAGAGCGTCATGTCGTCAATTCAAGACTTGTTGAGCGAGGCAGAGGGTTTGCAGAACAAAGGAGCGTCTGATTTACCGTCCAAGGGAGGTAAATCAGATTCCCCCGCAGGCGATGCGCTTGGCGGCTTGCCCTCAAAGACTACTTGGACGAACGCCGAGATCAGTCGCTCGAAGACTCTTCTCAGCGAATTGACGGCTTGCATCGATGTTCTCTATGATCTCTCTCGCTCTCGTCGCGATATGAATGCCAGTTCGACTTCGGGCAAGAGTCGCACGCAATCCTATCCTTCCCCGCATGCCGGCACCCCCGGCGGTGATTCTGGCTACTCGAAGCTTTCGGATTCCAAATCATACCATGCGGCGTCCTTCGATAGTTCGATGTATCAAAGTTCCCCCTCGTCAAAGTCGAAGGAGGCCTACGACTACTCTTCTTACACGAATCTCCACGCGGTCACCGAATCCCCAGTTCTCGAGCAGCCCACTTTTGCAAAAAAATTCAGCAAAGACTCGGTCGCATCAAGGAGCTTCTTGATAGACCGCTCGGCGCTGCAACTTACCGGTGCTTCTCACGACAACAATCCGCCGCCGTATGAAATGGTCGCGGCTTCCACCAACTCTCGAGTCCTCGGCCGCATGAAGACTTCAGCCCTACCTTTCCCTCACAACATCCGAGACCCTACAGTCAGCATTTTGGTCGAATATACTCCGATGGTGCTGGACTCGTCCTCCGATGTCTCTTATCCCAAAGATTCGCGGTTGGACAACGTGCATCAGTCCCTTGAGCAGCTGGTTCAGAACGCCAGGGTATCCCACCTTGGTCTACTAAGGTTCCTTGGATATTATATCGACCGCCCAAACTCCCGATACGCTTTCGTCTACCAAATGCCCGTTGACTACTTTCCATACCTCCAGAACCCAACCGACCTTCTCAACGGGTTGAAGCCAAAGCCTCTCGTCTCGCTTCTCCAGTCCGGAGAGGATTACCCGCAACCCAATCTAGAGACGCGGTTCCGCCTCGCTTATGATCTTCTCATGGCTGTTCTGCAACTGCGAAGTCAAAACTTGGTGCACGGAAACATTAACAGTAGCAATGTTCTCATCCTCCCCGGACTCACAAGCTCGAATCAGAACGAGATTGGACTGACCGAGAATCTCCGGCGTCCTTACCTTACATCCTTTGCTCAATTCTCTGGGAACAATCCTTCCCCAGAGCCTCTTTCTGCCGGGATGTACCGTCACCCCGACGACAAGAGGTCCATCGATGATGATGCTGCCTGGGCTTACGATCTCTACTCGCTTGGCTTGGTCTTAATGGAGATTGGTCTGTGGACACCAGTCAGCCGCCTTTGGAAGATGAAGTACAACACCTCTATCTTCAAGCAAAGAGTCGAAAGTCAGTACCTGCAAAAGCTTGGCCCCAAGTGCGGTACTGCCTTCTGTCATATGGTCCAGCTCTGCCTTGATGCGCCTAATTTCCATCTCTCCACTCAGCCTTTCGATGACTTCAATCTTCGAATTCCGCAGACTTTCCACTATCCGGTTCTGGATCTCTCAGCTCCAGACAGCACCTTTTCTTTTTCGATGAACTTCATCTACACTCTGTGCAAGATTACTTGGTCTTGCTGCAAGATTGACATCTTCAATGCTCCTGGCGCTGAGGAATTGGACGACTGTTTGCCTCTCGCCCTTGTTCCAGGGTCAGAAGCAGATGCCGCAAAGCAAGCAGCTAGGAATTACACTGCGCCTGAACAAGTCACGCAGTTCGTACCGCCAGTGAATGTGGCTCCGGCTCCAGAGATGAAAATGATGAAGCTTGGCATTGAGGAGCGGAAAATGAAGAAGCGCACGTTCAAAAAGCTTACTACAGTTGAGATTCCGCAGGAGCATCTCAACGAGTGGAATTTCCAGATGCTACCTCGATTGAGGAAGCTGCTCCAGAAAATCCTGAAAGACTCTTCCGAGTCATGCGGTGTCACGCTGATGATGACTGGCGACGGGCTAGACAACGCCAAGACGACGATCTGTGTCACTTGTAGTAGCGTGAAGAAGGTTAGGGCAGCCCTAAAGAAGTATTTCCCGCTTGAACGGGAGGACTGGGATTTGATTGTGCTCCGTGGAGACATTGAACGGTCAAAGGTCCCGCGCAAGAAGCGTCGTCGACCGGCGAAGACTGGGCCACAGAGCACAATTGAAGCTCCTCCTTCTATGCAGGACTCAAACCCTTGCTATCAGCAACATCCGCTTTGTGGTGCCTCCATCGGCGCCTTCATGAACGATGAACACCTTCCTCCTGTCTCCTACGGCGGTGCCATCCTGGTAGATGGCGTGCCGTACGGTATGACAGTTCACCACATGCTCGAGGCGCCCAGTGACCAAGAAGACGACTACCAGGATGAAGACGAGAACAACGCCCCCACCCGTTCTGCCGCAAACTGGCCACGCGATATGATCTCCCAAGAGCCGCAGCCCATGTACACATGGTGCGACGAGGATCCATCAGGCCGCGATCTGGAGTTCGAGATCTCCGACGACGAAGACGGAGACGATTACTACGACGAATTCGGCCTTTCTGACGGCTACTCCTCTGATGAGGATGACGACGAATTCGCTTACGACGATGAAGACGCAGCCTCGATTGGTGACACCGCTGGAATCGAACCGGGTGAGGAACCGCCCCTCTTCGTGACCCAGCCCGCAATCGACGACGTCCGCGAAGACTTCTTCCCCTCTCCCGAAGATCGTGACGACGAGCACCTCGCCTCTCATGCTTTCGGCTACGTTCACGCATCGTCGGGCGTTCGCCGGTGGACCCGCAAAGGTCTCAGGCATGAAATTGACTGGGCCCTGATTAAAATCAACCACGACCGCATGGACGCTCGCAATATCGTCTACGACAAGCCATCCCTCGCTACACTCTCGATTACAAGACGAGGTGTCCGAGGTGCGCCTATTCCACCGCCTCCACGAGAGCCAATTCACCTCACTGACGTCGCCCGACTCGAAGACCTCGGAGGTTTGAATGTCCACTGCTGTGGCCGCACCAGTGGGTTGCAAACCGGACAAATCTCCAAGGCAATGACCATTGTCAAGCTGCATGGCCGGCACACCTTCTCAACAAGCTTTGGGGTGGACGGGAACTTTGGAGGTGAGTGAGTGCGCCAGCTCACTATACCCCTCTTCCTTACCTTAGTATCACATCATGCTAACATACCATGTCTTCTAGTCCCCGGCGACTCCGGCGCATGGGTCTTCGAGAAATCCACCGGCCGCGTCTGCGGCGCAGTCTTAGCATGGTCTGAAAAGAGCCGCACGGCCTACATCGCCCCAATGGAAGTCCTCCTCGATGATATCGCTCGCACCCTCCACGCTACACACATCACTCTCCCCGGCTCTCCCAATGAATCGGCCGGTTATGCCATGCCGTACCCTCAGGCCCCGATGCCTCAGAACCCGCGATACGCGGCTCCGCTTCCCTTGCCGGATCAGTTACCCGTCGATTTCAACAGGCAGCTGCGCCTTGATGACCAGAGCGCTAGCCCTGTGAACACGAGTCGCGGGCTCCGGGATCCGTATAGGAATCTACCCCCGATTCTCACCCCGGGCCCGGGGAGAAGTCTTGAGAGGCAGCTCGCTTAGCCTTCTATCCCTCCTTCTTAACCTTCCTTCTCTTACCTTCCGTTCCGTCTTTCCCCTACATCCTTCCTTCTACCTTTTTCACTTCTTTGTATATACTTTTCCCATGACCTGAGCGTGTCTTTTGATCCCGATCCTTATCCCCCTTTGTCCTCCCTCTTCCTCTCCCTCTTTCTCGATACGACTATACCAACCATCCACATCTCTCATGTCATGACTCGCTTGCATTGCACAGAATACCCCCACTGCTTGTATGCAGATTTGATTCAGAGCAAATAACGAATAACTAAATGAAATCGATACCAAAAGTCTTATCATCCATGTCGTCATTAAGTAAAAATAGCACCGGGGATACCGCACTTTCTGTATGTCAAAAAAAGTTTCCTCGGCCCGTCCTCTCCAAAGTAAATGGAAGCCAAACTCGCCCACAAAATCACTTACTTCGTGAATTTCAAATCCTCCCACACCTCCAAAGGCTCTCTCGTCTCATGGATGCCCCAGGTTATACAACTGATCTCCCTCTCCGGCCGCAACAAGTCCCCAAATTTATCTTTACCCCGAGACACGTACTCCGGATGCTACCCGCCCTGGTATACCGCTGAGCATGCTTCATCCAATACATCGTCCCTGCAACCGCAAAGTACACCGCCTTCCTGCGGGCCATTTCCACTACTACTTTTCTCTTCGCTTCGGCGACGGAGATGTCGAAATGAGACCAGCCAGTAAGACAAAGTCGTGGAAAAGGGATAGTCATTCCATCTAGAGCTGAAGTCATCAAGTTTCTGTCTTTGACATTTGGAGTCTATATCAGAGCACATGAGCTATATTGGCATCTGAGCCTCGGGGCCTGGTAGGCCGCCACCAAGGGCCCCCGATATTGGCGTGGCATTCCTGAATAAATCAGTGTTTAGGGTTTCGGAACCCAAAATTGTAGACTAAGTTTTCATTAGGTGTATAGAAAGTGCATTCTAGTCAACCTGTAGTGTCACACCAGAAGCAAACAACAGTCATCATCGATCACATTCCTGGTCCACGCTTTCGTCATGGAACCTAAGGTCGAGCTGGGCTTGGAGCAACGACAACCACCGGCGGTCCCTGGGGAAGACCTTGAGATGAACAAGGGTCTAATTGGTGGGGAAAGTGAGACCAAGGTATGTTGGAAGTAGCTTCTACAGAAATAAAATTCTTAAAATCAATGAATCAAGGGATGTAATTAACGAAATTAAGTTGTTAAGGGCTTGATACACCACTCTGATAACCCAGTAGAGGTCCAAACCTCAGTGTGTCTATGGCGCCGTTTTAAAACTGGCCATAGTAAGGAGAAAAAGTAATAGTAATACGCTACAGGAGTCCTCCTTGCTCGTTCCCTTATGCCTCTTCAGATCAGGACGGAACAGTGACAGCCATGCTCTTCAAGTTGCCCTTGAGTGATTGGCAGTACGATGCGTGATTGGTCCTGCACTAATACCTAATCAATCCAATCACTCGTATTCATGAAGACTTGATTGTTCCGTGGTCAAGTCCATCTAGCGGTACCTGAATCTTCCACTGCTACTTGTAGCCATCGGCAGGAAGTGGTCTGCCGTATTCAGTCAATGCAGTCAGCCACTCCAAAGGACCTCAACTGACCACCTGTGAGTAAACGGGAAATGGCGGGGATGCGTGGCGCACACAAGGTCGGCAAAGCTCATGTTAGCCTTGAGGCTAGGCATTCTTCCAGAACAGGTACCGCAATCAATCTACAACACGGTGTAGCAGACCGTAGAATCTGTGACAAAGCACTGATCAAATGTTTAAAGTCAATAACAGGAGTAACGCTGCTACTACCTTCGCGCTAGACATGCATCACCTCATGTTCCTGAAATCCGCGGAATCTTGCGTGGTCCAGTGTCATCCTCCTCCTCGTCTTCTTTGTGACGTCTTTTCGGTTTGTCGCTGCCGGCACAGTCCGCATCATTGGCAGCATTGGAGGGACTGGATACCACAAGCACGTCCAGAAGTCGGCCAGCAAAGGTATCGTAAGGCTTGTACTGGACCTTTTTGTGCCGAATTACTGGCCACTTTACAGGTGTTGTCGCAGTCTTCAGTTTACGGAGCGCGTTGAGAAGATCAGTGGTAATCTCAGCCTCACACAGAAGCATGGAGCTCTGAGCAGGCGGGCGTCTCAACATCATCGAACCGGCATCCGACCATTTCCAGGTGACGCAGAGACCCTTGTACAGGATGAACGAGAAGAGCACATTGACTGCCCACGATTTCGAGAAGCGGCTTTGGCGTATTGGCTGGGGTCATTATTGCCATGAGGGCAACACCCGCGACGCTTCTCAGTGAGGTTTGCGGCTCAGAGAGCAGCGCTGGGCAATTTGTCACCGCTTCGAGCCTTCCAAGCAAGAATCTACCATCAGCACAACAGGGATCTTGAATAATAAAGCAGCACAGATCCCCCTTCTATTGAAGGGTAAAATAAATTGATGCCACGACTCCATGGATCTATGAAAATGCATGACCAAATACCGTTTTGTAAGAGGAAATCGTACCTTGTCCGTGGCTATACCGTGCTCCGACGGATGGTCATCCAACCCCCCTGTCCGCATCCTACCTTTTTAGGCTTCGATACATTTTACAATCGTGTAACCAAATTGAACAATCGAAATGCAATTCGATAGAAGAACTAACACAAGACATGACATATATGCATCAATCAAGACCAGCCAAACCAAACCATCCCATATCAATGCCTTCTAACCCAGTTAAAGAAGCACAGCATAAGATTAAGAAAGAAGAAAAGAAACTTCGGACAATCAATTCATCATACATGTCACAAAATTGAGTTGACGAAACGCTCTGAAACACAAGACAGAAATGAAAAGGAAAAGGAATTCGAACTGGTCTTCCAAGAGAGATAGAGAAAAAAAGGCTTTAGGGCTCCTAGTTGGAGGAGCCAAGGTACTTGAGGACGGCTTCCTTCTCTTCGACGGGGAGGAAGCTGAGCGCTTGTTGGATGCCCTTGAGGCCGCTCTCGCGGTTGCTGAAGAGGATATCGGCGATCTGCGAGGCGACGGCCTGGGACTTGAGGGTCTCGATCTTCTCCTGGATCGTCTCCTTGTTCTCCTCGTACCACGAGGCCACACGACGATCGTCGTTCTGGAGTTCGTCCTCGAGGAAGGGGGTCCATGAGTGCAGGGTGCGCAGGTGAGTGGCGCGGGGAGAGTCCGAGGTAGGAGCGGAGGACTGGTTGGAGGCGATGGCACCGCTGCCTTCGACCGGAACAGGGGAAGGCGCAGCGCGGAGCATGCGCTTGACGATGTACTCTTCGCTGATACGGCGGCGCACACGCCAGTAGAAGAAGCGGCGGGCGTTCTTCCATGTCAGGGCCTGGCGAATGGTGTTCTTGGCTTGCATACGGCCGGCGCGGTCGTGGAGATCGGCAAACTGCAGAGCGACCTGCATGTAGACAGGAAGGAGCAGTTCTTCGCGGGCAGCCATCTTGGTCTTGATCTCGGAGAGCTGTTCCTTGGTGAGGTCCTTGTCCTGAAGAGCGCGGCGAAGGTCTCCGTAAGTCTGATCCAGACGGGCCATGGTGTCGAGCTGCTTCTCGCGACGGAATTTGATGTTGACGATACCCTCGGGCTCGAGGACACCACCACGGGCCTCCTCGTCAGCGTACATCTCCATCTGGTCGGGGTTGATGGTGGGGTCGATGACGACCCAAGATCCACCACGAAGTTCACCGTGAGGAGGAATGTAGACGAAGATGGGCTGCTCGTACTTGACGAGGGCGTCGACGATGTAGGAACCGTACTTAAGGACCTCGTTGTACATGTCACGCTGACCACCAGAGAAACCTCTCCAGTTGGCCAAGATCATGACGGGAAGCTGTTCACCGTTGTTGAAGTCACGGAGAGCCTGAGCAGTCTTGAAGGCGGAGTTGGGGTACCACACACCACCAGCCTCCTGGGTGATCATCTCCATAGAGTCGGGGTTAGCAGGGTCGGCAGGGGTAACGTTCTCAACGGAGCGAGTCTCGACACCGATGACACCCATGGGGATACCACCAAGTCTAGCACGACCGACAACAACTGTGCGGGCCCAGCCACCGAGAGCTTCCTCGAAGGATCCGGCATCGAAGAGACCAGGAAGGAAACCCTCCTCATCCTCCTTACCGGCAATGAGCCAGCGGACGTCGTAGGCCTGCTTGGCAGGTGGGTAATAAGCGACATCACGATCCCAGGTGTCGGAGAACGGGCGGATGGGAGGCAGAGCACCCTTCTTCTCGGGGACGAAGGAAAGCCACTCAACAATCTTGGCGACACCGTCGAAGTCGTTGGCAGCGGTCATGTGGGAGACGCCGTTCTTGTACATGATCTGAGTACCACCGAGCTGCAGGTTGGAAGTGTAGACCTCGCGACCGAGCAGCTTGTTGATGGCAGGAGCACCAGTGAGGATGATGGGCTGGCCCTCGACCTGGACGGCACGGTGACCCAGACGGACAAGGTAAGCACCGATACCGACAGAGCGGCAAGTAACGAGGGTAATGGTGAAGATGTCCTCGTAAGCCTTGGAGGTGGCACCGGCAATAAGACCGGATCCCTTCAAACACTCGACACCGAGACCATCCTTAGCACCAATGATGGTGGTGATCTTGTGGCGCTCCTCACCCTCATCGTGGATGAGCTCAGTAATGACCTCCTTCTTCTTGCTGGCGTCGAACTTCTCCTTAACCTCGGGGGTCAAGTAGAGGTACTTGAATCCAGCCTCGGGCTTCTCGGCATCGTTCCAGGCAACCGAGAAGTAGGGGATCAGCTCCTCAGCCATACCAATGCGAGCACCAGAGTTGGCAGAGAGGTAGATGCGAGGAATGCCCAACTTGCGAGCCAGCTCAGTACACTTGTGGAAGAACTTATCCTCAAGAGGACCGAAAGAACCGATCTGGAAGGTGATGTCGTTGGCAACGATGATGAAGCGACGGCCAGCGGGGTACTCGGGAGTACGGGCAGTCACGAGCCAACCAACCATACCATGAGTGTTGGTACCGGGGCCACGAGAAATCTCAATCAGGTTGTCCTCATCATCCAAGACAAGCTCGGTGTACTCCATGCATTCACCAAGGGCAGGACGGCGCTCAGCCACGCTGGGAACCTTGGCAATTGCCTTGGCCCAGCTGTTCTGGAAGGCCTCACGGAAGAGCTCGGGGAAATCGTAGACGTACTGGGTTCCCATGACGTGAGCCTTGTAACGCTTAGGCTGCAGCCACTCCCTGGTAGGGTAGGGAGTGGAAACGGGGCGCAAGTGGTTGGAGCCGAGCTTGTTGGTGCCACCAATGCTGTGGAGGAGCCATTCACCCTTCTCGGACTTCTTCTCAATGTAGAGCTCAACCTGGATGATGTATCCAACGGTGTTGTTGATGATAACACGGAGAGGGTAAGGCATGCCGGTGGCGGGGTCAGTGCAAAGAATGCGGATCTCAGCACCAGTGACACGGAGACGCCAGAGACGGAGACCGAAACGGTCAAGGAAGCCAGCCAAGGCCTCCTCGACATCCTTGGGCTGCAGGTTGAAGACGGGAGAGAAATTGATGAAGATGTGGTTCAGATCGGAGTTGTTGTTGCCAATGACCTCCAGAGCATCCAGAATGTCGTTCATCAAGCGATCAGCTTCGGAGATGAGGTACTCGGCAGTAGGAATATCGTCCCGAAGGCGACCAGGACGCACCACAGCGCGGACGAAGTAGCGCTTGTCGAGAGCCTTGTCGTTCTCAGGACCCTTGCCAATAGCCTCGTACACGTGAATGTTGCGGTTCTCAGTGAAGACGGGCTTAATTCGGAATTTCGACAGACGGTTGAGTTCCAGCTGGAAGGCCAGAGCAGGCTCACTGTGGCGGATACTCTCATCTTCCTCGAATGAGGGGCCACGGAAGGTGTAGTAGCTGGGGTAGACGCCATTCTTGCCACAGATGAAAGTGACACGACGGATGCGGCGAGCAACCAGTTCCTCCTTGAATCCAGAGAGCACCTTGTTGATCTGAGCGACAATCTGGGCATCATCGAGGTCCTCGATATCGCGGACGGCGACGTTGAAGACTCCGCTGAGCTCGATCTCGTTGTCCGCACGAGGAGCGGGGCGACGCTTGCCCTCAAGGGAGGCAATCAGACCGTGGTCCTTCTTGGCACCGGCCTTGGGGAACACCTCCAGAGCCCTGGCAATGTGCTCCTCAGCGTCCTCAAGATACTCGACAGGGAGAATAACACCCTTTCTTGGGGTCTCGTTGGGGTTATCGATCAGGAGGTTAGAGATATCGCTGATGGAGTTGATGCGCTTGAAGGGGTTGATTTCAGCAGTAGGTGTGCCGGGAGTAGAAGGGTGGGTAACAGCAGTTTGAGAACCAAACTCGGGCTGACCAAGCTTGCTCAGAGTGAAGTCCCAAGCAAGGAAGGGAGGCTCGCCTTCAGCAGAGTACTGAATGTCCTGAATGGTGTAGGCACGGTACGCACGGCGCACGTACACTTCAAGAGCCGCCAACGTGACCCAAGCATCCTTGTGGACGAAGAATCGAGGGAGGACATCGAAAACGGTGTACTTGGAATCAACAACCTCCTTCAGGGCGGACAAATCAGGCTCACGGTGGGTGAGACCAGTCTCACCATACTGAGACTCGGCAACAGACTGACGGAGGATGAGCTCCATCTGGGACAAGCGCTCCTCGAGAGATGGAAGGGCGGACTGAATGAGGACTTCACGGGCCTTGAGGGTGACCTTGGCAGCAGCGCGGGACTCAATCTCCGTCAGGCTCTTCAGGACGGGCTTGAAGTATGTGCCGACATTGGCCATCTCAGGCTGGTTGGGGCGGTAGATGGACAGGATAGCAAGGATGAGATCGTTCTTGGCTCCGATTCTGCTGTGGGAGAGAGCGGTCTGCACGATACCAGCGACATCGTCCTTGTGCTCTTCACGAAGGGCAAGGATACCATCCTCGTACCGGGCCTTGCTGCCAGAGAAAAGCTTCTCAACGGCAACGTATTGCTCAAGGAGGCCAACGAAGACCTTGTACTCGTGGACCTTCAAGCCCTCGAGGTAGTTGTTGATGACCTGAACCAGAGGAAGAAGAGTGGTCTTCAGGATCTCGGCGTCACCAGGGTTGACGTTCTCCTCAATAAAGCGCACCATGGTTTTCTGCAACTGCTTGGCGGGGAACTCGGCCTTGCGAGCGCGAGCACGATCCACAAGGTTCTGGAGCTGAGCGTCCAATTTTTGGGGCATGCGGGAGTGCAGGGCGGATGATTGGGCGTTCCACTCGCTGTAAGGCAGCTCCGGGTCACGGAGAACAGCAATGAGCTCCTTGAGGGTGCTGTTCATGATAACCTGGTTGTCGAAACCCTTGAGGATGTTCTCCAAGATGCTATGCAGAAGGAAGAAACGCTGAGCGGGCTTGTTACCGAGGACCTGAGGGGGTCCAAGCTCAGGAAGCTGCTCAGTGAAGGGCTGGGCATGCTTGACACGGGATGGGTCATCAAGGGCAAGAATACCGAGGATATCTCCAGCTTCCAGGGTCGCTCCGGGCTGCTTGATAAACTGGACAATACCGTCTTCCTGCGCAATAAGGGGCATGTACATCTTCATGACCTCGACTTCGGCGAAAGGCTGGCCAGCACGGACGTGCTCGCCGTTCTCAACGGTGAACTTGACGAGCTTTCCGGGAGAGGGGGTACGGAGCTGAGTAGGGTCGTTCTCCTGCTCAAGCAAGCAAGTTTTGCCGTCAACGCTGAGACGAGTAGCGGCGGCCTCCTCCTTCCAGTAGACGTTGTGACTGCGACCGTTCAGGAGAACCAAGAGACCTCCATCAGCCAAGGCACGGACACCAACGGAGCACTTGGAGCCGTTGATGAACAGATGGTAGCTATCAAGACCGGCACGTGTGGCCGTGAACTTGTACCGCTTACCCTCATAGATGAAGTCCACCGGGAAGACGGTCTTCAAGACGTCCTTCGAGGGGACCTGGCCCTTCTCGATGCCCTTGCGGTATTCCTCGAGGCGCTCCTCGCTAGCCTGGTGAGCCTTGGTGACAGCACCGCACAGAACAGCGACGGTGGTGTCGGGGCGCTCAGCAGTCAGCTTGTTGGAAATCAGCTGATCCAGCCAGCCGGTGGTAATCTTGTTCTCCTCGAAAGCAGGAGTTTCGAGCAGCTTGATCAGGTACTCGATGGTGGTTCGGAAATCACCGCGAATGCTCAGTTCCTTGAGAGCAATAACCATGTGCTTTCGCGAGGCGGATCGGTTCTCGCCGTAGGCGAAAATGTGACCGAACTGACTGTCGGAGAAACTGTGAATACCACCCGACGTACCGACGGAGAAGTAACCCCAGACGTTGGACGAACTACGGAAGTTCAATTCGTGCATAGTTCCGCTGGAAGGCTTGAAACCCTCACCGGGGTCCTCGGAGGTGATACGGCAGGCAGTGGTGTGTCCCTTGGGTTGGGGGCGGCGCTGGGTCTTGAAGCTCTCTTCGTTGGAGAAATCGAAGTCGATCTCTGACGAGGTGTTGGGGTCAACACCGTAGAGCAGACGGATGTCGCGAATGCGGTGCAAAGGGATACCCATGGCGATCTGAAGCTGAGCGGCGGGCAAGTTGACGCCTGTCACCATCTCAGTGGTAGGATGCTCGACCTGCAGACGGGGGTTAAGTTCCAGGAAGTAGAACTTGTCGTCTGCGTGAGAGTACAGGTACTCAACGGTACCGGCCGAGACGTAACCGACCAGCTTACCCAAGCTCACAGCTGCGCGTTCCATAGCCTGGAAGGTTGTGGGGTTGGCGATCGTGGCGGGTGCCTCTTCAATAATCTTCTGGTGTCGCCGTTGTACCGAGCAATCACGACCGAACAGAGAAATGTTGTTACCATACTGATCAGCCAACAGCTGGACTTCCAAGTGACGAGCGTTACCGGCGAGCTTCATGATGAAGATGGGGGATCCGGGAATTTCGTTGGCCGCGGCGTTGTACAGCGTGACAAAGTCCTCCTCGTTCTCGACCTTGCGGATACCTTTACCACCACCACCCTCGGAGGCCTTGATCATGACCGGGAACCCGATTTCCCGGGCTTTCTCGAGACCCTCTTGCGGCGAGAATGTGCATCCACGGTTGTAGACCTCCTCTTCCACAGTAACAATGCCATTCTCGTCAACAACCACCTCGTCAACACCAGTTCCGGACCACGGGATACAGGGGACGTCAGCGTGTTGAGCAACGATTGTGGAAGAAATCTTGTCACCGAGGGAGCGCATGGCAGAGGCGGGGGGTCCAATGAAGATAATCTTCTTGGGAGAAGCAGCGAGCGCTTCGGGTAACCGGGGGTTCTCAGAGGCGTGACCCCAACCAGCCCAGACGGCATGGACGTCCATTCGCTCAGCAACATCGACGATCAGCTCGACGTTGGCGTAGTTGTTGTTATTCGTGCCACCGGGGACCTGCAAGAATCGAATTGTTTAGCCAGTCGTCCGAGATCCGTCTACCGCACGATAAATCCCAAGTCCGTTCATACCTCGACATATTGATCCGCCATACGAATGTAATCGGCGTTCGCTCGCAAATCTTCTGGCGTAGCCATCACTGTGAATTGAATGGCACGCTCGTTGCCAAAAGTCTCGTAGGCCCATTTTCGGACGGATCGAATCTCCTTGACGGCCGCAATACCGTTGTTGGCGATAAGAACCTAAAGCGGCGGAAGAAGTCCCCGTCAGTTACTGCTCGCTCAATCTCCGCAGAATCTTCACTCAATCGCTGCTGAAAACTCACCGATGTAATGACGGAGTGACCCTCATTTTGAGCGACAAAGTCCTTGACAGCACTCGGGGCCGCGGCGTCCAAGTGGTTGCCACCGATGAAATGTGAGGGGAGGTTGTGTCGAGCGGCGCGAGAACTGCCGTGGCCGTTTGTTGTTGTACCGTCGGGGACGCCCATGGTTCCAGCTGTTGTATTATTATGTATTAAACGCTTCCCATGCGATATATACTAGGATTGGTGAAGCTCAAGGAGGGAGGGAGGTCGGGGATAAAAGTAAGATCGGCGAAAAGAGCCCGAAAGTCCAGCTGAGAGTGGGAGGAGGATACGGGTTATCGTCCAATTCGTGAAACAACAGGGGGGGGCTGAGAGTAATCCCGGATCACAAGAGCGGCTCACTTCCCTGCGAATCGAAGCGAAAAGAAGATGCAGGAAGTAGTAGGAGAAGAGAGGATGTGCGTCAGGAGAGTTTCGGGGGTGAGGACAGAAAAGCTGGCTGAGAAAACATGAGCCAAAACGAACTCCAAAAAAAGAGAGTCGCAAACGGTAGAGTACCAGAGTACCAGCGGGACCGCAACGGGGAACTTGGAAGACTTACCACCACCTGAGACGGGGAGAAGAAGAGTGAAGAAGAAGAAGAAGAACGAGAGAAGGAATAGGACTCTTCTTTACTTTTTTTCCCTCGAGAAAATTAAGATGATGATACAGAGGTGAGGGAGACGAAGGGGAAGAAAAAGACCGAAGCTCAAGTTCAAGGCCAGGAACGTAATCTGGATACGACGCTGGTATTGAACCTCTTCGGATTCCGGCCAGAATTCAGTTTCCCTGGAATTCCCACCCCATTGTTGGGCGCTCTTCCCACCACTTTTCTCTGCCCCGTTTAATTCCCCATGGTCAGGAGAACCATCTCGAGGTCCTGTCCAATAATTTCAACGCAGTCTTATACATGCTATATCCGATTATTACTCCGGATAAGGTCTGGGCTTGGATTTCATCACCTTCTAATAACTAATGTCAACTCCTTAGCTAGTAGTATATCGTGAAACTGTAACTGAATTACATCACGAAACTGCGTGGTACTATCTGCCGTCAAGTCTAAGTGCCGAGTGCTGAACTTGGTCTCTAAGATGTTTCAAGGTTTTATTGTCGCATGATTCTCTTTGACCAGGTAGTAGCAATACTATTCAAAGTCCTGCGGCTCCTTTCCATTATTATCAAGGCCATCCCCGTAAGCTGAGTAGAAACTGCCAGTGCCCGGAGTATAAAATCTCGAGTCGGCTCGGCGAGTTAGATAGCCCAGCAATACTCGGCGTTGAAGATCACTTGTAGATGTTCCGAATGCTCCGACTCGCGCGCAAGCGACACCGACCGGCTCTCGTTCCCAAAGTTCATCTCAAGATCAAGTCATCAAAAGCGTTTAAAGCTACCAGACTATTCGCATACGAATCACCCGTCAGCCCACCGTAGAGAAGATTCAACTTGAAGTTCTTCAGGCTGGTAATCGAAGATTACACGATACTCTGACCCGCATCCAAGCGGCCGCCCATCTCACTAACCACAATCGGTTATGTTGGCACCGGTCAAGTATCCCACCAATGAGTGCTTGTGGAAATGCCCTTTCACGTTGGGGAGTTGGAGCTTTGGGAAATGATCGCCCTCAGCAAATCGGGAGACGAACTAGCCGTATTCCGACTAGCCAGGGATTTCTCTCTTAAGGCTGGGTCTGGTTCACCGTTCCTGGCTCTCGAGCTGGGAACAGCAAAATTGCAACAACAGACAACCGCTTCGACTTCTTCCAGGCTTTCATGGGGTACTTTTCGCAATGACAGGTCTAGACCAATCAAGGAGTTCTGAGGCTTGATTCTGCGATCCAGACTCGTGGTCAATCTGCCGCAAACGGCAACGTTCAGTAGTATGCACGGCCAATACGAAATCTTTCGCTCTGGGCACCGCATAACAGGGCGAGGCTCAGTCCAAACGTATCACTCCGTTAGAAAAGGATTATCTCTGCCAGATTGTACACGGCGAACCGTTTTCTAGATCATCACCGACATTCCCGAGCTCGGGAACACATACTACAATATGCATGTTTGACACCGGGCACGGACGACTTGGCGCTCGCGGGCTTCCATCACGTCAGGCGTGGTCCGGGAACAAAAGTACATATCCCACTACAAGGCACAGGAATAAAGTAGATACTGAATTCGAAGTCACTGGGTATTAGAACGCCTAAGACAACAATACACAGGACCAAGTACAACCCAAAGAAATAGTAAGTATGCTGAGAAACAGCTTGGACGCCGATGGGACCCTCTCCACACCCCGGAGGAGTTGGTTGGAGAGTCCCCGACAAGATCAAACAGTGCCACCCCACTCAAATATACAAGTGTCCGACTGTACAGATGCGTGGCGGTATATCGAGAACCCCAATCTATGAATTAGACCCCTTTCCAAGGTACTCCGAGACTGGGATCTTCCATCCAATAAAATCAAGAACCGGCTCAAATCAGAAGAAATGCTCCAAGAACAAAGTCCGTATCCTGAACGGTTATGTGCGGTTGACCAGCATTCGAGCTGTCAAACTTTGTAGATGTCCATTAAGCGGCCGAGCTTAAAATGTTTCGCCCAAATCGCCGGCTTTAGCTTTCGTGGTGGGTGGCCCCATGGTGTTCTCCCGGCGTAAGCTTCGAGGCGCCGGGATTCCCGAGACGCCGCTAGTCGCTCGCTTTTTGAGGCCAGTGGGTGTGGAGAACGACGGGAGGCGGGTAGGGCGAGGCTGCGTTTCACTAATCTTCGCACGTACAGACAGTTGCTCCGCCAGATCTTCGTCCTCATCAATGTACGACATGCCGTTGACGGGCGTAGATTGTCCTGCGGGGTTGCTGAGCGACGATCGTGGCCGCCGGCTTTCGGTGGTGGGGTTGGTGGAATAGTGACCTAGAGGTGTCTTTGTGCGGCTCTGGCGACTTTCAGGGCGGTTTGAGGCCGCGACACTCGGATGAGTGCTGTGGCTGAAGGAACTAGAGAAACTGGTGCGACTGCTAGGTCGGCTATCGCCTTTGCTTCTCGTTCCATAGGACGGCCGACTGGATGTAACGTAAGAAGGGGTCCCTTCCCCCTGGTTGATGGATGAACTGAAGCTGCTACCGCTCATGCGCTTGCGTTGGTCCCGTCGCATGGACAGAGCTGATGTAACGGGACTGTCACCGATAACGGAGTTCGCACGGGACGAGGCCCGCGACGCGGTTTCTGAAGGAGGGGGTAGCTTGGATTTTGCAGACTGAACCCTCTCTTCCAGCTTTTGCATCTTGCCAATAAGACCGCGAATCTGGTATAATGACCCTGATTTGGGTATACCAGAAGGACGGCTCGCAACGTTGTTGGTGTTTGTCGTGTTGTTCTGCTTGGGTAGGCTAGGACGAGAGGTAACGGACGAGGTTGAGCGGCCGGTGCTAAACGCAAAAGAAGTAGCTCGAGAATGTGCCGCAAATCGCTGCGTCCGGGGCCCATACAATGACCGAGAAAAATCGGGAGCGGCAGCCTTCTGAAGGGGGAATCCGGGCGTCGCCGTCAATGACTTGCGCATGCTGCTGGACGTCTCTGATATGGGAGGTGATGGAGGTGTCGCAGTAGCAGAAGCCAGCGCTAGCGACAATTTCGTTGGTGGAGTGGTAAACAAAGGTGAAGATACAGTCGAAGCTCCAGGAGAGCGATCGAAGATCTCTGGGGTATGCGGTGTCGATGGGCTGCGACTCAAAGGCGCTGGGCGGCGACGACGGCCACCGTTTCGGAGCTTCTCTTGGATGATCTCGGTTTCAATCTTTTGCTCGTTCAGTTCGTCGCGGAGTCGCTGATTCTGTATCCGCAGATCCTCACGCTCCTGTTCACCAGCTTTGATCTCCTCTTCCAACAGCACGCCCCTCTCAATAGCCATATTAAACTTGGACTCCAGATCCTCCAGGGACGAAGTCGTATGACGCGCCTGACGTTCATAGTCATCATTTGCAACCTCAATATCTCGTATCTTCAGCTGTAGTGTCCGGTTTGCGTCTCGCAGCGAGGTGATTTCCTTCTGCAGGGTGTTTTGGGCACTATTCGCTTCCGACTTGGACTGTTTGTACTTGGACTAGAGGAGGCGATGAGTCGGTATCCCACAAAATAGGGTCTACGGGGTATCTTACCTTCCATTCATCGACTTCATATCTCAGATTATCCACCTTCTCCTTCAACTGCCGCTCGCGCTTCTCAGATGCCTCAATCTCCTTCTCTAACTCCGCCTCCAGTTCGCGGCTGGAAGCCTGAAAGTCCGCCAACTCAGATTCAAGTTGCTCATATTGTGATTTGTAATGTGCGAGCTGGTCTGAGCGTGAGCTGGAACCATTGGTGCGGGATGAAGAAGGCTCATCGGCGGAAGGCATTATGCCCGCACCAGGCGATGCTGCGTAGGGGGCGCACGTTCCAGGGGTCCACGGCGGAAGATCTCAGCGGAAAAAAAGAGAGCGAGTCGAGGATATTTAAATGGCAAATGTGTTATCCATCGACGTGAGGCGATAATACAAGCCCATATACGCACAATCTCGGTGTTTGTGGTGTATCACAGCGATGGTTGACGAGACGATGTTGGAGGGGCCGAGGCGGTGACGGTGTCGCAGTAATTCGGAGATTGCGACGGCTGAATGAGGCGAGCGGCGATGAAATATGAGGTTGCGAATGAAGGCGAATATGGCGAGAGAAGAAACGAGGCCGCGGAGTTAAGTTGACTTACCTTTGGCGCATCCCTCACAGAGGGCAGAGGGAGGCTGGCGGGAGGGGTTTTGTTGACGAGATGAAGGGAAGGAGATGTGATGCACACCTGGGATCCATGTGGATGCGCTGTGACCACGGGAACAACAACACTGCGCCTAACCCTGTTGAGCACAGTCCAGCCCAGGCGGTGTCCATGGCGATCCCTCTAAGCCCAATGCGTCTTAGTTGGGCCTTATTTATCTTCAGGCATCAAGCATCAAGTGCGTGGTACGATGGGGATATGTGGCTGAAGCTCAGTTGAAGCGACAAGAAAGGCAGGAAATATCAGGTACTGTTAAGGTTCTGTAGGATTATTGATAAGATCCCAAGTTCTCTGCCTGGTTTGTATCAGATCTAGGAAGTATACACAGAGGTTATTCCTTTATACCTTCCTAGGTTCAACTATATATCTCTGCCCAACGGATGCCACTGCCTTGAAGCCACCGCTTAACGAGGTCAAGGCGGGGTGAAATATCTACTGATAGTTACCTAAAGAGCATGCTCTATACCACCAGCTCATCGAAAACTCCCCGTTGGATCTATTTATGCTCAGTCTTGGTGAGGCTTGTCCGGCAAGTCACGGGATATCACATGACGCCCAGTGAGCACACACACTCGGCGTGGCTCACTCACTCCAGCCTCGCGTCAAACACTCGCGGCGATGCCTGTTGCCGCTGGAATTACTCTCCGAGCAGGCGTTTGAGACCTCCATCTGGATCAGCATTAGTAAGAAAGCAATATTCCTGTTGTTCCAGTAAGTGCCGCCGTTTATTGATTGACCAACCTTCGTTCTGGGGCCTGGTCCACCCATCCCCAGCCGTACACCTGTTGTCCGCTATAACCACGCACGAGATGATCTCTCCCATCAGAATCTCGGGCATTGCTTCCACGCACCATGTCCAACTCTGGACTGAGGACAATGGCCTTGTTCTCTACGCGCGAAACTGCAATTTCACGTGTCACGGATTGGATTGACTTTGATGATGCTGACGTGCGTAGAAACTTTGATCGCTGGAAGTCGACATAAACTTCGTCGCCATGGCGGACCCAACGGATCTGAATCTGGATGCGCCGAGCGACCTTACAGACATCCCGGACATGTCAATGCAGCTTCTTCCACCACCAGAAGGGACGTTTCCTGACAAGTAAGCTTACTCTTCTTGTCCTCGAATAACGCACTAACAAGTTTTAGAACATCACTCCTCGCTTCTGTGCAAGCGCACGCAAAAGCTCATGGATACAATGTAGTGGTCAAATCCTCCAGCACACCCACGGAGAAGAAGCCCGGACGAACAGCCAAGGTCTGGCTTCGCTGCGATCGAGGCGGCCATTACCGTCCTCGCAATGGGCTCACCGAGGAGACGAGGAAGCGGAGGCGAACCTCGCGCTTGATGGACTGTCCGTTCATGCTAGTTGCAGCTGGAACTCCTGGCATCTGGACGCTGACCGTCATGAACCCTACCCACAACCATGGGCCGATCATTGAGAAGCCGCGCCAGGTTCCGCACCACAAGGTCCGCAAAGGGCAGGTTGCTGCTACTCCGTATGACTGGCCGCATGATGCGACTCTTACGCCGTATACGACTGCGCTGGTTATCATCGATATGCAGAAGGATTGTGAGTTCGTCGAAACCTGAACTTGACGAACATTGCTAACTGAAATACAGTCTGCGCACCAGGTGGATATATGGACTACCAAGGCTACGACATATCAGCCGCGCAGGCACTAATCCCAAAGCTCCAACGCCTCTTGAATACATTCCGCTCCGCCGGTTTCCCCATCTATCACACACGCGAAGGTGATTCACCCGCTCCACGCATTCAAACACTCGACTAACAACCCAGGCCACCGCCCCGACCTCTCAACCCTCTCCAGCCGAGAAGCCTACCGTTCCCGCAATAACCAATCTGGCCTCGGAATCGGCTCCCAAGGCCCTCTAGGCCGCCTCCTAATCCGCGGCGAACTCGGCCACGACACCGTCGACGAACTGTATCCTCTCCCCGGCGAACCCGTGATCGACAAGCCGGGCCGAGGCGCATTCGCACACACAGACTTTGAGCTCCTCCTCCGCAACAAGGGCGTCAAGAATCTTGTGATCGCGGGTGTGACGACGGACGTCTGTGTGAGCACGACGATGCGCGAGGCGAACGACCGGGGTTTCGACTGTGTGCTTTTGGACGACGGCTCCGCGGCCGCTGAGCCCGCGCTGCATATGAATACCGTTGAGTCGGTGAAGATGGAGGGAGGCATCTTTGGCGCGGTGGCTAAGCTGGACGATGTGGTACATGCCGTGGAAAACTTCAAGGCCGTCACTGTGAAGAAGCTGGCTCCCCAGATGACGTCCTGAGCGACTTACTCGATCTCTGGATCCGGTCTGTGTCTTGGACGTATTATTAAGATTTCGCGATTAGCGTGTTTAGCTCTGCTCAAATCAAAAGCCGCATTTGACCGACCTGTCCTGAATCTATAAACACCGCAACGCCTCGCCATCAAAGTACGTCTAGCAAAAATGCCAAAACCCGATAAGAAAAGAGAAACACAAGACAAAAATCCCAGAAGACTACAACCACTTCCTCCCGGCCGCGGAAACCCTCGCCCGAAACACGGGACTCCTAATCTCCATCCCCCGTCTATAAAACGGACTCATAACCGTCTTCACATACCCCTCATAAACCTCACTCATAAACTGGCGCACAGCCTCCTCCGTCTGCGGCGCCGTCGGGTTCGCCGCGATAGACGAGCTCGATGTGCGTCCACTCGATCCGATCCCGGACCCGCCGAATAATCCGCCACCTGAAGAAGATGTCGTGCTCGCGCTTAGACTCATAGACATGCTACCCGCTGCGCCTGTTGTGCTTGAGGACGCGGGGATATTCGGCTGCGGGGGCTGGTGGAGGAGGACGAAGCGCGTTCCGGAGGGGGTGAGGAATGCGGAGATGTATGCTGAGGCGGGGGGGTAGGTGTCGATGTGTTTGAGGTACCTGTCGCGAACATCAACCGTTAGCAAAATCATCCCAATCCAATCCCATCCAATCCCCTCCTTTCCCCTACCCCACCATTACAGCCCCTAGGCCACGCCAATGCCCATCACATAGTAACCAAAGGAAAGAAAAGAGAAGGGAAGAGAAGAATATAAGGGACAACGTACATATTCCCGCTCATCCACTGCGCCTCCTCGAGCATATCCAGCGACGAATTGATGATAAACTGCGTCATGTACGTGTTCTGCGCGGCGTCCGGGAAGCGGAACCGGGCGATGCCGTCGCCGCCGGATTTCGAGGTGCCAAAAGCGATGTTGAACAACGGGACGTCCGTGGGCGAGAGGATTGTGAAGTAGTAGGACATTTTCGAAACCGCTTTTGCGTATACGTGTGGTTGGGATGGGGTAATGAGGTGAGGGCGTTTGTTGTTTGTCGGCAATTGAGAGAGTGCGATGGAGGTGGAAGTGGAGGTGAGTGTGGTGGGAGCTAGAGGCTAGAGGCGTGGGCGGAGCGGAGGGCCTTCATATTTGGTTTGGTTTGTTGACTGACGGAGCAGCCAAGGCGCGGAGAAAGCTATCACGTGGCGATAAGAGCTAGTCACGTGAACACGATTTATCGACCGAGCGACAGCGACCTTTCAGTCAATTAACTAACCACAATTTCTCCAGATTCATAGAGCTCACCACTCTCTCGGCCGCATATACCTTCAATACCAGCCAGCAACAAGCATGCGCCTCAATCTCTCTAAAAATTCAAAACCCAACCCGCTGAAACCGAACCCACTAGCCGGCGGCGGCGGCCAGAAGCGCAAGAAGGGCGTATTTGGCGGGGATTCTGACGATGAAGACGGACAGGAGCGCCGTGGTACCGAAGCACAGGAGACGGCAATTTCAACATTAGGAGGAATTGATGATGACGCGCCCAGTGTTTCGGCCGGAAACTCCGACGATGCGCGGCCCGCGAAACGCAAGATCGTCCCTTTGGGCCAAGGCGCGAAACCGAAGATCAAGCCGTTGAGCAAGGCATCGATCTTTGCGGATGACGAAGACGATGAGAAAACGGATGGGCAAGATATCAACAAAGATAAAGCGGGGCACGGAGGAACAAAATACGGCCTCAACTCCGCGCCCCCGGACCGCGAATACACAAACCTCTCGGCGCTCCACAGCAGCAAGAAACACGCCGCGGAAGCGCAAGACGTCGACCCCTCAATCTACTCCTACGACGCCGTCTACGAGTCCCTCCACGTGAAACCGAAGAAGAAATCCACCGCCGAAGACGACGAAAGCGGTGACGGCGTCCCCCGCTACATGACCTCCCTCCTCCGCAGCGCCGAAATCCGGAAACGCGACCAGATGCGTGCGCGCGATCGACTGCTTGCCAAGGAGCGCGAAGCCGAGGGCGAGGAGTTTGCCGATAAGGAGAAGTTCGTTACGAGTGCTTACAAGGCGCAGCAGGAGGAGTTGAGGCGGGTTGAGGAGGAGGAGAAGGCGAGGGAAGCGGCGGAGGAGGAACGGAGGAGGAAGAATGGCGGGTCCGGAATGGTTGGGTTTTACCGGGATTTGTTGAGTAGGGGCGAGGAGCAGCACGAGGCTGTTATGAAGGCCGCGGATGAGGCGGCGAGGAAGGTCAAGGAGGGTGCTACTGGAGATGGTGCACCTGCGACGTCGGAGGAGGAGGAGAAGGAGAAGGAAAAGACAGAAGCTCAAATGGCAGCGGAACTGAATGCCCGCGGCGCTCACATCGCCGTCAACGACGACGGCCAGGTCGTCGACAAGCGCCAACTCCTCTCGGCGGGACTGAACGTCGCACCGAAACCAAAGACCGCCGCACCAACTGTCGGTAAACCCAGCGCTGGACCATCTGCTGCATCGCGAGCCCGACCCGTCCAGACGGGCGGACGCGCGGCCCAACGCGCTCGCCAGACCGAGATGATCGCTGCACAATTGGAAGAGCAAGAGCGACAGCGCCAGGAGGCCGAGGCGGCGAAGCAGAGGGAGATTGCGGAGCGGAATCGCAGCCAGAAGACGAATACCGAGGTGTCGAGTGCGCGCGAGCGATACTTGGCGAGGAAGAGGGAGCGCGAGGCTGCGAAGGGGTCGTAGATGTCTACCTCCTCAGGTGCTACATATTGTCCTCTACCCTGTTATATTACATTATACTATACCGATTGCATAGGCGTTGGCGGTGATTTGCATATACAACTGATACAAAAGCGTCCATATACTTATACTAGTACATACACACTACTGTCATGACCTCAATATTCGTATCAGTCCACAGAGTAAAGTAAGCTAAGTATAGACTCCAATTGACTGCGTACACGAGCAGTCTATCCATGTAGTATCGTCACTCGTTTCCAAGTCTAATCCTAATCATAACTCCAAAGCAGATGCAGACGCACCAAGTCCGCGCGCATGTCTTTTCCAACACTACCAAGAATACAAAAACAATCATCATCAAAAAGAGAAGGAAAAAAAACAAACAATCCAACGCCATTCCATATCTCAAGTCAGGTCGTCAACGCAAAACTCAGCCCCATAAGCCCCATCCCGCCAATCGCAAACCCAATCGCCATATTCCGCTGATGTGTCAGCACAAGCCCCTCGGTAAACAGCTGCAACCCGACCGACGTCATAACCCCAGCCGTAACAGCAAACATGCACCCATAGACAGCCCACGACGTCTCGTTCTGCCCGCCGCCCGCGCCACTGCCTGCCTTGCGCGCTCCCCAGATCCAGAGCGCGGCGAGACCTGCTCCCGCTGGTTGGCTGATTCCGCCGAGGAGGCTCGACCAGAACATGGCCCACCCGCGGGAATTTAGCGCGAGGTACAGAGGCAATGCCATGGCGAAGCCTTCGCTGATGTTGTGGATGAAGAGGGCGAGGAAGACGGTCATGCCGAGGGTTGGGCTCGCGTGGTTTGTGGCGTAGGTGATGAAGCCCTCGGGGAGTTTGTGGAGGGCGATTGCGACGGATGTCTGGAGGCCGATGGATAAAAAGGCATTCTGGGGGACGTGATGGTGGTGTTTGATATCTGGTAGGGACGGCTTGGGGAGTTCCTCCGGCTCGAGGTGCGAGTGCGACGAGACCGGCCTATCGACTACATCCGTCTGCGACGAGGTGCTGGAAATACCCGGAGAGTGCTCGGCAGCAGGGACGTCCGACTCGGAGGCATCGTCTGCTGTAATCGCCGGGCGGACCAGGGTCTTTGAGCACTCATCACCACACGCCTGCGAGAACCCATAGCACGGACCGTTCTCATCGCAGTGCGATTTGGGCGCCCCAATAAAACTGCCCAGACGGCGTCCGAGGCGGACCCGCCAGGGGTCTGGACCGCTGCGGGCGACCCCATCCGCACGACGCTCTGTCATCTGTGCGGCTCTAATGACTGCTGGTGTGGATTTGTGAGAGAGGAGAGGCGTTCGCTCGGAGGATTGGTGTGGTTTGCTCGGGGCTGAATGCCGGTGTGCGGTGCCGCGCTCGAGATCGGCGTCGCGGGGTGGCGGTAGGCCATGGCTATGGGCGCAATCGACGACGTGGGAGGGGAGAAATTTGTGTAAGAGGGCGGAGAGGGCTCGGATGCCGACGACTCCGGCGATGAAGAGGCTGACGAGTGCGTAGGAGGATCGAGAAGGGGACCAGCCGGCTTTCTCGAGGTAGTCGCGGGCAGTGGGGAGCAGGCTGTACAGCGAAGTGAAGAGCTAGACGCGTCAGCTGCGCCACAGATATTGTAAAAGAGAGATTGGTGCCTACAATTACGCCTGAACTGAGGCAGAGAGACGCGGATAAAAAGACATTGCTGTGAGCGATTTGAAAGTCACTGCGCGGGGAGAAGCGGCGGGCGAGAAGATCGACGCAAATGACAGACGACCCCAGGATGCAGGCTGGACAAGTTAGATTGAGCCCATTCTTTTTTCAATGCTGAGACACTCACCAGCACCGGAAACGGCGCTCATGACCCAGCCCCGAACGTCGTTGGAGGCAGCCATGATGAGGATTGGGATTGGGATTTTGGGATTTGGAGGATGATGAAATTCCAGTTGGAGAGAAGCAGAGCTCAAGAAATGACGGAAATATTAGATAATCAGGATTAGTTAACAGCGACTGCGTCAGAGCGACAACACACGGACACTTGGATGTGCCACTGAGTCTCTGGCGGGATTGACCATGTCAAGGGGCATCTGGCATTTATACGGTGTAGGTTGAGTTGAGGCGTGCAGTGAGGAGTGAGGACCCGGGGGATGAACGCTGGTCAATGGGGAGATCTACGTGGGTCGTGCAGCCCACCTACCATCAGGGTTCATTGAGTGGTGAAACCTCTGTTTATCTTTTCATCGCTTTATCCTGATGTCTTTCATTGTTCTCTTTGAGTTGTTCTATCACTGGCAGTCTTCAAGACTCGAGATACACCGCGACGCAACATTTAAGACTCGACTCGATGATCGCTCGGATCCCCCACGCTGACGATCCCAACCAGTCATTCCGGTCAGATTTCCAAGCAGCCTGAGGCCATCACGAATCGGGGCCTGGATCCTGTCCAACCACAAAAATAAATCTCATTCATATACCGTGACAAACTATATCCCTCCAATAGACTTCCTTGCCCACTCTGCAGTAATCACCGGGTTCTAGCATAGAGGAATGGATAAATTTAGAGCCCCCCGGCCCTATGTCTCAATCGCGATCAGCGGGGGCCCGATTGACTGGGGTTGTATTCCTGAAAGCTTGCCTCGACAAAGGATCAGTAAATAACTTGATAATGTCTGCTTGGTCCCAAAGTATCTAAAAAGGTAGTGTGTTAAGGGTTTCACATGGATTAACTTGTATTATAGTTCCTTACCGTAATTTGTCCTAGAGATATATAGTTTCAACCAGCACCCTCAGAAATCACTAGCAGTGTCTCCCAAGAATGTACACACAAGCCGTTCATAGAAACGTCAGACCCTTTGCAAAGGCCACTACAAAACTAAAGAGTTCAACAAGCCTCCTGAATTCCAAGACACTCAGAATGGCTAATGGTTCCCTCCACACTCCGTTAGCCCTAGATCGGCTCTCATATAGTAACTATACGACATAGACATCCACTTTGGATTAGAGGCCAATTGATGGTACTCTCAATCAGCATTAATGTTTCTGGTGTATAGCGCTGGGATATGTCAAGCATATATTTGTACCTTGATAAATCCATAGAGAGCAAGACAGATCCTCCCATCCCTTCTTATACAGGCACGCTGAGCACGTATAGGTACTCTCCGAGATATTCCCCAGAGAACCTTACAAAATATACCTAAAGTGCGGCTGTTCAAAGTCCGTCAGATCCATAAACTTCCTCCTCTCAATCTCCGCCCGAACACCCTCGTCCTCCAAATCAACCCCCTCCTCCGCCTGCACCCGATCCCGCCTCTTATTCTCCCTCATATTCACCACCCGAATGACAATCAACACCCCCGCCGCAAGTCCATACATAATCGCCACAAGCGTCTTGCCCCGTCGATACTCTGGCGCATCATCCGCGCGAAACGTCTGCGGCCCGATCCAGTTTCCCGCGGCGTACGCGAGGATCTGGAGCCCGTTGACGGTTACTTTCTTCGTGTACCCCAGGGTATTGTTCGAGATGGCTGTCATGACTAAGCCCCAGGATGCGCCGGCGACGGAGATCATGTAGTACCCGATGAGCAGGACGGGTTTGATATCCTGCGGGACGACGATCATGAGGATGCTGCCGATCATGGCAATGAGGATCGCGACAAAGGCCATGGAGGTGCGGTCGAGGAGTCTGTCGGAGAAGTACGTGAAGATGAGTTTGCCTGCGATGTCGAAGGCGCCTGAGGGTCCGTCAAGGAGGAGGGCGGTGCGGGCGTCGAAGCCGAAGGATTTGACCACGAGGGAGCCGAACGTTGTTATACCCCCATTCGGGATATTCATGAGTGCCGAGAACAACACGTACAGGTACGTCCGCGGATCGCAGAATGCTTCGCGGAATTGGCTCCATTTCCAGACCTGACTCCCGATCCCCTGGAAATTATCGCGGATGCGTTCGACGGCAATGAGCTTCTCGCGCTCGTCCAGAAACTTTGCGTTCGTCTGGTTATCCGGGAGGAACCAGAAATACACGACGCCCGTCGCAACAGTGATGAGCCCCAAGAGCAGGAAAAGAATCCGCCAAGGCGCCAGGTGCGCCGATGTAATCGCCGACAGACCGTACCCGATAAACGCCATGAGGATCAGCGCGACGCCGTTGCAGGATAGCCAGTAGCCCATTCGGCGGCCCTGCTCGCCCTGCCGGAACCACATGGAGGTTATGAGGACGAAGGCGGGGGTTACGGTTGCTTCGAAGGCGCCCAGAAGGAAGCGGACGGCGAGGAGGCCCGCGTAGTTTGTTGTTGCGGCGTGGCAGGAGAGCGCGACGCCCCAGCAGACGATGTTGATGGCGGTGTATTTGCCCACGGGGAGGCGGCGGAAGAGGTATGTGGTGGGGAATCTATATCAGATCATTAGCTCAAGCTCTCGACCTTATCAATGACGGGGATGGAAAGGGGAAGGGGAAGGGGAAGAGGAAGGATAGGACGACATACTCCCAGGCAAGATACCCCGCGTAGAAAATACTCGACACCCAGCTATACTGATTCCCGACGAGCTTCGTGTCCTCCTGAATCCCCATCAGCGACGCATACTTGAGGGTCGTCTTGTCCGCGAACTGGATCATATACACCCAGCACATCAGCGGCAGCATGTGCCAGTCGATATTCTTTAGTACACTCTTTTCCTCCTCCGGCGTAAACTCGACGACCACGCCGCCGGTCAGCCTGAGAGCTGGATCAACGCTCTTATCCTCATAGGCTACCTGGCCCTTGTCGACGTCCACAGCGGTACCCTCTATACTGGCTGCGTCGACATCGATGTCCGGCCTGTTGCCGGAGCCGGCCTCGGTAGACTTGGTCATTTTCATTCAAGATGACAAGACAGGGCAAGACAGGATAAGACAGAAAGAGAAACAGAGTAGAGAAGATGAAGCACGGATAGGTTGCGATGGGAGGGAAGGTCTGGGAGGCCGGAATATCGAAACTTATAAATAATGCCTGCGGCCATGGTTGGGGACTGAGAGCATAAACGGCCTTATCTCATGGATCCTGTAGGATCAGATTGGATATCTGGGAGGGTTGTAATATTCGGGGTAACTCGAGGTCACGCCTAGTAAAACTTTGGTAGACCCACTCGCTTAGTGCAGGATATGCTGGGGTTGGGGCTATGGACCATATCTCCCAGTTTTGCATTCATATTTGGTCGAACGATTGGACAGTATAATTGAGAAGACAGGGATGTGGTATTCACAGACACTCAAGGGCATCTATATACTGTACAAAGTCCTTCCAATTCGACGGCAAACATGATAACATGATCTAGAGAATCCATGTACAGCGATACAACCACTGAATTCCCCCACAGAATCAAAGTTACAAGCGTCCTGGTAAAACGCGGGGAAAGCTCTTCCAATGTCTGACGAGCACAGAATGTGCTGCTGACCCGAGCCTTATCAGGACGTACCAAACACTCACCAGACTTCTGGCGACTCATGGCAGTCGTGAAAGCCTGTCCACTGTGTATCGCCCCGCCTCCACTCGTGTCCACCACTATCGGGACCCACCTCCACTCTACGCCCAGGTTTAGTCCACCAAGGATGGCTGTATAGAGGATAGGTGTAGATAGGCAACAAAAGGGGTTGTTCTGAATCGAGTTGAATCTTCCGGAGATGTATAGTTAGGATGGACGTTTTCCGAGGGAAACGACAAGACCTCCGGAATTCAGCTTTAGGGTTTCCTATCCATGCTGGTAAATAGCCTGTGCGCTTTCGAATGAAGCCCTAGTTGGAAGCGCGAGGAAGGAGCCCTCGACCGTCCATGATCGTGCCTTCCCTATCCGCATCTGTCTCAGTTGGGAAGGTATGCCCCCCGGCCAGGTCGCTTCTTCCTTGAATATCACTTGTAGCTGGAGGAAGGAGCGACCACCGTGCCTTCCGTATCGGAGTAGAGGCACAGGTCGCTCCTTCCATATTCTGCATCATCTCAATCAGGAAGGTACATCTCCCGGTCCTGGATCGCTCCTTCCTCGAATGTCACTGGCGGGAAAGGAAGGCACGACCAGACTCACTGCCCGATCATTCCTTCCTGTTCTGTTTTAGAAAACTGCGACTGGTGGTTGCTCCTTCATCTTTTGAGCACTGGAGTATAAATGGCAGGAACGGCCGTTAAAGGCCATGCTATTCCCTCTTTACCTCTTTTTTTTTTTGTCTTTTTCTTTGAAACAGTACAGACAGTGTAGAGGGGGTATATTCAGTTGACATCAGGACAACCTAGGAGAACAATAATAAAGTCAAGCTTGCGCACCACTACGTCTGCAGTATATACTGATTAGAAAGATACTGAGTGAAGGTATATTTAGTGGCTCTGGGAGCATATATGCTCTGCCCCTGTACAAGTACTATCTAAGGTAATTTAAGCCCTAATAGTAATAGTCTAGTGCTAGTAGGTACAATGATTGCAAGTAGGAAACGCAGCATGATGAATAAAAGATAATTTACGCAGTTTAAAAACCCAAGATTTTTGCTGCTACAGCGTATATAGATGGCTACTCTAGGGTAGGGTTCGAGTACATATGACGTGCTTTGACCGAATGACTCACAGAGCTATACCAACCATGGCACAACACCATTACCATCTCTCCTCGTACAACATCCAGCAAGCCATCAAGCTTCTCAATCAGGCCCAAATCAATCCAAATAATGGAACCCCCAAAATCCCTCCTGGAAACCCTCAAAGCAACGCAACCAGCCCAACTGCACCTCCTGCAATCCTTCGTCCGCGCTCCATCCCCCAACCCCCCAGGAAGCACCTCAGCCGCAGCCGCCGTCTTGACAGCATACCTCTCAGAAAACAACATTCCCTACGAAATCATCGCACCGCAACCCGGGTGCCCCAACATCGTCAGCGAATTCGCCGGCGGAAAGGGACCCGGGCCCCGCGTCGTCTTGAACGGGCACATCGATGCGTTCCCCGTCGGTCCTAACACAGACGGATGGGATAGGGATCCCTACTCCGGCGACGTCGTCGACGGACGAGTCCATGGGCGCGGGGTGGTTGATATGAAGTCTGGAACGGCATCGCTGGTTATCGCGTACGCGGCGTTGTATGAGCGGAGGGAGGAGCTTAGGGGGAGTGTTGCACTATGTGCGGTGTCTGATGAGGAGACGGGCGGGCGATGGGGAACGCAGTATCTCATCAAGCGCGATCGAGCGAGGTGGGGAGGGGATGTGATGCTTAGTTCGGAGCCGAGTGGGATGACGATTCGGTTCTCGGAGAAGGGGACGTTGAGGATTACGGGCGTGGTGAGAACGAGGGGGGCGCATGGGGCGTATTTGAATCTGAGGTTCGTATATCCCCAGGAAGTTTTGTCTTGGTGATATGGCTGATGCTGACTCAAGTACATAGTAAGGGGGCTATCCGGACTGCGAGTGCGTGCTTTGCGGAGGTTATCGAGGCAGTCGAGTCGATGCATGTCAACGCACCGCCTGAGATCGCCGTCCACCTGAACAACCCCGAGACACTGGCTGCTATTGACCGAGCAATGGGCCCTGGTACCTCCACCATCATCGCAAAACCAACAGTCAACATCGGCACGATCAAAGGCGGCACAAAAGTAAACATGATCCCCGACACATGCGAGTTTGAGCTGGACATCCGGCTTCCCGTCGGATTGACAGCCGAAGACGTTCTCTCTGTTCTCGAAAGCATAGGGCAACGATATGCAGACGAGGAGGGTGCAACGATTACGCTCAAGAAGCAAGAAGCGGCGAGTAACCCCAGCAGCTTCTCACCACTGGATCACGCAATGGTCGAGTGTCTGAAGAACGGCGCTACTCACGCTGGTGGGCCTCGGCCTGTGGCGACGCCGTCCATGGGGGCGACTGATTGTAAGCATTATCGATATGCGGGGATACCGGCCTATGTGTATGGATGTAGTCCGTTGACGATGGCGTCGGTAAATGAGTCGGCGTCTGTTGAGGAGTTTTATCATGTTACGAGGACGCATGCGTTGGCTGCATGGGAGTTTCTTAGTAGCTAGAACGTAGATATCTGAATAACAAAGAAGCACTTGACCGTATATCAACAGCAAATCTAAACCTGCTCCGCAAGCTCCCTCGCCACTCCGACACTCCCACACGCGACACCCAGGAACTCAAAGTCTGACGCTTTGGCCACCGACTCATCAACCCCCTTTTGACCCCCTACCCTCCCATACCCACCACCCCCCGGCGTCTCAATCACCATCCGGTCGCCCGCATCCACGGGCACAGACCCCTTTCCCCCAACCATAACAGTCTTTCCCTCCTTCCCCCTGACCCAAATATTCCTCCCCCGTCCTCCGTCCTGCCCACCGGCCATGCCATACGGCGCAAAACTCCGTCGTTCAGAAAGAATCGACGCCTGCATCGGCACTCGGAACTCGACATCCCGAACAACGCCTTCTCCGCCGCGATACTCACCATCCCCAGCACTCCCCTCGCGAAACATAAACTTCCTCAGGACAACAGGATACCGCCGCTCAAGCGACTCGGGATCCGTAATGCGCGTATTGGTCATGTTCGTATGAACTCCACTCGTCCCATTCCAGGACGGCCCCGCACCACTCCCGCCCGCGATCGTCTCGTAGTATCCAAAGCTGTTTTCGTCGCCGCCGTCGATGCCGAAGGTGAAGTTGTTCATGCACCCTTGGGACGCGGCGCACACGCGGAACGCCTTGAAGATTACATCGACCAGGCGCTGCGAGGTGAGGACGTTGCCTGCGCAGACGGCCGCGGTGGGAGAGGGGCTTAGGAGGGAGGATGGTGGGATCTTCAGCGTTATGGGCGCCATGCACCCGTGGTTGAGGGGGATGTCTGATGAGACCATGCACCGGAGCGCGAAGATCACGGCCGCGTTTGTTATTGCCATTGGGGCGTTCCAGTTCCCTTTTATGAGTTTTTGTTAGTCCTGGTTTCTCTGAAATCGAAGGCAACAGGATATCGGGTAGGAGTTATGGAGGATTGCAGATAGGTACGTGCCGTAGACTTCTGGACCGGTTCCTGTAAAGTCGAATGTAGAGGAACCGTTCTCCTCATTGATCGAGACCTGCAGCTGAATTGGAGTCCCGTCATCCATATAATCAACCGCGGAAACCTGGGTACTGTTGAACCTCTTCGCGATACTCTTGAACAGATTCCGAGTCGCAAGCTCTGCGGAGTCTTGAATCGCCTGCATGTACATCTAGTAACCTGAATTAGCTCAAATTTCCCAACTCGAGAGAGTCTGTCAACTCACCTGAACGACATCCATCGTATACTCTTTTATCAACTGCCTAACCAGCCGAATCCCACAATAATTCGCCGCAGTCTGCGCCTTGATATCCGTGACGTTGTCCTGGAAGCATCGCGAGCCACTGGAGCCGGGGTATTTCGCTGGCTCGTCGCAGAGAATATGCTGCAGCTCGCCCTCTGCGAACTGGCCATCGCGCACGAGCAGGAAGGATTCGAACAACGCGCCTTCTTCCCAGAGGTTTTTCGAGGATGGGGGCATGGATCCTGGGAGGATTCCACCGACCTGTTATTTTGGACATGTGTAAGTAGTGAGAGGTGTGAATGGGTCGGTGGGAGTTCGTACATCAGCATGGTGGCCGCGCGAAGCTGTCCAAAAGATAATATCTTTGCCTTGCGCGTCAAAGACTGGCGTTATTACCGTCAAGTCTGGGAGGTGGACTCCACCAAAGGCTACACGTCCGTCATATCAGTCGTCAAACCCATCAAACTATAAAAAGGTAGTCATACCAGGTGAATTCGAAAGTAACGCATCTCCATCTCTCAACTTCCCCTTCCACCGCTCAATCTGACTCTTAACCGCAAACCCCATACTGCCAATCATGGCCGGCACATGCGGCGCATTCGCAACGAGTGACCCATCTGGCGAGAAGATCGCACAGCTAAAGTCAAGACGCTCCTTGATATTAGCGCTGACACTGACGTTCTGCAAGACACGGCCCATCTGCTCTGCGATGCCGTAAAATCTGTGCCGGAAGACGGAGAGCTGCACGGGGTCAATCACAGTAGCGCTGACTGATTTGGTCTCTGATCCGATTTCGAGGATGAGTATGTCTTTTGTTGCTGTTGCGGTGCATTTCGGGCTAATTACAATTGTTTGTGTGTTGTCCACGACGAGGGCTGGACCTAAGATGGTTGCGCCGGAGGAGAGGGACGGAAGGAGGTAGACGGGGGCCTCGACCCAGCCTAATGTGTTGAAGTAGACTCGCTTCGTGGAGGCTGGGCTTGGTGCTGGGGCTTTGCTGATGTTTTGGATATCCTTTAGGGATTCTGGGCGTTCCGCGCCAAAGAGGTTCTTCCCGACGGCGCGAACGCGGATGCTGTCGATGATAATGTCGCGGTTGACGGGGGTGAAACCGAATTGCTGGTGGTGGGCGTCGACAAAAGCTTGCTTTGCATCGGCGCCGTCATTAACGGCGATCATCATCGCGGTCTCACTACCGTCGTACCGCATGGAGAGGTATTTGTGTCCCTCGACGCACGAGAACCGTTCCATCGAGGAGTGGTTCTGTGCCGTCTGGGACAATTTCTCTAGGTCGGCTTCGATGACATGCTTGTTAGACTCGGAGTACACTTTGGCGCATGGTCTTTCCTCTTCGTGGACGATGTCGGCCAGTCCAATACCGTATGCCGAGAGGATGGAGGAGTACCTGTGGATCAAGACACGTCGGATTCCTAAAGCCTCGGCGATGGCGCAGGCGTGTTGTCCACCGGCACCGCCAAAGGATGCAAGGTGGTGTTTTGCTGCGTCGTGGCCGCGTCCTTCTGTAAGGCTCCGGATGGGTCCGCACATGGCGGAATTGGCGACCTGAAGAAACCTAAACTTATCAGCCTTCTGTTGCTGAAAAAAATATGAGATGCAAATTATTGATGTGTGCTCACCCATCTGCAACCTCATACCAGGCCAACGACTTGCCCGTATCCCGGTTAATAACCTTGGTCAACTCTTTAAACTTGGCCAGCACAATCTCGGTATCGAGCGGCTCATCCTCATTAGGCCCAAACACGGAAGGAAAGTGTTCGGGAATGAGCCGGCCCAGAGCCAAGTTGGCATCCGTAACTGTCAGCGGCCCTCCCTTGCGATAACACGCTGGACCGGGATGCGACGAGGCACTCTCAGGTCCAACAGCCATGAGTGAGTCGCGCCATGCTAATATACTCCCACCGCCGGCCGCAATGGTGTTGACATTCAGCTGCGGTGCCTGGATGGGTATACCAGCTGTCGTAGTCTCGAAAATGTGATCGAATTGCCCGTCATAGCGACTGACATCCGTGCTGGTCCCGCCCATGTCGAAGCCGATGACGGGGACTTGAGTGTCCAGGTCGTAGGACGTGCGTGCAAAACCGACAACTCCGCCTGCAGGGCCGGAGAGGATTGCATGGAGGCCTGATAATTCTGCAGCAGGAACGAGGCCGCCGTCGGACTGCATGAACTCAAGCTTTGTGTGCCCGTTGTCGATTGTGGGGAAGCTTGCACTGAATTGTGCGAGATATCTCTCGATTGTTGGAGTGAGGTAGGCGTCGATGACAGAAGAGTTTCCTCGGGGCACGATCTTCGAACGTTGAGAAATTCGGTGCGACAGTGTTACGTGCTCGAATCCAATCTCCTTTGCGAGGTCGTGACCAGAAGCTCATGCGGAGGGAAGATGTACGAGTGCATGAAGCAGACGGCAATCGATCGGAAGCCTTCCGCGTAGATTCGCTGCAGGTATAATCGAGTGCTTTCCAGATCGAGCGGCTGAATGATTTGTACGGCTTCTCCAGATGTTCCTTGCACGGTTTCAACGGGCTCTGGGTGTTGAAGCTTGAGATTTCTGAGATGCGAATCGCTGCATTGCGCCAGGACAACTCGCTCGGGGACTTCGAACACGTCGGAGAATAAAGGTTGGGGGCGTCGAATGGCAAGATCGAACATGTACGGTCGAGATTGGTTTCCGATCTGTAGAATGTCTTTGAAGCCTGCCGTCACGAGGAACGCCGTCCGCTCGCCTTTTCGCTCGAGGAGCGCGTTGGTCGCGACCGTCGTGCCCATGCGAATCCATTCTGGTATGGTCAGCCAGACTGAATAATCACCTTTTAGCGACGCAAATCTTTACCCACCGACATCTTTGAGGTCCAACTCGGTACCGCGAGGAATTGGTGTTGCGTAGAATCTCTCCAACACACGGCGGATAGCTTCTGTGGGTGCATCGGGGTAGTTTCTGGTGTCGACCGAGAGAATCTTGACAACAATGTCTTCCTGTCCTTGAACCCGACAAACACAATCGGTGAATGTGCCACCTCGGTCTGAACCTGTTAGACACTCCCCGAACTGACACCTGAAACTGGGAAACTCACCAATGGAGATCTTCAAGGGCCGCTCAGCATGGATTCCTGGCATCTTGGTTCGTCTGACTTGGCTCAGAGAGCATATCGACTCCAAGTCTCCCTAATAAGCCCATATTTAATCCAGCGTCCATGTCCATTTCGATGGCGATGCTCTATCTCCAACTGTTGGAGCTGAAGGCAAATTCGAGAGGGGGAGAGGGGAAGTGGACATGGAGCTTTTTTTTCGGCGGTGGAGCTCCACCGCTCCTCAACATCTCCAACTGCGAGCGGACGCGTCGCGCCACTGAACTCAAGCATCGTCGTGATCATGTCCATCCATGAGAGTCTGAGTACAGAAGATAGAAAAAGGCATCATGCTGGCAGATACTCGACAACCGACTTTTCAACCTCCTCGCACAATCCGTCCTTACGCCCTTTCCCCGCATCCAACCCTCAACCATGGGCTCCCTCGGGATCAGCGATCCCTCCTCCGAGTACTCGATCGTCGAGGAAACAAGCCGACTCGGGCGCAAGATTCGTATCATAGTTATCGGCTGCGGCGCAAGTGCAATCAACTTCGCCCATGAAGTCGACACCAGCTCTCTAGACCTCGAACTCGTCTGCTACGACAAAAACCCCTCGATCGGTGGCACCTGGTATGAGAACAAGTACCCAGGATGTGGTTGTGATATCCCCTCGATCAACTATCAGTTCTCGTGGGCACCGTCGCCGCATTGGTCGTCTTTGTATGTTGAAAGGAATCGATGCTCAGGAACAATCGGGCAGAGTACTGATGTGTCGGTAGCTACTCGAGCGCCTCAGAGATCTTACACTATTTCAAGTCGGTTGCGCAGGACTATGGACTTATGAAGTACATGAACCTAAACTCGAAAGTCGTCGATGCGCGCTGGGTTGAAGAAGAGCGACAGTGGCAAATTCAAGTGCAAAAGACGAACTCGGATACGGTCTTCACGGACAAGGCTGATATTCTGATCAACGCCAGTGGTGTTCTCAAGTATGCGCCCAAAACCACCCTTTAAAATCCAATGCTAACGTGATTTACTTACAGCAAATGGAAATGGCCCGCCATTCCCAATCGTGAGGCCTTCCAGGGGCCGATGCTACACAGCGCAAACTGGGATGACAGTATCCAGCTCGAGGGCAAGCGCGTTGGAGTCATTGGTTCCGGATCGTCGGCCGTGCAGATCGTCCCCAATATCCAGCCGCTCGTTTCGTCGCTCAAGTGCTTTATTCGGAGTCAGTCTTGGGTCACGGCGAGCTTCGGGCAGCGGTTTGCTGGCAAAGGAGGGACGAACTTCAAGTGTAAGCTGTGGTTTTGTCGCTTTGTAAATGAAGTTGTGTCCAACTGACTGGATACTCAGACAACGAAAAGCAAAAGGAGATCCTCCGGTCAGACCCGGCGAAATATCTGGCATACCGCAAGAAAATCGAATCAGAACTGAACTCGCGGTTCCGATTCATCCTGAATGGCTCACAGGAGCAGGCAGAGGCCAGAGCTGTAAGTGGGCGACACATCTATCGCCCGGACCATAACAAAACTAACCAGTATATGATTCTCAGGCCGCCGAACGCGATATGAGAACTCGCCTCGCCAAGAAGCCCGAGATCGCAGACCTCATTGTGCCCAAGAACTTCGCCGTCGGCTGCCGTCGTCCTACGCCCGGCGCTGGCTACCTCGAAGCCCTATGCGAGGACAATGTGTCTGTGGTCTCGTCGAGCATTGAGGGATTCACGACCAAGGGTATCCGCACAGCCGACGGGGTCGAGCACGAATTCGACGTGATTGTCTGCGCCACAGGTTTCGATGTCAGCTGGAAGCCCTCGTATCCGACTATCGGACGGGACGGTCGGAGCCTCAGCAAAGAGTGGGCGGATATGCCAAATACATATCTGTCGATTACTGTGCCGCATTTCCCGAACTACCTCAGTACGTCACCAATTCACCCACATTGACTCAATATTCAGATCAGAGCATGAATAGAGAAGAAAAGGGCTAACAAAGGCTGCAGTCTTCAACGGCCCCTACGGCCCCTACGGCCACGGCAGCTTCCTCCCGATAACCGAAACCCTCTCACGCCACTTCATGCAGATGCTCACCAAAATGTCCGAAGAAGGCGTGACAACTTTCGACGTAAAGGAAGCTGCCGTCGCCGACTTCGCCCAGCACCGCCGCCTCTTCCTGCCGCGAACAGCCTGGTCCTCTCCCTGCCGATCGTGGTTCAAGCAAGGGAAAGTCGACGGCGAGATCATGATGTGGCCCGGGTCAAGGATCCATTTCTTTGAGACTATGAAGGCGGTGCGGTGGGAGGACTACGATCTCACGTATACCACGGCGAATCGCTTCGGTTATCTGGGGAATGGGTTTGCGGCGAGGGAGAGTGATGGTAGGGATTTGACATGGTATCTCGGGCTTATGGGGGATGAGGATGTGCAGCCGGTGTTGGCGGATGAGGATTTTGCGGATTTTATGGTGCAGTGATCTGCTTTACTTCCATATGTAGTCCATTTAGTTTAGGTCTACACAATGCTACTGAGATTGGATGTACTTTGATCCCAGTCTTTATACTGATAGGGTTGGCATGGCATAGTACTCCGAAAGCTTGGGTCATAAGAGCATAAAGTATAAATACGTAGTTCCATATCTTGTCAGTCAGCTTCTAAGACTGCGAATAATCCTCGAACAATTATATAGGTGGGGATTCACTAAACATGGTATATTGTCAAGGAGCTGCTCAACACCTCCGCTAGAATCTATATATGTTTAGTCATGGTCAGACCATCTCAGGAGAAGTACCGGTCAGCGTATCTACATCTAAACTGAATTCCAATGGAATCCAAACCGAGCTTGGAGTGATGATTTGACTTGACCAACCGAATGCCATGACACTTTATTGTTTTCCCTGTGGCGATCATTTTGTGGTACGGAGGAGGGGAGTGGGGATGTCGCCACGTGACTGAGATAGATCTCCAACTCGTCGCTTGTTATTCCTCTTCGGGACTCGACATCCGCCATCCTACGTTCTTCAGTGTCGCAAGTACCGCACTGCCATGGCTGATACGACCGAACTGGACTCTTACCGTCCTTTCTCCTGCCCCGAATGCTCAAAGTCATTCACGCGGAGTGTGAGTTTGGCCCTAGACATCTTCTCCGTCTACTTGCTGATCTCCCCAGGAAAACCTCCAAAGGCACAAGCGAGCGAGTAGGTCTTAGCTCATGCAACTCGGCAACTGCGTCCGGGTCTTTGATTAACTTGCTCTAGGACACAACGGAAACTCTCGCAAGCCGTTCGAATGTGCCGGATGCCATGCTCGCTTCACACGGAGGTTAGTCTCCACCCTCGAGTGATAACCCAATGCATGCCCCGCGGAGTTTTTGAAGGCCTACAAGTCGTTCTTCCGGTCTGGATTTATCCGGGTGCTGGACTGTACTAAGCCTTGCCTTAGTGACGTTTTCAAACGACACAGCGATCGCTGTCGACAGCTTGCATCCCAAAGATACCAACCGGACTCGGATGCCAGCCCTCCTGTGATGGCCGACCTAGCCCCGCAGTTACCGACTAGCACCCTCGTGGTGTCAGAAACCCCCTGGCCAACGGAGCATATTAGCCTCACCAACGAGAGTCCGCAGGCTTATTCCGGTTCGCCGTCTTCAATGTGTGTTGCCTTCCTTCCCTTGGCTCCTTTGGGCCGCTATGGCGGACACTGATGCTCTCTGGCGAATAGAGTCAACGGAGAGAGTACTGCATTATATGTCAAGGGCTACTTTGAGACGTTTCACGCTTCTCTCCCTCTTTTGCATCGACCTACATTTACTACATCGTCAGCTCCCGAATTGCTGGTGAACATCGTAGCGGTGATTGGCAGCTTGTATTCAGCACAGCCGTACGATCCTAACGCGATAGGGACAGCCGAACAATGGCGTCGAGATACTTGGAGACGTGGAAATAAAGATATTCAGCGCCTGGTGAGATTCTCGTCACAGCAGCTATCGAGCCCCCGCTAATTGGTCTTTAGGTTGCTGCCGATTACAGTGAGATGCGAAAAACCTGGGTTCTGCAAACATGCCTGCTCCATGTCATTTATGGGGCTTATTTGAGCGAGACGCCAGACTTTGAGGAATCGAAGAAAATGCTCCGCATTGTCGTAGATGTTAGAATGCCCTTTTGATTCATAGTTCTACCAACCTTGACCAGTTACTAACGATGTGTATAGGCCGCGCGTGATCTCGGATTGCTCCGGCAAGGGATCGCCATGCCAGATTCGCTCTCCTGGGCGTCCCAAACTGACGGCATGATGGACGGTGCGAAAACGCCATATACGCGATGGATGTCATACATCAGCGTCGAGTCGTTGAAGGTGGCATTATACACGCTTATATTCCTGGACTCTCAAATATTTTCCCCGGCCAACATCCGTCCTCTGATCTCACCCATGGAATTCGGGTGGGAGCTTCCCTTTCCTGGCGACCTGTGGGAGTCCAAGAATCCCCAAATCTGGACTCAAAGAGTGACCGAGCACTTTGGCATGGCTCCAGAAAATTACCTATGCGGTCCTCGTGGTATCGCAACCGCTTCGCTCTCGATAGCCACACAACAGCTCATGTCCGAGTCGCCAAGTCCTGAACTCCTCGCCGCCCTCGCTGCGTCGCCGTTCACGACGCTGTGCATTCTCATCAACATAAATACACTCGTTAGGGACTTTACGCGATGCTACTATCAGCTCCCACCAAGTGCCTCGGATCCGTCGGCGTTTCACATTCTCACCCAAGCGCAAAACAAGCAAATATACAGCGCGATGCGGGTCATATCCAGGATCGTCAAGGATCAAGCCTATACACCGGAAAGTCCTCAATTCCTACTGTGGAGGTCCGTCGAAATCCTGCATTGCTCGGCGAAGATTAGCCTTTGCAGGCCCGACCACCTTCTCATAGGAGGCATCGTCGACAACAGTGTGATCGCTGGACTGGCAACTTCGACACACCTTACACTAGGCAACTATGTCTCGGTTAGACGATCGGCGCCTCTTCTACCCCCTCACCTATGGGGCGACGAAGGGATACTCGCTGTCCTCAACGATCTCGCCAGCGCACTAACACGGATAGCCGGCGAAGAAGGCGAAAATGCCTTTCGAGACTCACCCTGGGTAACGGCAGCTAGCTACGGGATTCTGCTGTGCATTTGGGCAGCGTTACGGCGAGCCGGGAAGGACATTCAGAACCACCTCGACACCTTCAACGAGCTCCCTCGCACCTCCGAATCATGCATGTTGATCTTCAACACGCTAATGGAGTCGGTCTTTTTGTGCTTAAAGGGCGAGGGAAATGAAATCGGCGGGCGTGACCACCGCATTTGGTCTATGGACCGCGACAGTTTTGTCAGCTTGCTCGACCAAGCCGAAATACTGTTTGTCTCCCTTCTGCAGCGCGCATGTAGAGATCGTTATCTCTGGAATATCGGCTCTTCGATGGCGACCGTTGTGGATGAAGTTCTAGCGAGTGGACAGCCGACTACAGCGTTAGCTTGAGGATACGTTGCAGTACGCTTTTCCATGGTCCCGATGTGCTCCAAATTCTCCGCACTTCTCCAAATATTTGTGGACGCAATTACCTACACGATAAGAAGGTGGAGCTCCACACGTCTTATCCGGACTTGCATCGAGTCCCACAATTGGGATCCATTACTCGCTATATTAATTACCGCTAACATACTGAAGGCATTGACGGATACAGGCGGCTCAGATTATCGCGTGACATTTGTCTTTGGCTTTGACAACACTTGGCGAAATGACTCAAAAAATCGGATGGGCAAGTCTCCATTTCTCACATCTTGGGTCAATGCTAATCTAGCCCAAAGTTTGGCCTCGGCTCAATGGGCCTGGGCATGGCCTTGAACCTGCAGAAGCACCTTCAGGCTCAAGGCGGGCGACCTCTCCGCTACAGTAACCGCAGCTTAGCAAAGGGACAGCCTCTAGAAGATGCAGGAGCTATTTCTGAAAAGGACTTTGAGTCCCTTGTGCAGGGATGCGATGTCATTTTCACCATGGTCCGTGCATACCGTCATCACATTGCGTTTACCAAATGCTGACTGCCCCAGATCTCAAATGATGAGGTTCTCAATGAGCTGCTATCAAAAGCACTAGGCAGCAGCATCTCCTTGAGCGGCAAGATATTTATCGACACCTCTACAATCCACCCAGACACATCTGCCTCCGCCGCAGAACGCCTCGCTGAAAAGGGCGCAACGTTTATCGCTTCCCCTGTCTTCGGCGCCAGCCCCGTCGCAGCAGCGGGGAAGCTGATCTTCGCCATGGCTGGGCCGGCCCCAGCACTCAAAACAGTCAGGCCCTTCATTCTCAACGTCATGGGCCGCAGCATCATAAATATGGGCGCAGATGTGCGGAAATCCAGCCTCCTCAAGATCTGCGGGTGCGCACCCCCATCTTAATTTTCCTTCACACTACCTACTAACCTACTAAAACCCAGAAACATCCTCGTAATAAGTTTCATGGAAGTCCTCTCAGAAGCACACGTCTTTGCCGAGAAAACATCACTGGGCGGAGCCCAACTCGAAGAATTCGTCGGCAACATGTTCGGCCCCGTCCTCGAGAGCTACTCAGCGCGCATCACGAGTGGATCGTACGCGCCGCCGTTGGACCAGGGGCCCGGATTCGCGGCAGCCCTGGCGTGCAAGGATATGAGGCATGCGCTTAGTATCGCGAAGGCGAGTGGGACGACCTTGCCGACTACGGAGGTTGCGTACGAGAGGTTGAGTAGGGCGAGGGAGTTTGCAGGCGAGTGTTTGGATAGTGCGGCGATGTATGGGACGGCGAGGCAGGAGGCGGGGTTGGAGTTTTGGAATGAGAACAGCAGGAAGGGGAATGAGTAGTTGCCCTATACATCTAATTCATTAGTTTCATCACTGACTACTGTCTTCGCCTTTTTGACCTTGTTTTCCGACTTCCTGATGTTGCGTAGAGTCTTCCAGTTGGCCAAAAAAAAAGGGCTTGTAACCCTACATGAGACGGGTGCAGAAGCCCTCAATTCAAGGTCCGTCGATTTCAGGTCAGCCCTAGGTCATCATATAGCGAGGGAGTAAGATCGCTGTCCTAGGCAAATTCGCTATCTCAGCAAGTGACCGTGATGTCCATTTTTGGAGAAGGTGAAGCACGGCTGCTCCAAATTTAAGCTCTACTATTTGAAGTCTGCAATGCAGAAGCATCCAATCATCCCAATGCAAACGTCAATTCTCCATCTGTATCATTCAATACCTACACAACTGCCCACCCCTCCACAACATCCGCCAAAGTGTCTTCGTCTCCAACATTGCCTGGGAAAACAATAAGCGGCAACTTGGTCCACTTGCCCTCCTCCCTTCCCCCCTCAGACAACCCCTTCACATCCTCCTCCCTCTCCGCCCACCAAACTGGCACCCCTGGCGCCGCCTGTCCCAGTACTCTCCCGCGCTTGATACACACCCCGGCCGTCGCGGCGTCCGAGGAGGTCACGCCGCCTTTTGCCAGCAGATACCGGGGGCGGATCGTTAGGTTGCGCAGGATGTATACGAGGGATTGCGCAACGAGGGTGTTGATTTCGAGGTTTGTTAGTTTTCTTGTAGAGGAGGAAGTGGTGTCGACCGTCATCAGTTCGCGACTCGTCATGACCAGGACGTCTTTGCCTGCCGCTAGCGTGGTCGAAACTCGCTCAATAATTACACGTAGAGCAATCGAGTTCCGCAACGTTGTCGTGATATCAGGTTGAGTTGCTGCTTCTGCAAGTAGCCCTGGCACGTCGACTGTAAGAACATCCAGCCCGGACCCGCGTCGCCGGATCAGTGTCTCGAGCTGTCGAGAGGACTTGGGAACGTATGACCCTGCGACGATAAATCCACCCGCCTGCGTAGCGCCGCTTGACACAGCGAGCCGGAGCTGGCTAGGCTTCATAGCATTCTTGCGTGGAATCCCGAGGCGGCTGGAGACGAATGAGGCTCCTGTTCTGTAGCCGAAGCGGAGGTTGTGTTTCTTCTGCACTATAGGCTTGTTAGATTCGACAGACCGAGGGCCTCGGGCAGAACCGCAGCGGGAAACATACCGTCAAGCAGTGCCAGACAGAATAGCAGCATATCCTCATCCGCGGCAGCATTCATAACCACTATGCCCCCCTTGGGCACTGACAGGAGCTTGGCGGACACCGCCTCGATCCCACCCAGCCTGATATCCTCCAAGCTCACAGAAACAACATCTTCTCTCGTAAACCTCCCACCGGCCTTCTCAAGCACATACTCCCTCAGATTCGAAGAAGCATATCCAAACGACCTGTCCTTCGCAAAAGCCGTCTCAGCCGCCGGGACGAGGGTGTCGCCTTCAGCGACATAGTGCACATCCCCAATCGTAAGCCTCCCACCAGGCTCAAAGAAGGGAGCAAAGATCCATGCGTCCGGAGACCCGATTGTCTCGATGTGGGACTCGAGTTCCTCCAGGAAATGCCCGCGAAGCGTAGAGTCGCTGCGCAGGACTACCTCAAACTTTTGGTTCGTGATTGACGCTGCCTGACCCACGTTGGCTAGGACCTCCGAGACGAGAGAGCGCGTTTCATCTGGTGCGAGTGCGCGACTGTTCGTAAGAATAAAGAATCCCTTCGACTCCGACTCGAATTCCGTCACGAGGAGGTCGACGTCCCACATCGTTAGCACGTTGATATCGTGGCATGTCTGTGTACCTGTCGGGTCGTCGTCTAGTATCACTAACTTTGTGTTTGTCTCGCGGAGGCTGGATTGGATTTCCTCGAGGAGGCTCTCTGTGCTATGTGTGATGGGAGGGAGGGATGCTAGTGTGGAGGATTTGGGGAGGGTAGAGTATTTTGTTGGTTCCAATTTCTTGCTCTTGCTCTTTGGTGAGGATGAGGGCTGCTGCGCCCATAATTTGGAGAGTGCGGCGTTTCCTTCGTCGCCCAGGCCCTGGACAACAGCGAGATCGTAGAGGGTAAGTGCTGTTGCGGCGAGGTGGAGGGGGTAGCGGAGGCGTTTAGCTATTAGGACGATTTCTTTCTGTATCATAAATGTCAGCGTTAGCTATACCAGACCTCGGAACCGTGACCTACAAGCTTCTCCCTTGTCTCTGTAATGGTAGGCCCCGAGCTGAAATCACCCGCTATGACTAGCGGTGCAACGGTTCTAAACGCCTCGCTCGCACCAGCAGCATTGGAAATAATCGACACGAGTTCATGAGCTGATAACCCAAGACTGTTACCCAGAGACAGGGCCTCGATTGCTGCAACGGTATGGACAGTCTCGAGCATACTCTTGACCTGTTCAAACATTTTTGAGTCATTGAAACTTCTCGCCGTCTGCGTCGAGGTAGACACACGCGAGGGACTGTTTGGAGTGAAGACCCTCGCAACACCCGAGTCGTCTTCGCGGTCATACCCCATCTGCGCACCGAGGAGATACAGCTGCTCAGCGGAAGAAGCGAGCCAGAGAGGGATATTCTGGCTCAAGCCCTCTGTCGTGACGATTCCCTTGAACACAAATTCTGTCAGAACAGCCCCCCACTCACAGAAATGAAATAGATGAATGTTTGATCAGCCTACCATATCCTTGACAAAAATCCCCAAGGCAGAATGCGGCGTCCAGTCATCAGCGAGCATATGCGGGACGCGATTCTCAAACATCCAGCTCGTCGCTTTACTCCCCAACACTTCATCATGGAATACCCGCGTATTCAATCCCAGACGCGCAACGAGACCCATTGCTTCTGCTGCGGCAGCGATATGCACGCCTGCGAGGTGCTGGTTCACGAGTTTCACTTTGTTTGCGCTCCCGAGGCCGCCGGCGATTACGTAGCGACTTTCAGACATTGAGTCGAGGACGGGTTCGGATGCTGTTAGGGCTTCAGAGGCGCCCGAGCAGAGGATTGTAAGTGTGCCATTTGCGGCGCGCACCGTGCCCCCTGAGACAGGGCAATCGACAACCCGCACATCCAGTCTCGCAAAGTCCACCCGAAACCGTTCCTCCACTGTCCTAGGAAAGGCAGGTGGAACCGTCGAGCACAGAATCACAGTCGCATCCTTCTGTAATGCGTACACGGAACTTGCAGAATCCGCAAATAGGACTTGATCCGTCTGCGCTGCGTTGGCGACCATGCAGATGAGGAATGAGGCGTCGACCGCGCATCTCGTGGACTCGAGGCAGCGATTCCGCCCCTGGCTTTTAGGGCCTCGACGGCGTTAGGGTTCACGTCGAAGCCGCTGACGGTGTACCCGGTCTCGAGCAGGTGCAGGGCCATTCCCAGGCCCATGGCGCCGAGGCCGATGAAGGCAACTTTTGGTTTCGGGGTCATTTTTGGCGGCTTGTGAGGTTGTGATTCAGTAGCTCTTGCTGTCTGGCTGGTTATACTGTAAGTAGGGCTATACTTATCCTCGACATGCCCGGGTACAAAGCCGATGTGGCCGACTTCGCCGGAATGTCCGCGGATAAAGCGCAGCCCTAAGATCGGAGTGAACTCCAGGTCCACTTTGATCCACCTCCACCTCCACTATCTACCCTGCCTTGTGAGTGTCATCACTATAGTCTTGTCGTGAATATGGGGCAGGGGTATGAAATTACTGCTTAGCAGACACGAAGCTCTAGTTTGAGTGTGGACAAATTCAAAGCGTGCATTGAGCGCTACGACTGCTCGCCTTGTTAACATGTCAACTGTTCGTGTGGTCGGAATTTATTGACATGAGGGACGTTGTTTACTGTAGATTTCTTGAATATGATATGACTATATACATTTTCAGCTATCTACAATGTATATCAAACTAGTCTTTCTTCCGGAAATCCCTGACAGTTTTATCAATGCACTCTGCCACATACCGCACATTCCCCGGATTCAAGCCGGCAATTGACACCCTCGAGCTATCAGCCATGTAGATGTGATACTTTTCTGCATGCCATTATTGTTAGTTCCTGAACCGCTTCTTACGAAGGCGTAGTGACAGATATTTCTTACCGCGTAAATGCAAGACCTCGTTCAAGCTCAACCCCAGGATACAGAACATGCCCTTCTGCTCCGTGATGCGCTTCCATTCCCCTGGCGTACCTGTTACACCCTCGCATTAGCCAACCCAGCACCTTCATACAGTGTTGCAAGCAAAGACAAGAGAACAGCAAATAATGAAAAGTACGTACCAAACTCCACCAACCCTTCATACAACGCCCACCGCATCCCCTTAATCCTCCCACTCATAGTCTGTAAATTCCCCGCCCACTGCTCCCTCAGCCCTTGATCCCCCAAAACTTGCGCGACAACCCTCGCCCCAAACGCCGGCGGATTCGAAATCTCCACGCGGATCAGCTGAGCCAGTGTCGATTCAACCGCTGTAGCCGCTGTAGCTGAGGCCGTCACGAATCCGCAGAGACCAATGCGTTCACCGTACAACCCCATACTCTTCGCGAAGGATATGCACACCGCAGCTTCGAGGTGTAGGTCGTGGATGAAGTACCGGAGGGCCCAGGCATCCGTATCGAAGTCGCCGGATGTCATGCCGAGGTATGCGGCGTCGAAGATTGGGAATAATTCTCGTTCCTGAACAATTTTGCCGATGGCTTTCCACTGATCGACTGTCGGATCCCAGCCGCTGGGGTTGTGCGCGCTGGCGTGAAACACAAAAATCGAGTGCGCGGGGGCTTGAGATAGGGTTTCCGTGAGGGACTCCATGTCTACCCCGCTGTTGTCAGATGTTGTATAATTGAACTCACGCACGGGGAATCCGACACTCTCAAAGACTTGTCGGTGATTCGACCAGCTGGGCTTTGTGATGTATACTGTAGGGATATCCCGTCCGGCAGTTTGGGCTGCTCTGTAGAGCATTGTTCCGGCCGTGTGCAGCGCTCCTGTTCCAGAGAGGGCCTGGCAGGATGCGACCTGTCGTTACATGATCAGATCAAGCCCCAGAATTTATCCTAATTCCACCCCAGATATGGAAAAGGCAATCAAAGATGAACAACATACCCTCCCGTCCTTAATCACTTCCGCCCCGTTCCCCAACAGCAACTCCACCGCCCTGGCCCTAAACTCCGCGAGACCGAGGATAGGCAAGTACTCATGGTTCGCATCTCGGACCTTCTCTTTCGCTGCCGCGACAGCGGGGAGGATCCAGGGTTGTCCGTTCTCGTCTTTGTATGTGCCCTGCCCGAGATTGACTTTTTGAGGCGAGGGGTCCGCGTTGTAGAGTTTTGTTAGCTCGAAGATTGCGTCGGGGGGAACGTAGGGAACTTTGGAGAATAGAGGCGGCATCATGCTTTTGAGACTTGCGTGGCTGACTGTGGTATGGCTTGTTGGCGAGGTTGGGCTCTGTTTTGTGGTGTCTTTTGTAATGTTTTCGATTTGGAGACTTGTGGGTTTTTATACATGTGGAGCTCCACTGGTGGGGGGTTGAGCTCCAACTCCAACAGCCGACCCAAACAAGGCTATATAGAAAGAAACCCATGAAGTATGATATAGCTAGAGAATTTGTTTTTTTCCAGCTATCCTGCAAGATCCGCCTCCCACTTTCACTCGCGAACCCGGCCCTTCACTTCACATACCATCCACCAACCAAGATGACAACCCCCATCCCAATCCCCCGCAAGGGCGTCTACACACCGCTCATAACCTTCTTCAACCACGACGAATCCATCGACCTCCCCAGCACCCTCACACACGCGACACGGATGGCCTCGGGCGGGGTAACTGGCCTCGTCCTGCAGGGGAGCAACGGCGAAGCGCCGCACCTCGACCACGCCGAACGGCGAACACTCGTGCGCGCGATCCGCGATCACCTCGACGGGCTAAATTACACAGATATCCAGTTGATAGTGGGGTGCGGCGCACCGAGTGTGCGTGAGACACTCGTCCACATCGCCGAGGCGAAGGAGTCCGGCGCGGATTTCGCACTGGTCCTCCCGCCGAGTTATTGGGCTGCGCAAATGAATCCGGCTGTTGTTGAGGGGTTTCTACATGATGTGCGTCGCTTTCCCACTTACCCTGAATCGCTATCTCTCAGTTCTGTAGTAGTGAGTATATACTGATGCGAATGCAGGTCGCAACATCCTCCCCGCTCCCAGTTCTAATCTACAACTTCCCCGGCGTAACATCCGGCATCGACATCAGCAGCGACAGCATAATCCGTCTCGCAACCTCAACACCCAACATCGTCGGCTGCAAGCTCACCTGCGGCAACGTCGGCAAACTGCAACGGATTACATCGACGCTTTCCCCCCTCGGCGGCAACTCCGGGGGCAGAGCAGGAGGCTTCGCAGCCTTTGGCGGCAAATCCGACTTCTTCCTCCCGGCGCTTGTCGCGGGCTCACACGGTATCATCGCTGCTCTCGCAAACATCGCGCCGAGACTGCATGTTCGACTACTCAAGCTGTACGAGGAGGGGGACCTCCAGGGTGCGCAGAGGATCCAGGCGAAGCTGAGTGATGCGGATTGGGCGCTGGGGAAAGTTGGTGTTGTGGGTGTGAAGGCGGTTATTGAGCGGTTCTTTGGGTATGGCAGTGGTCGGGGGAGACGGCCGTTGGGGGTTGTTGAGGCGAAGGCGATTGGGGAGGATATTCTTAAGGTTATTGGCGAGGTTGTGCGGCTGGAGGAGGAGTTGTAGGGTTGGTTTATGTTGGAGTCACGTGGGTGACCAACATCGCTGGAACTGCATCTTCCAATGCCAAAATCTTGATCGGTTTACCAGCCTCTCCTTATGCAGCCACGGGGACATACGACGGAGCTCAGTATTACCTTCAGCCGAGTGCACTTGCGGCCTTACTGCGCGAATTTGCTAGTTACCCTCAGTTAGGTGGAGTCATGTTGTGGTCTGCTGGATTTTCAGATTTTAACATAAACCACGGCTGTAACTATGCCCAGCAAGCCCGCAAAATCTTCAACACGGGATCACCATGCTAGATGCTAGTGGATCCTGATTAGAGGGGTTATGAAAGAGCCACAGTGAGAAAATACTTTGGCTAACTAGGAAAATTACTATTAGTTGCCTAATAAGGAGCCATGATAATTTAAATTTTCTAATGATAATCTTAGTCACTTTACCTAGTAGACTTGAATTACTTGCTATAGTTTACTTTCTAACGGCTTTTCGCCAAATTTTCCCAAGGCCGCTCTAATCTATTGGTTCAACAATCTTGTACTTTCAATGGCAAGCTCAGATTGAGATGGTGGTGAAAGATTAGACTCAAGAGGTGCTAACCACGCTGTAAACAACAACAATAACCTAGTGTGGGAGAATCCTCAGAAATTTGAGCCATGCATCAGATTACACTCAAAATTGGCTCGCGGTGGGCGAGGTTGGCCTACGACAACTTTCGGCCCAGCCCACGCAATGCCCATTCTCTAAGTCTTCAAATTTGTAGAGTTGATATTCAATCCCACTAAAATTCATCCTCTAAACCCCAGGAGCCTGCTCACAGAACGTAAGGAGGCATCAGACATATGGACGCTGCGATTTAATTTACCATGATCACCTGTCTCACAGTCACAGCAATTCCAACCTCTCCTCAACGAGGGTCGAGACTGTTGACTATTGTGTTCCGTGGCATTAAAAGAGCAAACTAACCTCGAACGCCTTGACAAGAGACGGTTTGTCATTGAGATCAGCTTGTATCACCTCAACTCCTTTGGCACGTAGGTCCTCCGCCTTCTTCCCCCAAGGATGACGCGTTAAAACTCGCACTGTGTCGGTTTCATCTTCAAGCGCGGCGTTGACCACAGATAACCCTTGTGTTCTAGTCCTGCTAACAACTGTAAGAACATTCTTTGCCATTAGCAATTCTGAACAATGGGCTCCAGTTAATCGATTCGAGTACAAAGGATATAACTAGCATGTTCTCCACGGGGCTGAATTGGTATAAGTCCACTAAAAATACGCTTAATAATCCTTCAGGGACGGAAGCCCGCTTCGGAACTAATTGGGGAGAAAATCCCTCATGACGACCAGCAAAATTCGATTTCCTGCTTCACAGTAGGATTTCTAAGTCATAAGATCAGAAACTGATAGAATCCGAAAGTGCCTCGTACAATGTGAATGGCTCTTTGCGCGAGTATCTGAACTTCATGCTACCCATATTGAAACCAAAACCTGAAAGATAAGACGCTATATTTGACTTGATATTTCAGGAAGAATACTGGGTTTGCAACGAAAATCAAGACGCATTATTTTACATTCCATTCTGTGACCGGCCAGCTAGGCGTGAGTTTTGGACACGACGTCATCGAGTGATGACATGAAGCCGGCCGAAGCCTTTGGACGGCGAACTGACCGTCGCAATCGGCCTGTCAAACCCCGAGGGCGGCAGAATGAGTAAGCCGCGATGGAATTACGGCTATAGATGTACCCACAATGGATTTTTAAGGTTGATTGGTTAATAACCACTATGGTTTGCGCAACCAGCATACTCTATAAAAGCGCAGCAACGAACTCCTCCTCGAGGCCCATATCTGCCAACAGATAAATATCAAGCTTGAGGCTCGAAATATATTAGCTTCAGAAGCGGGGTATCACAGATTTGAACAACCCTTCTTTTTATATACCTGCGCCAATGACTTCAATGAAAGTCGCTGTTGCTGGGGCTACTGGCGCCGCCGGCATACCCGTGATCGAGGAATTGCTCGCAGCAGGCCATCGGGTCACGGCCTTGACCCGCGTCGGAAGCAGCGGCGCATCCAAGCTTCCCAGCCATCCGAACTTGAGCGTTGCTGCAGTGGACTACGACTCAACCTCTTCGCTCACGAACGCCCTCGAAGGCCACCAAGCCGTGGTGGCATGCTTCGGGGTCGCAACCCCGGTCGGCAGCCAGGATATTCTGATCGATGCCTCCGTGGCGGCGGGAGTGAGCCGATTCTTCCCCGCAGAGTTTGGCACCGACACGGCCAACTCGAGATGCGCGAAGCTCCCTGTGTTTGCGAAGAAGATTCACGCCCTGGATTACCTCAAGAAGAAGGTTGCCGCGGATTCAGCTACACCGCACTCTGTCCCGGCGCGTTCCTGGATTGGGGCTTGGAACACGCCTTCTTGGTCGATCCGAAGACACACAGTGCCACTGTATTTGATGGCGGCAACCGACCATTTAGCACAACAACGTTGGCCACTATCGGCAAGGCTGTTGTGCGCATTTTGGCCCACCTTGAGGAAACGAAGAACCGGCACGTCTACATCCATGACGCGGTAACAACCCAGAATCAACCCATTGCGATCGCCAAAAAGATCGACGGCAAGGATTGGGACCTTACGCGCACCACGTCCGCTTTTGCGGAAGCCAGCGCCTACGCGGAGCTCAAAAAGGAGACTCCAGACCCTATGAAATTTCTCTTCCTTCTCCTTCAAGTGTCCGTGCTATCTGAGGGATACGGCGGTGACTTTTCGGCTCATCTGGACAACAAATTGCTCGGCATCAAGGGCATGGATGAGAACGAGCTTGCGACTGTGATGGCAAAATATCTCTGAGCACAATGGCTTGTGTAGAGTTCCTGGGTGCAAGGATTTTGTTGCAATGCGCTGGCTAGGTATCTGAAAACATCGAGTGATGTAGCTGAGGTATAATTTCCACTAAGTTCCAGAATTACCATATCTCCTTCATACCTTATACCTTTCAGAACGACACAAGAGGGTCGCAACATATTTTATATCCTATGTCATCATGTAATATTAAAATTCCTTGTTTGTTCAAAGCTTACTGAATGCGAGTTTCCACAAAAGGGGTCTCTGGAATCCTATGACCTCACACATTTACTCAAAACCTTTCTCATACGGTACAACTGCAAGCACCCTCGGTTTTAAGTTAGCCAGGACTCTAGCTCAATCTGTCAAGAAATGTGTTTGACACCAACAGGACCCTAGATCGCCGTCAAAGTATAGGTTGTTAATTCAATCAATTGCGTTTTTCCCCATTCGTAGGTGTATTTGTGAACATAAAATGGGCGACCCTTAAATGCTGCTCATTTCAAGATTCAATATGCCTCTGACGGAGTCTGTAAGAGTTTGTCGCTACTATTGGTTTGGATAAACATTATCTTGCTATTGCTTTGGATAAGCCCATTTGAAGATTAACAGAGTGGAGATTTCCATTGTCACAATACAGTACATGCCATACCACAACCAAAGACTACCTACCTTCTACCCTTAAACTCACGCACAATGTTATCTCGCGTGCAATACGCCTTCCTCCTAACCTCATCCAGATCCAAATCAATGAGGTTCCGCACATCAACAGCCAAGCTCCTCAACGTCTTCGCCTCAACAAACTCCCCATGCGTTTTGATAGACCCAGGAGCCCTCACAACATCCCTAATAAACCGCGCGAACCCCTCCAAAGCCCTCTCCGAAACTCTCGTCCCAGCCAAAATCTGCGCAAAGCAATGCGGCATGGCCTCATACTGCTCCCAAACCACCATAACCCCCTTCCTCGCAGCACTCTGCGCAAGAAAACAACACTCATCTGCAACCAGCTCCTGCCCACAAGAAATATACATCGGCGGAGCACCAGTCCAGTCCGCCAGGACCGGCGAGACAAGAGGATGACAGAGGGAGTTTCCTTCACAGAACAGGTCCGCGCGGGGTGGATCAGCAGGCCAGATAGTGCATGGTGGAGAATTTGCTGGGTTCAAGGAGGGCGGGGGGAGGTAGTCGTATCGGGTACCTATTTCGGTGTTGTGCATGCTGCGGGTTAGGTCTAGGGATGGCGAGTTTAGGGCGATGCCAGCGGGAAGGGGGATAGGGACATGTTTGCCATGGAATGGGACAGTTGGGAGTGTACTAGGTGGTGCGGTTCTATGGAGGTGGAGTATTGTTTGTAGAAGGACGGTTGAGAGGTTGCCGCCTGCCGAGTCGCCGGCTAGCACGATGTGAGAGGGTGGGACTGGGTTATGGAATGCGTTTTCAGGAGGATACAAGAGCGATAGATACACAGTCAAAGCGTCGAGGAGGGCAGCTGGAAAGGGATCCTGCGGTGCAAGACGATATCGCACGGAGAGCGCACGGCCTTGAGTGAGTTTCGCATACCCGGCAACAGTCTCTCTATGTGTGCACGGGTCCATGAGATAATAAGAGCCACCGTGGAAATATAGCACTGTCACGTCACTTTTAACCTCCCCCATCAAGCAGCGGAACTTTTCAGCCTCGGATATCGCTGGCTCTGATGTCTTCGCCGACGCATTAGCCCGATGACCCGTCCATTCCGCTGTAATGGGTTCGGATAAGGGTTTTGAGAACTCTTCTGTCCTTGTCCCTAGCGATCGAATTGCGGTAAACAAGACATCTCTAAGGGCGTTCTCTGGGGGTATAGTGACTCTGCTAATCCACATGTTTCCCTTGACGCCGGGATCGTGCATGGTGGCTTGTTGCTGCTCGGTGATAGTTGAAGGGGGAGAGTTGCAGAGGATATCTCGGAGTACGGTTACTGTCAGTGCAGTGCGAAGATCCCATTTCTGAGACGTTGGACTCCATCCGAAGATGTGAGAAAAGGTTGTCTTAAGAGCCAAGGGGATTTTGGAGAGGAGGAATTTAACAGCGTCTAGCAGAGGTGGCATCGGTGCGCTGTACTTAGAGCGATGTGAATGATCAGATTGGTCACTGATAAACACCTAGTCAGGAAATGGTCTCGCAAGATACCCTGAGTAAAGGCCAGCACAGAACCGTAGCTCTACTGAAGAAGTTGCGAAGTTGGATGATTGAGAGGAGGGAAGATTCAAGCCGCCTCGTATTCGTCCTGAGTCATAGGGGCTATCACCTGGCGCCTGATACCACGTGACGCGCAATAGAAGGAATTTATTCCTTGGAAGCAGGAGGCAAAAATTGATTCTACTTTTTTGGGCGAACAATAATGGTGTGGATTGACCAACCCTCTCAAGGCGCCACAATCGCAAACAGGGTACCAAGAAAGGCCAGCATAAAAATCTAGGGTTACTCAACAACTACCAGGCAAAAGCTCTTATAGAGTATATCAATCAACACTCTACGAAGGGCCTGTATTAGTCCAAGAAGATGCTTCCCAATTTGGGCTTTGAAATCTGTACAGGATGGAATGGTGTGTTTAATTCTTAAGGAGCTGGATGAGAAGGGGTTAATGATGCCAAGCCTCACCGAGTCATGCGCGATAGTTGGACTCTAACCGCCAGTCGGTTGGCATCTGAAAATGTCATATTAGATTACAGTCCCATCCTTTTCTAGCGAATTATATAACCAAAAGTTTTTCCGGTTCTAGCTCCATCTGTACTAATATGTCTTGGCATACGTTTTAAAAGAGGCTGAGTTTTTTTTGGTTGTCAGACTAATTTAGATGCTGACTGTAGGACAGAAAATGAGATCAACCCGCACATCATCATCTGCGGAAGAAATTCCTAAAGTCTCGGCATTTCCGGCCAACAGATTTTGAAGCTAAGGTAATATGATTATCATTAAAAGCGTGCCCTGAAGTCAGGTTAGGAGGCGGATTATCTAACAAGGTACATAGTTGCTAACTCTTTAAGGACTGGCTTGGTGCTACTTCCCAAGCACAAAGGGCATTAGTTAAGGATATCGCGTGGGGATGATATAACCCTAATACTTGGTTATAGAGGTCTACATATTTCCTAAAAAGGCTTAAAGTGTCTGAGAACTTTCCAAGTTGCTTTAGAGTAAAGGCAAGGTTATGCATGCTGGTTAAAGTAACAGGGGTTTCAGATCCAAGGACCTTCTCTAACCCTAGTAGATCCTGTTGATGCATGGCCTCTGCCTCAATATACTTGCCCTGTCGTGCAAGTACTAAGCCAAGCTGGCTAATACTGGTCAGAGTATCGGGGTAGAAAAAGCAGGCAAGGGATCGACCGCGGCTAAGTTGCACATCGCCAAGCGCAAAGCTTCAAACGGCCAAAAAGCCCTCCAATAGGGCAATGCACATAAAATTTGAACCCCATCTCCTCCTGACTCGTGCCCCTAGCCAGCGAATGAGACAACGCGGACATTTCATGCAACCTCGTATTAGCCTTGGCAAGACCCGCGGTCACACCTTAAATTGCCCAATTCCCCTTTCAAACCCCAAATTTTCCTCACGAGACTAAACACTTGTTATTAAACGCGCCGCAAAATGCACTGGCCAACTCTCTTGGCCTTGGCTGCCCTATGCCAACCGGGCCTTGCCTATATAGGCGGCTACACCGAAGGCGCCGCAGAAAGGCCGACGAACGTCACCGGCCTGCATTACCAGTACTACAGCTCAATTGGATCGTAAGTTAATCACCAGCAACCTCTACCCCAAAAAAATCAAAAGATAAGAAGGATATTAACATATATACCTAGGTACTACAACGGCACGCTGACGATCCGAATCCACCCCGTGTACAACCCGCCGCCACGGTACCAGGATTTCGCCGACCACTATGTCTGCGAGGAGTTCGAAAACAAGACATTCGACGTCGAGATGAATGCCATGGCAGGCTTCAAGATGCAGCCCCCGAAATCGGCGCCGCATGTGAATCCTTTTATTCTCGATATCGAGGTCTGGCCGAAGCCGTATGCGCTGAGGTTACCGCGGACGGACAACTATACGAGCGACGAGGCGTTTACGATTCTTTCTGAGTCGGGGTATGTTGACACGTTTTTTTTTTTTTTTTTTTTTTTTTTTTTTTTTTTTTTTTTTCCTTAGAAAAAAAAAGTCGATTTATAGTCTATTCGCTCTTACAGTGTGAGGAGAGCCTAGTAGGTACATGGATGCTAACGCAAAGACAAACGGGGCGTAGTCTCGACTCCGGCCCGCGCTGGCGCCTCAACATGTCCACACCACGAAACACAACCTCTAGTGGTAGTTCTACAACAACCACGAGTACCGGCTACCGCTTCACCGGCAAAGCCAACACCAACGACACGCTGTGGGACCAGACTTTCGTCTTCAACGTCACAGACACCTGCACGCCGCTGTCGTCGCTCGACGGGATGCTCTACACCGGTAACTTCCTGCGACCCGACGACATGGACAGCGAGCTCGTCTACGACTGGGTGACAAGGGAGCTCAGGTCGCTCCCGGCGCTGTCTGGGTCGTTTGACGGGGAGACTGCGTGGGTCCAGCTGTCCGGGGCCTTTTCGGCGCATCGCCGTGGCGGAAACGAGATTGTGGGGCGGGCCGAGCTGGTGTTTTCGGGGCGGATCGATGCGGAGAGGTCGGATGGGTTGCTTCTGGGGAGGGAGGTGCCCGAGTGGAATGCGACGCTGGGGTTTGGCGAAAGGGACGGCGTGGCTGGCCTGCAAGGGAATGGCGGTTCTAGAGTGGGGTGGAGGACCGGTGCGTTGGGGCTGGTTGGCTTGGTGGGTGGATTGATGGTTATTTGAAGCCGTGTTGGGTTTTATGTATTCTAGTCTAATAATCGCGCATATGTATCAGGCAACATGCTCAACCTCGACCAGACTCGATGCCTTGGCCTTTTGGCCATCCCCTGCGAACCGCATCCCCAACGCCTCAGGCCCGTCAAAAACAACTGCAATCTCCTCGAGCGTCCGCCCCTTTGTCTCCGGAAACAAAAAGTAAATGATCCCCAAATCAAGCACAAGACAGCCCAAATACACAAAATAAAACCTCCAGGAAATAGCATCAAACGCAATCGGATTCACATACTGGTTAAAGAACCCCGCCGCAAACATGACCGTCAGCGAAAGCGAGAACCCCTTTGCGCGGAGGTGGTAGGGTAATATCTCGACCGGGTACGCGATTGACAGCGGCGTGTATGCGAGTGCATACGAGCCGAAGAAGAGGAAGAGCATGGCGACGGAGGCGATCCCCGCTGCTTTGATTTGCATTTCGGCGAAGACGCCGGAGAGGGCTGTTACTGTTGCGAAGAAGATGAGCATGAGGAATGTGCTGAGGAGCCAGAGGGTTCGGCGGCCGTGAGATTCTGTTAAGAAGGCGCCAGCCAGCGCGGCCAGCCCGTTCCAGGCTTGTAATGCGAGGTTTATACCCGCTTGTTGGCTGGGAGAGGTTATGCCGACGGAACGCAGGATTGGGGCGAGGTAGTAGGAGACGATTCCTAGACAGCGATGAAGATGGTTAGGTATTGTTTTGGAGTTGGACATTGGCGTTGGCCAGGGAGGCTGGAGGCATACCATTTCCAGCCCACTGAATCATGAATCCCACCAGGACACAGATCAGCAATCGGTGCACAGCGCCGCGCGTAGCGAAGAACGCACTCCAACCACTCTGCTCTGCAACTGCATCCTCGTGCTCAATGGCCTCGCAGATCTCCTGATACTCGTACAAGACGAGCTGATCAGTCATGTCCCCATTCGCATGATACCTAGCCAAAATGTCCAACGCCTCTTCCCGCCGGCCCTTAGAGACAAGCCACCGCGGACTCTCGGGGACAACCAGCAACCCCAGCAATTGCAGAGCCGGGAAAAAAGCCTGCATCAGGCACGGAAACCGCCAGGACCACGAGCTGCCCAGATACAGCGTCCCCAGGGTAATGACCGCAGAGAGAACCGCCCCGCAGAACCAGGTACACTGGAAGATCGCGGTAACAGTGCCTCGCTGCCGCGGGTGCGCAATCTCCGTGGTTAACGGGGGCGCGGCCGTCTGTGCGAAGCCCAGCCCGACGCCCATCATGAGCCGCGTGCCGAAAAACGCCCAGGGGCCGGATGTCGCGGCTTGGATTATCGAGGCACACACCATGACTGCGGAACCCAGCGCGACGCACTTCTTTCGTCCGAAGGCGTCGGCAAAGTACGAGGCTGGGATGAAGCTGGGTGTTCCGCCGAGGGAGACGCCGGCAATAATGAGGCCTTCGATGCTGGAGTTGATGTCGCCGAGATCCTGAAGGACTGTGGCGGGTTAGCAGGACTTTCCTTTGATCAAGGGTGACACAGTAGACGTACATCGTGGCAGTGCCAGTAGGCCGTTCATCAAGCTCCCATCGTACCCATTCGCGGCAGCGGAGGTGAACATCAGTGCAACGCCCAGATTCAAACGACGCAGACCGGCATCTTTGATCCATTGAGCATGGGTATTGTTCGGGATCGAAGCGTAGGCGTCTCCGCCGGACGTGCTCACAACAGCATTGGCTCCCATGGTGTCAGAACAGGTAGCAAATATAAGAGAGAGAAACAACAGTGCGTGCACGATTAATTGCCAGTGACACAGACAGTATGAAGCATTGCATGTACCCCATGGGCACTTTATATACACGCAGCTTCGGTGGTTCAAACGCTGGGGTAAAAGGAAGCCGGGGGATTCGGAGCGTGGCCCGATCTTCTGGGAACAGAGGTTTTAGCCAATAGAATGACACAGCTTAACTTCCTGGGACACTTTAGGTCGAACCAACAGACTGTCTCAGTGTGGGGAAATCCTCGGGCGGTTTCTCGGGAAGATTTTCGGTAAGATTAGGTCTCCGCATAGAACTCGATGGAGATGCATAGTGGGGTCCAATTGAGTTCCGAAATAGCTCCGCGTGGACAATGTGAGGTTGTAGGGCGATACCCAATCAGATTGACAACGGCTCTTTTGCGGCGAAATGCTCGGAGAGACTCTCGGGCGTTTACATGATGCGACCCCCATAGGAACAGGTTATAAAGCGCCACCCCGTGTATGCTAGCCCAAATCCAACTCTTCCTCTCAACTAACCAACCCCAACTAATCAACCCCAACATGACAACCACAACAACCGAAATCGCATCCATCCCCAAACCAACCCCACAGAGCGGACGAGCCTGGTGGAAGGAAGCCTCCGTCTACCAAATCTACCCCGCCTCATTCAAAGACTCCAATGGCGATGGAATCGGCGATATTCCTGGGATAGTCTCCAAACTCGACTACCTCAAAGAATTAGGTGTTGATGTCGTATGGCTGTCTCCGATCCTGCAGTCCCCGCAGGTGGATATGGGATATGACATCTCGGATTACTATGCCATCCATCCGCCTTACGGGACTATGGATGATGTTGATAGGTTGATTGAGGGGCTGCATAAGCGGGGTATGAAGTATGTTATGGATCTTGTTGTAAATCATACGTCGGATCAGGTATGACTTTTGATCCTATTGTGGTGGTGCACAGTGGATTGTGGTTCTGACTGGAGGTACAGCATGAATGGTTCAAGCAGTCGCGGTCTTCAAAGACGAACCCATACCGCGATTGGTATATCTGGCGAAAACCCCGGTACACAGCCGACGGCGTGCGACAGCCGCCGAATAACTGGGGTTCCTACTTTTCAGGTATGTACTATATTGCGGATTGAGACTCACCACTTCCCTGCCTGTCTATAGTGAATTCCTACCGTGACTCCCACTCACATTATTAGGCCCCGCATGGACGTACGATGCTGAAACAGACGAATACTACCTGCACCTCTTCGCGCCCGAACAACCCGATCTAAACTGGGAGAACCCCCAAGTCCGCGCCGCCGTCCACAAAATCATGCGCTACTGGCTTGAAAAAGGAGCAAGCGGATTCCGCCTCGACGTAATCAACTTTATTAGCAAAGACCAGCGCTTCCTCGACGTCCCCATAACCGATCCGTCGAAATCCTATTCGGACGGTGCGAAATATTACGCGTGCGGGCCGAGATTACACGAATACCTCCAGGACCTAGGCAAGATCTTGAAAGAGTACGACGCATTCTCCGTCGGCGAGATGCCGTCTGTCTACGACCCCGTCGAGATCCTCAACGCCGTGGGGTTCGAGAGAGGGGAGTTGGGGATGGCGTTCCAGTTTGAGATTATGGATCTGGATCACGGCCCGCGCGGAAAATTCACCCCGGGCCAGTTCAAACTGGCCGAGTTGAAATCCGTCGTGACAAAGTGGCAGTCGTTCATGTATGAGAATAACGGGTGGAACGCGTTATACCTCGAGAACCACGACCAGGGGCGGAGTATCTCGCGCTTCGCGTCTGAGAAGCCCCAGTTCCGGGCACTTTCGGGGAAAATGCTTGCGACGTTCTTGGGGCTGCAGAGCGGGACGCCCTTTATCTACCAGGGGCAGGAGATTGGCGTTGTTAATTTGCCCGAGAGTTGGACGATTGAGGACTACAGGGATCTCGAGGCGATTAATTTCTGGAACGAGCTCACGGCGGCTTTCCCCGGTGATGCCCAACTCCAGCAGCAGACGCTCAAGGAACTGCGTCTTAAGTCGCGCGATAATGGGCGGTTGCCGATGCAGTGGGGGCCGGGAAAGTACGCCGAGTTCTCGTCTGCGACTGCGAAGCCGTGGATTGGGGTTAACGATGACTATGAGCAGTGGAATGCGTCCTCGCAGGTGTCTGACCCCGGCAGCGTCTTCAGGTACTGGGCGGGGATACTGAAGCTACGCAAGGAGTTGGTCGATGTGTTTGTTTACGGGTCGTTTACGCTCGTCGACAAGGATCATGAGGAGTTGTTTGTGTATACCAGAGGATTCGGTGACGAGACGGCAGTCGTCGTGACCAACTTTTCCGAGAAGGAGGTGAAGTGGGCCGTTCCAGCTGATGTGTCCTCGGTCTTCAGTGACGGAAGGTACTTGGTGGGCAACTACGAGGAACGCAAAGCAATTGGATTTGGGGGAGACGTCATTACTGTGAAGCCATTTGAGGCTTTCGTGGTACTCAAGGAAGCAGCCAGGCTTCCAAACTAAGACCGTTTCATCGTATAACATAGCTATTGTTACTATCATATACTTCTCCGTTACCCTCCATCAGATCCTCTTCGTCGTCGATCAACTCTGCAATTGCAGGTAGCTCTGTAACGGGCTCGAGGAGTAAATTCGACTCGACCAATCTCTTGCGAACCCAGTCTAAGCCTTCTCGGTTCCCATTCAATCTCGCAAGATAGCAGCAGAATTCATGAAGGACGTGGCGCGCTTGGACGAACATCTCGGGTGTCAGCGAATGGACGCAAGTCATGACATCGAGCAAGGTATTCGTAATGTCGCACAACTTCGCTTGCTATACTTCCGTCAGCTACACCGATCCATAACCATGGTGTTCAAATAAGTCTCATCTTACCATCCCCGGCCCATGCGCAACCAGCGCATCAAACGAAACGCTCGAAATATCCCTCAGCGCATCCCTCGACACCCGCGCCGGATACGTAAACGACATACTATCGTCGCCGCCCGGCTCACTTGAGAGACTAACATTACTCAGCGACAGCTGCCAAACGAGCATGCGGAGCCAATGCTGCGTAATGGAGACATCGCTGCGCTGTACCTCGTTCCACTCTAGGGGCCATTGCTCGTATCGTCGGAGCTCGTGCTGGATCCGGACGAGGATCTCCATGCTGTAGTTACTTGACGTCTCGGAGTTGACGAGCACGCCGTCGACGGATGCAAAGAGGTGCGTTAGGCTGTGGAAGGCTTGGAGGAGTTGTGAGCTATTCTGGTTGCCGCAGGCTTCCTGCCGGGCAAGCGCAATCGATTTAGTCAGGCAGACGGGGGTCCCGTGCTGCATTGCGTGGCCGCGTTCCGTCACGTACAGGAGCCAGAATGTTCGGCGGCGATAGCTTTCCTCTTCCATGTCCAATCCGTGGTACGTCTCCTCTTTATCGAGTCCCAGCAGTTGGCAGATAGAAACCGCTTCACGGAGTAAGAACGACGCCGTCAGCCGCTTCCCCCTCGCTCCGTAGTAGAAGTGCAGGAACAATGGGATCAGAATCGCTTCGATCGTGGAGCTCTCGCGGTACTCGTATTTCAGCCTGTGTCGCTCAGACTCGGTGGCGAAGTGGTCGGCCAGATCGTTGGAGGGCTGGTTGCTGGACTTGAGTTGGAGCTGTGCGCCGGTCCCCGCGCAGACTGCAAAGGCCAATGCACACGTTTCGTAGTCGGTTCCATCGGCCTCTAGCTCAGCGCCGAGTCTCGCGACGTCGATGACAGGCCAGACTGGGTACATCCGGGCTCTGTACGTTTCGAGATAAGCGAGGACATCGCTCAGCGTAAAGGCGCGCTTCCACTCCGGCGACGAGGAAGGAAATGAGTCTATTTGCGGGGATGTCGATGGGTCTTGGCTGTCAATATTTAAACAAACAGGCACGGCCGGTATTTCTTTGCTCAAAGTCTCCAATTGCTGATGAACCCGAGCCCTCGTCGACCGACGCGGCCCTTTCGGCCCGGACTTTCTTGGCTGTTTCGCGTAAGAGCATTTGAACCCCGTCCTCGTGCAGTTCGGACAGGGCTGTTGGCCGGTACAGCGGACTTTTCGGAGGGCGCAGGCGTCGCAGGCTCGTGGTCTTGTCATTGATACTAGATTCGGTGTGGATGGGGTTATAAGAGGGAAGGCAGTGGTCCTCGGGAAGATTTTCGGTGAGATTTGACCCCGCATCGATCGTGGCCAGGCTCGCTAGTGCCACGTGGGGGCATCTGAGTTACTCCAATTTGCCCTCGGCCATGTTCCGATAATGGCTTTGCTGACCACCTATTGTCATGACTTTCCAGGGGTCAATACTAGGTGAAATTATGACTCGATTATACCCATCTAATGTATTTAGGGCTTAAATGCCCAGGCCATGGTAAAGCTCCTTGAATCTAAGCTCAACCACAAGGTACATCAGTTTCAATGGCTAGTCTAGTTAGGCTGACAAACAGGACGGATCAAGGATTTCATAGTGATTATGCGATCTATGTACATAATCCGGAGCAAAGAATATTAGTATACAAGGACAAACCACACAAACGATACTCTCTGCGAAGCCTCACGCCGCCATCGCACGAGAAATTACCGTAGGCACAGATACACCGCGGGCCGTATTCTTACTTGCTTTTGAGTAAAGTTCTCGAACGCGGGAGTAAAGTCCACGCGCTGTCCCCAAGATGGTGGGTCAACTGTTTCAAGCATGACTATAAAAACCTGGAGGGTTCACCCATGGTACAATAGAGCGCTCGAACCAGTAGCAGGTCCATATCAAAGAATAATGGCGCTCTCCTAATCAGGTATACGATTAGCAACCTATCTGAGTCCTGCAGTCAGATAAGGTTCAGAGAGAAAAGACTGTAGGCTTGGAATGAATACATTCTTACTCAACAGCTCCCGTGCAAATACAATAATATTAGGAGATGCCTGATGAAGATGAAGAGGTTTCCTGACGATTAGGAGGTCTTATGGAGGTACTTCGCTCCTTCCTAACAGTACCCCCATGTTGTTGTTGGTCTATAAGATTCGATTTTCAAAGTCCTTGCAGGAGCAGCCTTCCCGTATGTCACTCAACCCAACCGCTCTAACCAGCCCTACTACTCCTCTCTCCCCCTCAACTTCAACCACTCCCCCTCCAACATCCCAAGCGTGATAACATCATGCCACTTCCGAAACTGCCAAACCGCCTCGCGCAGCCTCCCCTCCTCCACAAACCCCAGGGACCGATAAAGCCCCAACGCCCGTTCATTATGGGAAAGCACCTCCAGCGACACGCGATGCAACGCGCCAATCTCAAACGCCCAATCCAGCACCCAGTTGATCGCTTCCCGCCCGTACCCCTGCCCACGCACCGACGCAATCAGTGAGATCCCAATCAGGGCGTTGCGATGGTGCGCCGTTAGCGCGCCCATGGGGTTCTTCAGCGAGACGCGGCCGATGGGCGTTGCCTTGCGCCAGTCGTCTTCGGAGCCGGCATCCTCTGAGGGTAGGCAGACCATTACGCCTAGCAGCTGCGACTGCTGTCGGGCAACGAACTCGGTGGCGTTGCGTTGTGTCCTGGGGCGGGGCAGGACTTCGGTGCTTAGGAGGTACATGGCGGGCTCGTTGAGGTGGTTTTGGATAAAGGTTGTGTCTTCTTCGTTGTCTTCGATTGCACGGTAGATGAGGCGCTTGGAGCGGAAGGGGTCAGGGGGCGTGGAGGGTGTGGAGGATTGTGCGGCCATTGTTGTGCTGACGGACACGTATGGATATGGTATTTTGGGGAAAGGGGGGACAAGGAGGTGGAACTACAGGTTTTCTATTTCCTGGAGGATGAGATCTTATAATATTTGTGGACTAGTAGGGATGACTCACTGAACAGGGGATATACGAGCTTATCCTTCTAGGGGGCCAACCGGAGTACTTGACGTTACATTGCCGTATACGCTAACATATGTTAGGCAGCCGTAAATAATCATCATTGATCGGGTCAGCTCGCAGTGGAGTAACACCGCCGTTAGTTTGCAGAGCCTAAGACTCCGACAAGCTCTCTTCGTTGAAACTCCTGTAAGCCAAGCCGCAAACACAAAAAACATGATATGTTGAGAGTCATGCTTCCCCGAACACCTGATTGGTTGAGGATTGATGGATATCCGCATCCTCGTACACTCATATCAACATATCAGAGACTACCAGCCTCCCCCCCATTCTATGGCAACGGGGGACTAATATGAATTCCTGTCGGGAAGCAAGGTTATAGAGAGCAATCCGGCATGCTTTTCGAATTCCCATGTCCGTGCAATAACGTATCTATATTGATTCCGCTTTTCGAGCCCCTCTGCTATAACCCCAAGGATAGAAATCATCGCTAAAATGTCGAATTTTCCGAAGAAGATTTTGCTTGACGGCTTCTGGATATGCATACATCTCCCTAGCGAATGGTTAGTTGTCGCGGAAGACAACTTGAAACCCGGACTGCCTACAGATTATCAGCCCCGCGGCAAACTTTGTAGATTTCGTGCGGGAAGTCTTCGCCCAGGGTCTCCAAGATATGAGATGTCTCCAAATCAATAACAATATGGACTTTGGGATTCGACTGCGGAAAATCACTTGGTGGCTGATAGTGCACAAAGTGACGAGTTGGGTCTAGAGCCGCATCCGAGGGGAACTTTGTAAAGTAAAAGTCGACAAATTCTCGTGGATTTTGGTAGTCCATATCGCTCTCTGACAGACGAAGAATGACCCTTTTTGGTTGGGCTTCTGGCTTGGCTTCTGTCTCGTCTTCTGACTCAACGTTTGACGGGATCTGCGCCTGGTCTTCTGACTGATTGTCTGGCTGGGTCATCCTGATGTATTGTTCGCCTTTCTTATGGCCAAACTGATAAGATCTTGACGAACGTGAAACGGAGGGGTTCCAGTTTCGTCCCCGCATGCAGCAGGCGAGACCCCGAAAATCAGGTGATAGCCCGGGGTGTTCGCTGGTCCATTGGCCAAAGGGTCGGGTGCTTGGTCCTTTTGCAGGGGTCCTCCAGGGGAATAGTAGCTTAGCTACTAATAGCTACTAGGAGGATATAAGAAAACTTATTTATATATATTTAGTTTACTTCTTAGTTCTTTATATTTAATATTAATTATTATTATAGAATAAGCCTTTACTAGACTCTACTTATCTAGACTACTCTATAGCTACTATATACATATACCGGGTGGCTATACCTTTAACTATAAAGCCTATTAGTAAACTTATACTTATTATAATAATAGAATGAAGTAGATGATGGTAAATGGACTGCCAAAAACGGCCGCAATTAATGCTATTTTTGGTGGTTGATTTGCTAACCCTTCTCCTACTTAGGCATTCTTGTTGTCACTTGGTACCCCATCGACACAAAGGATCGTCCACATAGAGGGTACGATCACCTCTGCTTAAGCAGAAATGGCGACAGCTTCTGAAAGAAATAGGGGATCTGAAAGCAGCTAGGAAGATTCTGCTCTAGTCATAAGCAGTGTGAATAAATAGCGCAGTGATCCATAACTTGTCTTGTTGCAAAGGAAAGATCATGCATGACTCTATAATTGGAGTCTACTTTTTGTATGTCTATGCTAAGACTTTATTTGCGGAACTTTCTGGCGAAACAATATTCGTTTATGTTTCATGAACCGCTGCCGAACTCGGCTGAGAAACTTGTTCAGGTTCTTGGCGAATAAAATAGAAAGAAGGTGGGAACCTAGAAAGGTTCAATTATCTCGAGATCTAGACCAAGCGAAACCAAATGATCGCGCAATTATCGCGAGGTCAGAATATATCTAAGCAGCCAGTTTTGCTAACGTGCTTACGAGAGTAAGTTATGTACATAAGCCTCCATCGACGCTTTTGATCCTTAAGAGGGTCCAAGCAAGAAGTCACTAGGGCCAAGCAGATCACGCAAAAACAGATGTGAGCGTGGTGCGCAATATTCATATAAATAATTTGCCTTCTTTTAATAAAATATGCAAGTCTGTTCCAATTTCCCCCACTCTCCCAACTTCGCTACAGGCAAAATCACGCGCTCATCAATCCCCCAAGCTCCTTCTCCTTCATCGCAAACTGCGCCGCTTCGTCCGTTGTGAGGTCCATCAACGGACTATCCTCCCCGGACTGAATATTCCGATAGTACGCCCGGATGATACTGTCGGCATCATCAATCGCAATTGGGCGGATATCGGCTAAAGCCTTGATCTTAGATGTACACTCCTTGTATTGTTTGTCGGTCATGCTGATATTTAGCTGCTGCGCCCGGGATCGGATGGCGTTCCAACCAGTCAGTCGCGAGGCAAAGTGCACGTAGCGGGTCATGCCAAAGTCTGCGGGGTTGATGATCTCATATGTGCTGGGGTCGTTGAGGATGGCTTTGGCATGAATACCTGGGACCCAGGTTAGTGTTTCTCTAGAAAATTGAGAAGAGGAGTACGTACCAGCCTTGTGAGTGAACGCACAAAAGCCCGTGATATAGTTGTTGAACGGGATATTAATCTGCACTGCCTCGGCAACAAGATCCTCTAAATCCTTAATCTTTTCAAGGCGGTACTTAGACTTTACATACTCTGGATGCGTGGCAACCATCCGCGCCATGAGCCCTCCAAGCGGAGTAATACCATTCCGTTCACCGATTCCTAGCACAGAAGTGTCAATGTGTGTTGCACCTGCTTCCAGGGCGCAATATGCATTTGCAATTGCACATCCAGCATCATCGTGGAAATGGGTCTCAATATCACAGCTGACCACGCCACGAAGAACACGGATGAGCTCGTACACCTGTCGTGGGGAAGCGCAGCCAATGGTATCGGCAACACCGACTCGATTTACGCCGACTTGGTCGACGGCGGAGTAAATTGAGAGGAGGTCCACTAGGTCCGAGCGGAAGGAATCTTCTGTTGAAAAGCGAACTTCTATTCCTTGCGACTTCACGAAGTTGATTACTTCAATAGCGGTCTTCTTGATGTACTCAATATCCTTGCCATGGGAGTGCTGGCGCATGAGAGACGATGTTCCAATCATTACATCGCTAGTTCATACTTAGACAAGAAGGGTAGCCGTGGGAAACAAGGACTTACACGCCATCAACACCAGTGGCCACGGCAATTCGCGCATCGTCCATATGGCACCGAATATGGGTTAGAATCTTAGCCTTAAGACCCAGCTTGCAGATCGCCTCACAGTCTAGCCTCGACTGCTCCGAGGCACACGGGTTCGTGAGCTCAATGTAATCAACCCCGAACTCATCTAGTGCCCTTGCAATCTCGATCTTCTTCTGCGTGTCAAAGAAGGCATTGGCAAACTGCTCGCCCTCGCGCAGGGTGCTCTCAATAATCTTAAACCGCGAGACGTTGCTCAGAAAATCGCTAACCCCATTTCCGTGGCCGTAAGGGTTACGATTCACAGGGCTGGAGCTCAAGGCTGTCGGAGTTAGGAAATAAACGCTTCTCTTAGTCCAATCTCGTACCTGTGCTCATGTCACTAGCGCCGGGCATTGTGCTTGTCTCCTCTGGGGTGATCGCGGGGTAGTATAAAATGTAGGATTAAGAAAAGTCTTTTCGCACTATTTAAATACAGATCTCTTGCCGACTTTTGTCAGTTATTCACAAATGAGTCACAAAATCCTAACCGTGATGGGAAAGAATAGGGACGTGCTTCGGATGCATGCCGGACTTTTTCCGTCGGCGTGTCGGGATTTCTCCGGGCTTTCGGAGGTCTACTTTCGCCCTGGATGATGTCGCCTTCGTAGGTATGGGGTCTAGTATATAGATCCTTCAATATGCAGCGATTCGTTTACTTGCGAGCGGCTGTAGTCACCACTTTATCAATAACCGAGGTGCTATTTGACATTCCAACTTGTTACCCGTTATATATATCCAGCATGCCTAACTGCTGCACGGTGACCACCTTTTATCCCGGATTTACGACTATCCAGCCAGTTAAACCAGTCTAATCCCCGAGATAATCAACCAGCCTGTCCTTGACTATTACATTTTCCTCAAAGGCACTGGGGGAAGAAAATAAAAAAGGGATCACAGGCTAGATGATAGACAATGATTATGCGAATTTAAGCTTCAAGCTCAGCTCCGACGACAAAGCCCTTTTCAAGAAAACATCACCCATTTGACAGTCCTCCTTCGTCAGCCGCGCCATAGCCGCAGATTCCTCTCCACGACCTCCCCCGGATCCGTCAACAAGATCGCCACCTCGTCCACGATCATCGCCCGCTCCCTCTGCATCTGCATATGCCGCACCAGGATCCCCGACACGGGCAAGAGTAGCGTAACGCCGAGCCGGCCGAACAGACGCGCAAACGAGACAGACGCCTGCAGCCGCTGCTCCGCCTGCTCGAGCGTCACCGTGCGCGTGGCGTTGTAGTCGAACGACGAGTGCAGCGCGTCCCAGCTGTTCATGTACGCGGTGCGGATGAGCGTCGCCGTGTGGTTCTCCAGGTTATCCCATGTCGGGGTCAGCGTGCTGTTTATCACGGCCAGCTGCACCATCATATCTGGCATGAGGAAGAGGGCGTCCCGCGTCCAGATCGAGGGTTCGATCAGCTCGGCGAGGTCTTCTGTGCTCACGTCCTCGTCCTCGATGCTTCCTCGACTTGACTTGAGGTGCGCGAGCGGGTCGTATTCGACGATGTTGGGTGTAAGGTATGTGCTCCGGGGCGCGCGGATCGCGCCCGGCCGTGAAGGAGACGATGCCGTGCGTCATGCAGTTCTCGTCGAATCCGTTGCCGAGGGAGAAGACGTTGCGCACTGCCGAGGCGATGTACGACGCGTTCCCGAAGCTGTTCTCGTTGCCAGTCGTACGCGAGGGCTTTGTAGCCGTTGACAGAGATTATGGAGGACGCGGAGGTCCACTGATTGATAATTACAGCTGATGTACTGACCCTTATGTCTAGTTCTACATCACCCCATACGCCAGTCATCAGGGGGCAACGTCCAGTCTAGCATTCTACGACGCAGCTATCCTAAACGCTGGTGCGTTTGCTGGCTGCTACGCATTAGGCCCAATATTAGACTCAGGCCTAGGCTTCTTCAACTCTGTCATAATCGCCATTTTTTCATGTGCCGTGGTCGCCTCTGCCTGGATTGGCTGTCACAGCGACGCCGGCGTCATTGTATGGGCTATAGCATACGGGATTGTCTCTGGCGCACTGCAGGCCATTTTCTCACCTTGTATCTCCATGATGGCACCAACGCCGGAAGTAACTGGGTCTTGGAATGGTGAGTCTTTTTTTGCAATCTCTTGCCTTTGCTCAGTGAACTAGTTGACGAGCATAATTCACCTCGCTAGGTATTTGCATCACAATTTCTTCCTTCGCAGTGCTGGCCTCTGCCCCGGTTGCAGGACAGTTGATTGACAACGTTGGCGGGACGGACTACCTGGCGATGCAGTTATTCACAGCGGTATCACTGGCGGTTGCCTGTGCCTTTTTTATAGCGGCTCGGTTTTGGTTTTCGCGAAGTCCATTTGTTTGATCTCATGTGCGTCCATAATACCGGTCTTGATGGTCTGGGGGACGGCGGAGCTAATGCTCCGTTTGTGATTGATCTGGTGTCTGTATCTAAACAAGTACATTTTCACTTGTTCAGATGCTTCGACTCTGGGACTATGTAAAGTGTCTGGAACAAGCTAGGTTTCAAACCAGGATGCTATAATTTACGTTAGTACAGTTGCTGACTATGGAAAGTATTAATACTGTTGATATTCACTACTTCAGTGCTCTTTGGAGACGGTATCATAACTAGATAGGAGACATGAATAATATCATTGCCAAATATGGGAAAATATGGTATAGAGTAAATTCCTGCGTGGTTCTTGCCATATATTTCATTTTCTTTCGTGAGGACTCTCACTACATACTCAAGATATGGGAGCTGTTCCTCGCGTGGTCTGTCATCGCCTCTTGTGAAGGCATGACTACCTGTTACCAGACGGCAGTCGTCAAGAAGCGGCAGCACCTTATCTATAGCCGCGGCTATCGCAGACGCGTGGCATAAGCGGACAAGGGCACTGGACGTGCGAAATCTAGCCTAAATAAGGTTTCCATCACCAATTTGCTTCCTCATTTCAAATCTCACGCTAAGGCTACCAATTGGTGATGAAACATCACGACAAGTCTTATTGAACCAGATAATAAGCTGAGACCCATTAATAGCGCCAGTCCCCTTTCCATTTCTCTAAAAAAAATAGACCGGGGTGAGCGCCTTCTCTTTTTCTGCCACATGAACCTTACCAATCAGCTCTAATTGATACCTCACCAGTGCCGGAACCATTTTTATGCCGAGGTCCTTGACAAGCCCACGACTCTACATGACTTCGAGAAGTGTTCGCAGGAGGAGGGGCGCAGCGTGTCTCCCTTGCCACAATCGAAAGACCCGATGCGATGCGAGAAATGCTCAGCCTTGTACAAACTGCAAATGGTTTAAGCACGAATGCATCATTCCGAAGCGATTCAAGCACCGAATTTCAGCAACAGAGGAGAAGCCTCGACAATTAGTTGACCCCATAACCCATGGTGGGTCAGAAAACTACAATCGAACTGGTACATCCTCTCAAATACATGTTGTATAGGGTCACGAACGAAGCGTGTATAGCGGTACTATTGACGCAAACTCTTTAAATGATCATGAAACACGTCACAATATTCGGACGCAAATCCCGAAGCTACCTCCCTACATCAGTCCACTGCCATCCGGGGTATCCTTTTCTGCTGTAGGAGCAGAGGCCCAAAGTCATGGCCTATTCACCGGAGTCAACACCGATGCCGAGATAAACGATGACAAGTATCGTTCAGTCGAGCAGCCTCTGCGGCAGCGAATCTCACATCCCAACAGCAATGCAACAGTTCCAACTTTCCTGACGTCTGATCCAAAGGAGAATATTTACTTGGCTCACTTTTTGGGAGGTGGAACAACTACGTCTTTTCTATCCTCGGTCAATTTGATGCCCCACGAGCGCGCACTTCTTATACAGCTATCGAATGGCTCAACTTTTGTCGATTGGTTTGATAATGATGATGCTTGATTCTACCGACTAAATCGCGGGTGTGGAGAGCCGGTGCGTAGAGCCCTTGGGTTATGCGGGTCAGATCTTTGGATTCAGATGGCTGTTCACACTTTCTTGGATAGAGTGTATATTCTTTTTTATATATTGCCTTTTTGGTTACTACAACATTCACTAATCGAGGGGGAAGAACCTCGTGGTGGCGAAAAATGAGGGTTGATCATATAGTATCACGTCCAAGAAGCAATAAAGAGGTGCTTTAGCCACCGCCTATCAATAAGACCCAAACGAAATAGTCCGAATTACCGGGAGAAATGCTATAGAAATCTAAAAGGCGGCTGGGTAGGCCAGTCAATGTGGCTACAGAGTATTTTAACTGCCTCTGTGGTTCTCAACTAGCCTTTGGCTGTTGGTGTCGTCGCCAGTGATGCGTATTACCAGTTCACTAAATCAAAGCAAAATAATTTAGCAGAGGCACTGAGAACGACAAATAGATGTTCATATAGAACGGGGCATAGATAGTGTTATAAAAAAAGGCTCTAGCGATATTCATCTAAACTCCGATTACGGGAAGGGAAGGAGCGGGGGGCTAACTGTCACGTGCCAGGGTCAAAGAGGATGTGCCTCCAGCTTCACTACTTGATCAAGCTTCTCGGACCCTGGTGGTTTTCAACTCTCAAAACTTCACCATAATCTTTTTTCAACCCAGATTATTGTCGTACTGTGACATTTCATCGGCGCCGATGAGCAAACCCCCGCTTGCTTGGCAAAACGAAACATGATGCATCGGGCGCCAACTCAGCCAATGGCGGTAGCGCTTACGGTTAAAAAACGTTTTTATCCATAAGGATGCTGTACACCACCCATCTAACTACTTAACTTATAATTATTAAGCCTCTTTAAGCTTATATTCTTCCTCTTCTTTATATAATTATATAAAAATGCCTTGGCTATCTATTAACCTTAAGCCCTATAGAGAGGAGATCTCTTATCTTTATTATATAAATATTTCCTGTTAGGATATTACTAAATTACTTTATAATTAATATAGGATCTAGGTTAGTAATATAACTATTAAACTTTATCTTTAAATATAGGGTATCTAGAAGGTGAATTATATAGTATTAAAGAATATAATTCTTTATATATAAATTAAGGTCCTTATATACTAGGTTAGCCTATTAGAGGTTAAAATACTTTATATTCTATAATATAAAGGCTAGGATATTAAGGCTTATATATTAAAATATATATAATACTAACTAGGACTTTATTAATATATAATAAATATAGTTATAGATTAAGTAGAGGTTAATTAAGTACTAAATTAACTTTATATAGACCTTATTATAGATTAAATTAAGGGCTATAACTAGAGAATACTTTATTAATATTTTAAGAATTAAGGATTCTTATTAGCTAGGTAAACTCTTTCTAGTTTACTAGTAAATAAATACTAATATTCTATACTAGGGATTAACTATTCTCTTTATATAAAGAGCTCGCTCCTACTACTATATAATAATACTTTTAGGATCTTTAATATTATTATAGAGCCTATATTATACCTAGGCTAAATTTTATCTAGTTAATTAATAGCTATCTTAAGCTAGCCCTATATAGTATTAAGATATATATAGTAATTAATACTTATTCTTACTATATTATCTAGATATATATTAATATTAGCTCTTATATAGTAGTTAGTATACTTTAATAGTTCCTTAATATACTTAAGATTATATAGTAGCAGCCTTACTTTATATAATCTAATTATAATATAGAGATAATTCTTCTTATTAAAGTATAGTATAAGCTCTAATAGTCTCTCTACCTAGAAATCTATATTAGAGACTATTATCTATATAATATAAGTATAGCTAATTAGTAGATTAAGGTATAATAGCTTTAACTAATATATAGGATACTATTTTAATATTAGGTAAGTATATACTCTTCTACCTTATATAATAACTAATTAAGGACTTAGGAATATTTTTATAGCCTTTAAGAAGAGGGGAACTTCTCCTTTAATAATCTTAGTAATTAGATTACTCTATATATAATCTATATACTAGTTCTTTAAGTTTAGATTAGATTCTTTATATATATATAGAACTAGTACTCTATTTATAAGTAACTAAATTATCTATATCTTATACCTAAGAAGCTATATATAAACTATAACTTCCTAGCTACTAGTATTAAGAATTAAGGAATTTAGTTTAATATAAACCTATTTAAGCGCCTATAGGATAATATATAAGACTAGAATATTAATAAATATCTACCTCTAGAAACTTATTCTTAGACTTAAAACTAGCTACTATAGCTATTATATAATCCCTAATAATTACTATCTATTACTAGAGATTATATACTTACTCTATTCTATATAATCTATCTAGAGCTTTATTTAAGGATTTAGATTTATATTTAGGCTAGAACCTAACTAATTCTCTAACTATCTTAACCTCTAACTAGGGCCTTTAATTAGGCTCTATAATAGAATAGGAAGGAGAATCTTAAGCTTATATAAGAGATTAATATAAAGTATAATTAGGATTAATTAGAGGAACTAGAGAACTAGTATAGAAAATTTTTATATATTTTTAACTACTCTTTTACTACTACTTTCTTTTATATATAATATATATATATCTACCCTACCTTAGGTAAAAAAGAATAAATAGATAAAAACCTCTTTCTATTATATATTATATAAAGCTAGAACCTATTCTAGATAGAGTAAAAGTACTTAATCTTATTATTTTCTCTTTCCCTTTACCTTTACTAAGTTCTTAAAAGGCTAATTAAATCTTTACTATATCTTTATCTTAACTAAAATACTTTAATTAATATACTATAGTATCTAAGTAGTATTATTAAGACTTAATTTTTTATACTAAAACCTAGTAGTAGTTTAGAAGGCTTAATAAGGTCCTTATATACTTCTAGATTATATAATAATAGGAGAATAATAGGATACTATAGCCTATATTTATAAATAACTTAAGTAAAAACCCTTGCCTTTACTTTATTTTTATTACTAATTATAATATATAGAGAGTACTCTTACCTATATCTAACTAGTACTAGTCTTATTATATAAGTACTTTATTAAGCTCTTCTTACTTAAAGAGTTTAGATTATATATAGTATAAGAGATAGATAGCTTATATCTTATTATAGATATTAGAAGGCTATATCCTAGGCTAATCTATCTTCTAGACTTATATAATATACTATAATTAGTAAATAAGATCCTCTAGTATTTTAATATAAAGAAGGGAATATATATAATTATTCTTTAAACTCTTCCTCTAAGCTTACTAGAAGTAGAGATAATAACTAAAAAATAAAAACTATTATCTATATAAGCTCTAGCTATCTAGATCTCCTTTATCTAAGACCCCTCTATTTAAGCTTCTAAGATTAAGTAAGAATTAAAGGTTAAGCTAGAGCCTAAGATTAAGCTAAAATTAATGGTTAAGCTAAAGCCTAAGATTAAGTAAGAGACTAGTCCTATATAAAGTATCTCCTAGAAATATTCCTTCTTTATTATACTAAAAGAGGCTACTACTAAGGCTTCTAATAAGAATATTAATAGTATATATCTAGTTAAGATAGAGCTAGCTTATATAATAATAACCTCTAGCTCTAAAGAGGATATAATTATTAATAAGAATCTTTAGAAGCTATTAGATTTACTATTAGCTTCTAAAGAGGAGGATAGTATAATATATTATATAAGGAGGCACTATATTCTTTAATAAGAGGATATTAATTATTCTATAGAGTTTAGGATCCTAATCCTAGCTAAGTATAAAGATTTAATCTAGGAGATAACTTATATAGAGGGCTTTAATATTTAATTATTAACTATCTATAAGCTTTAATACTTAATTATTAGAAAAATTAGTAGCTTATATAAAGGGCTTTAATACTTAACTATTAACTATCTACAAGCTTTAATACTTAATTATTAGAAAAATTAGTAGCTTATATAAAGGGCTTTAATACTTAAATATTAACTATCTATAAACTTTAAAAATTAATTATTAGAAAAATTAGTAACTTATATAAAGGGCTTTAATACTTAAATATTAACTATCTATAAGCTTTAATACTTAAATATTAGAAAAATTAATAGCTTATATAAAGGGCTTTAATACTTAATTATTAACTATCTATAAGCTTTAATACTTAACTATTAGAGGAATTAATAGCTTATATAAAGGGCTTTAATACTTACTTAAATTACTTTTAAACTTATTTTACTTTATACTTAAAGAGAAAGTAAATAAAGTTCTTTATAGCTATATATATAACTTAGTAAGATAGCTTATCTTTAATATTTTATTACTAATTTTCTATTACTAATTTACCTATAACTAAGTAATAATATAAAGTAGAAGCTCTTTTAGAACTTCTTATCTTTTATTTTACTTTTCTTTTATATCTTCCTTATTATTAATACTACTATTATTATTACTATAGTATATAAGTTTATTCTATCTCTAATATCTTTTTTATCTCTTAAAGCCTCTACTAACTTATTTTTATATAAAATAAGTAATTCTCTATAGGTTTTAAGTATCTTATATAAAGCCTATAGTCTTTATTTAAATATAAATACTATTAATATACCTATTAATTACCCTATAAGCCTAGTAGAGCTAGAGATACTTTTTATTTACTTATATACTAGTACTCTAGTAAATTAGGACTCTATTCTCTCTATCTAGAATTATCTTCTTATAGAGTATATAAAAAATAATATATAAAGATGCTTACTAGACCTTCTAGGTTATAGTATAGCTTTTACCCCTAGTAGGGTTAATACTTATTAGATCTATAGTAAGAGAGACTTATATATTAATACCTTACTTATCTAGTTAAGGGGGATAGTTTATACTTAGCCTTATATATTCTACTAGGAATATATAGGTTAGACTATCTTCCCTAAATATTACTAGGTTCTAGGCTTCTTTAAGGGCTACTATACTAACTATAAATAGCTAGATAAGGTACTCTAGTACTCCCTTTAAGATTAGGCTAGTAGTTATATATAACCTATAATTAGTAGTTAATCTAGGGGGATTTAAGAATACTATCCTAGTCTAATTAACTTAGACCTAGAGGAGGGTAATAGTAAGGAAAATCTAATTAACTTAGATCTAGATAAGGGTAAAGAGGGTAATCTAATTATTCTCTAAGATATATACCTTATTTTATTCTATCTTTACTTTTTAATAAATTAAACTAGCTTAGTAAGTATAATTAGGTATATAGATTTCTCTTTACCTAGTTATACAGGCCCTATATATAATACTTAAGTAAGACTTACACCTCTATATTAGTACTTGAGACAAGTAACTATTTAGTGAAACTAAGTAAGTCATCTTATATATAATTAACTAGTTCTAAATATAGTTTTACTAGCAGAATCCTAGCGCTTATGGTTAAAAAACGTTTTTATCCTTTTGTCCAGATCGTCCCCCGTAGTCGTCGGCGAACAGGGGACTCAGCTCCAAAAGGTTCGCAGCCTGATCGCCAGGCGCATTCGAAAGGTGCCTTGACCGTGTCACCGCCCATTTCGCCCGTTGAACCATTTCTCTGCTTGTTGTTCCTCGGAAATAACAATCGGCGGCCATTTACGGACCACAATATTCGTCAAGACAGCGATGCGGCCATCAACGCGCGACGGGTTTGAGATTGCGATCATCTGCGCGCTTACGATCGAAGCTGATGCTGTCGAGGAGCTTTTCGACGAGACCTACGACAGGCTTAGCCAGCACTACGGTAAACAACCAGGGGACAATAACGCGTACATTAACGGCAAGATCGGACGGCATGATGTCGTGTTATGCTATTTGCCCGGGATGGGCATAGGAAGTGCCGCTGCTGCCGCTGCGAATCTGCGCGTGAGCTACCGGCAAATCAAACTCGCTTTGCTGGTGGGAATTTGCGGAGGCGTTCCATTCCTTCGCGACAAGACCGAAGTTATTCTAGGAGATGTCATTATCAGCAACAGCGTGGTGCAATATGACTTCGGTCGACAGAATCCAGATGGTTTTCGCCCTAAAAGCGATGTGACGGAGATCTTAGGCAGGCCGACCCCTGAAATTCGAGCTTTCCTTGCGGCACTGGGTGGCCGGAGAACACGGAATGAACTCCAAGAGCGGACACACCAACACCTTGCGATCCTCCAGACTAAACCGGGTATGGGCTGGCAGCATCCAGGCATCTCGCAAGACATGCTTTTTGAGCCCACCCTTCGACATAAACACCACGGCGAACGCTCCGACACCCAGTGTGTGTGCCTTGACTGCCATTCTAGCGGGGACCCTGTTTGCGACTCGGCTCTACAAGGAGACTGCTATACCTTGGGATGCACAGACGCTATTATCGCCCGTAATAGACACGCAGTCGGGGTCATTGACCCAACAATTTTCATCGGGAAAGTGGCATCCGCTGATACTGTGATGAAATCAGGCGAACATCGCGACAAGATTGCCGAACAAAACGGAGTCATCGCCTTTGAAATGGAGGGAGCTGGCGTGTGGGATAACTTCCCGTGCATCATAATCAAGGGCATCTGTGATTACGCGGACAGCCACAAGAACAAAATCTGGCAACCATACGCTGCAGGCACGGCTGCCTGTTGCTCAAAAGCATTTTTGGAGTATTGGCTACCATCCTCTACCGGGTGTGAGTACTCCGAAGCCTTAGACGATTGGACGTTAACAACTGACTTCCCCGCTGCCCCGGAAAGCTCATCGTCGTTGTCGGATATGGCCCGCTATCTGAGGGAGTATTACACCACGCCACCACGCCTGATGGTCCAGCGAATATCAGGTGAGCCTCTCCCAATGCACCAATGCTATATCAACCTGGCATTGATTGAGCAAAAGGGATTGGCTAACAGAGATGGTGGTGACAACGCCTCGCCATCTTCGCTGTTCTCGCGCCTGAAAGTGGACACGGTCAAAGAAGGGGATCAGGTGGCATTAGCACATTTGTTCGATTCGCGCACGAGCAATGACGGAACAACCACCTCACCACGGCGCATTCTTATTCAGGGCCGTGCTGGTGTAGGGAAGACAACTTTGTGCAAGAAGATTGTGCATGACTTCTTGTATCAGGGCATGTGGCAGGAACACTTCAACGTTTTACTCTGGATACCACTTCGGAGCTTAAAGGGAATTTCAAGTGAGAATTCGACACTAGATGACATTTTCCATCGCAATTTCTTCTCACACTTGTCACACGGCAGAGAACTTGGCAGTAGGCTGCAGGGAATGGTGTCTAACTCCATCTACAGACCTCGAGTCCTGTTGATCCTTGATGGCTTGGATGAAGTGTCACAAGAGTGGAATTCCGAAACGCCCACATACAATCTACTGCTACGCCTTTTGAACTTTCCGCAGGTCGTTATTACCTCCAGGCCCTATGGAATGACCCTAGCCAAGGGTTTCTTCGATTTGGAGCTTGAAGCAGTCGGGTTTCAAGCAGAGCAGGTCGAGGCATATATCCAGAAGCTCACGAGTCACAACCCTGATAAAGCTGCCAGCATCCTAGCATTTGTCCGTAAGCACGAGGTTATTGAAGGGCTTGTTAGGATTCCAATTCAGCTAGACGCAGTGTGCTATACCTGGGACCGGGGCGTCATGGGGCGCGAAGGGCCCAGGACGATGACATCTCTTTACGAAACGCTTGCACTGAAGCTCTGGCAGAAAGATGCCTTGCGGCTGACAGACTCGACGTTGAATGAAGACACCATCCGGAGCCTTAGCGCCTTGCAGATTCGTGAGCTGGTTCCGCAAGAGATCGATCTGATTGAGCGACTGGCGTTTAGTGGAATGTACAACGGCATCATTGAATTCAGGCCAGATGATCGGCACCGGATATATGAGCTACTCCGACATCAGGGTGTGACGGTTCCCAACATGCCCGAAAAGACCATGCAAAAGATTTCCTTTCTGCACTCGTCGGATCCAGCAGCCATAGAGGGGGAGCGCAGCTATCATTTCTTACACCTCACATTTCAGGAATTCTTCGCCGCCCGGTACTTCGTGCGGTGCTGGAGTCAGCTGGAAGATTTGTTATGTTTGGGACTCAAGCCAGGCCTGCCCGCCATTACTCGAATCACGCCGCGGAACTTTCTTGGCGCAGATAAATATGGCTCCGGGTATGATATTATGTGGCGGTTCGTAGCGGGCCTCTTTTCAAGCTCTTCAGGCTCTGTGGATGTAGCAGAGGCGCTCGACGATTTCTTCAACCAGATCGAGGCTGAGCCCCGGGATATCCTCGGCCCTGTCCACCAACGGCTCTTGATCCATTGCTTGAACGAGGTGATTGCGGACGAAAAGGACGACTGGAATCGAGCAGCCGTGGAAACAACGATCTTTGAATGGACGAGGTGGGCTTGCGCCATTGGGTGTTTGCAATCATTCACGTCGGCAAGAGAGTTTCCAGATCATATACTGATGCGTCTCGTACGGGATGAGAATGTGGATGACACGCGTGAAAGAATTATCCTGGAGCTCCTATGTCGAGGGACCTTAGGCCCGGCAGTTGTGGAATACCTCTGTTCTCAATCAGAGACCGATCCACTGGCGGAGCTTCCATCTTTCGAGGCATTAGGTCCAGCAGCGTTGGCACTGGCAGCCTTTGAGGCCATGCTTCCAGTAGTACAAAGAGACCCGACTGAAACATTATACGTTTGGGCTTTGGCGAGACAACTAAGGCAATACCTTCCGCAGCTTTTTCAGCGTCTCCTTCCGTACCTAGACTCTGAGATTGGTCCTGTGCGCATGACTGTAACAAGGGCGCTACGCCGCTGCCAATGCCTCCCTCCCGGGGGAATCGAGGCTCTGCTTAGCCTCCTTGAACCTACCAGTAACCGTACTTGTGATATTATTAGTATACTTGGCGAGCAGAAGCCGTCATCACCCGCGGTCATCGATGCTCTTCTACTGCTCTTGGAAAGTGATCATTTGCGTGTCAGAACTGAAGCAGCAGAAGTACTGGCTAAACAAAGGCCTTTAACGTTCCGGATAACTGATGCGCTTTTTGCTGCACTAGAAAATGGCCGGATAATTGCATCTGGTTACGTGGTAACTTGCCTCATTTCATATCAGGAACTGGAACCTGCCACCTTGCGTCGTCTCCTGAAGGCGGACGTAACACTAGCTATGAACGCACTTCAAGCCATGATTTATCACCGGCGGTCTTCCCTAGCTTCCGAACTTGACGAAGTGCTGCTCGAGTTTATGGACCACGATGACAAACATGTAGCAATACTTGTCGTTTCAGTGTTGGCTATGCAGGAATCACTGCCAACGGTGGTGGCATCGGCCATTGTGAACCTTCTTAGTGACGATAATGAGAAAAAGGCGTTTTTTGGAGCTATAGCATGGTATCGACAACCTGATCCCTGCCCACCATGCATTGGAACAGATAATATCAACTATCGCGCTGTCGTACCATGCGTGGCCAGGTGTATGGGCAGGCAGTTACCTGTGTCGGAGGGCGATTTTCAACAGCTCCAGCACTTTTTCGAATCGAAAATCGCATCAGCTGCAATAGCTGAGACTTTATGCAAACAATCACCAATCAACTGGGATGCAGTGAGCTGGCTTTTGAAATATGACGTCTCGGAGCAAGCAGTGTGGTATCTCTGGCGTAGCAGGGTACCTGTACCGCCCGAAGCTATTGACAGTGTGTTAACGTCCACTACGTCTCGGTACGACCTAACTGCATTGCTATGCTTAAAATCGACTGACTCCATCAAGCAACTAGAAAGGATTCGCGCATTCCTGGTCGAGTATGACCTATATTTTGATTACGATCTTCTGAAAGAGCTCCAGCAGAAGCCCAACCTTCCGGAGATAATGTTTGAGGACTTGCTTGGGCTACTGCTGGTCCGCAGGGGGGAATATAAGCGACGTCTTGTGGAGCGTCTATTACGGATACATGGCAAGCTGCACCACAACCTTCCCGCCAGGTCATGGTCCATCCTATACGGTGTCTGGCAAGACCGGAGCTGGGAGGAACAATTAAGCTGCTGCCTCATCGACAACTGCCTCGTCCTCGACACTCCCGAGGGAGTAACGAAAATAGTATTTGGAAAGAAGCAACTGCGCGCTTTCAAACATGCTGTTCGGACGGAGCAACTCAGAAGAGGAGTTCCTGCCAATACACTATTTCCGGAAAGTCGAAGGGACGGAGTAAGAGCTCGCTTGACGGGTGCTTTGTTGTAGGGTTGGTTCTGGTGTTATCCGAAGAGCGAGCCTGGGATTTTGTTATTAGTGGTCAATTGCTTCCTCTCTGCTTCCTTTCTGTTGCCTGTTGCCCATGTGAACTTCCTCACGAGGACTTAACTGATCTTGGCGCGACGCGATGAGAAAGAACAAGCAGAGAGAGATGAGAAGGATAGTGAGCGGGCAAAACTACCACCCGAGGCGGATTCGAGACCGAGGTGTGTTGCGGAGGCTGATGGCCAGGGGCTGGATTATGAGGCGGATTCGGCGCCTTTAATGAGGTTGATTCGGTGGCAATTCTGGAGGCGGATAGTACGAGGGTTTTTGGGCCGCCGGTAGAGTTGGATTCGACGGAGGTTAATAAGTAGGTGATTCCTGACGGAGGGTCATATTACATTACGTGTCAAAAGTTTCCCGACACTTAGCGCGTACCTCGGGAACGCGTAAACAGCACCACAACTTCAATCATGGTTCACTCAACCACCATAAGGTCATTCGGAACCGAGATAAGTGGAAATTAAAGGCCTGCTTAAGAGCTTTCACTAGAGGCGCGTTCAGCTATTTTATATGGCTTGGAGGCTGGGGAATCGCTAACTAAACTTGCGCGCAAGTTTAAGGTGAACCGCTCGATAATTTATAACACAAAGAAGCGCTTCTGATAGCATAATACCACAAAATCGCGCCCTAGGAAGGGTCGACCTTAGAAGCTAAATAAAATAACTAAGCGCTAGGTTTATCGCATGATACGCAGGCGCCCGGATATCTCGTGGAAGGCCTTGACAATTAAGACCCCTGGCTAGCCTTCTATCTTAACTATTCAACGAGCTCTGAAGAAATATCATATCCGTAAGTGGCAGAGCAAGAAGAGGATACCTTTATCTAAGGAAGTAGCTAAAAAATGCTATGATTTTACGCGAAGGTGGCTTAGAAATCTAGCCTAGCGCACCTGGATCTTCTTCGACGAATATTCTATTTAGCGCGAAGCGAATAAGCGCTTGAAATTTATCTTTCACTACTAAAAAGAAGGCTTTAGAGAGGATCTAGTGAACCTCCACTATCATGGGAAGCCTATATCGCAAATGGTCTGGGGCGCTATCTGGCATGGTGGTAAATCAAAGTTAGTGGTTATAGAGAGGGATAAGGATAGCCCTTGACAGGGCTATATAGCTAGATCCTATATAAAGACACTAGAGGAAGGGCTAATTGAATACTATAAGCCTGGCACTCCGTTTTAGCAAGATAACGCTCGAATTCATACGGCTATCAATACGCAGGAGTGGTTTGAATTGCATGGGATTTATGTTGTTAAATGGCCTCTACATTCGCCTGATTTAAACCCTATCAAGCATGTATGGAACCTCCTAAAGCAGAAGCTTATTGAACTTCATCCTTGTCTCTATCTAGAGGGTAAGTCTTGAAGCGACTAGAGGCACTTTGAAGAAGCTATCCAAGGATCTTGGTGGGCTATTCCCCAGGCCTCGATTGACAGTCTGATCGATTCAATGCCTCGCAGGATAATGGCAGTTTATCGAGCTCGCGGCTGGTATACAAAGTACTAAATAGCTTTATTTTGCATGTATTTAGAGGTCTTAATTCGTTGTGGTTGTTGAAATATTAAGCGTTGAAGTAAATATATATTTTCGTTGTGGGGCGGGTGTCGGGAGACTTTTGACCTATAAGTTTAGATCATACATAGCTGACTTCATGCACTGCGTTTGGCATATCGGCTTTCCAGAGCAACATCAGTGAAACCTCTGTGAGAGGCAACCTCGGTTGGGACTCGCTTCGACCGGCAGCTGACTTATAGGGCGTCGATATATAGATTGTCGGATGATATTGACAGGAAATCTCATGGTAGGGCTGCCATAATTCAGCCCCCCGCTAATAACGCAGTCGGATGGGGCATGCCTCCTCTTCGTGCTGCGGGAAATACGACAAGTTCAATGCCCAGGACCGGAACCCTCCTTGCAAATGCTTAAGATCGAGTCCAGCCCATCAACAGGTGTCCACCCCAGCCCACCCTCCATCGCAACCGCGAAGCCCTTGACAACAGAGAGGGCCGCCTCAATCCTCCTCGTCCCCTCCTCATCACTCGCATGCACAAGATCCAGATACAACTTCGTCTCAGTGTGCAACCCACACCCAGTACCAACCTCCTCAACGGCTCAAATACGTCTTATCATCCCGATCCTTCGGAACAGGAAAATGCACCCAGGCAATCCTCCTCTCCAACCTTTCCCTGGGAGCATTCGCAAACCCCCCAGCCACACTCAGATCCTCCAGCTCAACATAATGCCTCCGAACCCTATGCTCATAACAAAATTGGAATGCCTACTCCACATCCCCCAGAATCAGGGCCGCAAACCGCGCGATACGAGCCAGCATCCCCTGCAAAACCCCGTCACTATCCGAAAAATGCGGCGGGAAGTCCTCACCCAGACCGACCACACTCATACTCCAACGCCCGTGTCCCGCGCGCGAGATGCAAATGGATCGCTAGATCGCCGGTGGTCATATTCTCAAGAATCCCACGAAAGGCATGTTTCAGCCGCCTAGCGTACAACGGCTCCATCACTGCATGGGACTCCGCACGCATGTGCCCTCCCACGACCGCCCAGGGCAGTAGGAGCGAAACCTGGAGCCGTACGCCCGAAGGAATTACACCCCGTTCTCGATGTCCGCAGAACACTCGATAAGAGTCCACCGCGGCAGTGCCGTAGCCTGTTGGTTTCACATCATCCAGCCGTGCAGACTCCCTAGTGACCCGCGGGACGGTCTATTCCGTTGTTGGCGTTCTTTAGGGTTCCAAGTGGGAAACGCGAACGCTCCCAGACGATGAAGTTGAGTCGGGACCCGTTTCGCTGTCGGAGATTGAGTGGAGGCGATCCGGGAGAATGGAAGTGAGTTTTTGAAAGACTGCCGCAGTTGAAGGCAGTGGGACGCTGCCGACGAGGTGGACGCCGGATACGAAGGGTGATCGGGTGGACATGGTTGTGTGGTGCGCTTCCAATGATGTATTTAGGAACGAGTAGGTAGTTGCGGAGACAGGTTGGTAAAAACGCTCTTTTTAGGGAAGCAGATACGGGTACTTATGGTGTAGGATATTATGGGGATAAAGTGGACGGCTACAGTAAGCTGACTTGCGCACCTTCAAGTGACTCGTACTATCAGCGTCCCCTTTGGCTACCCATACATTCTCAGTAATAAGGATAGCTACAGGGAGGTCGACGTAATCACTTGCCACAGAGTACTTAAGTAATGACTGGCCACTCGCACGTCGACGCCTGGCCAATACTATCCGCCCGTTTCCTTCGAGTGCATTAAGACGTACATCATCGAACCTGTGACATCGTGGGAACACGATGCGAAGGTAGGATAATGGGAGTCATGACGCGCATTTAATTGCTTTACTGTTTATCGTCTCCTTACTTTACCCTTGGGGATAACAATATGGACTTTTACGACCTTTACATAATGTGATTATCCAGGTGTCAGAGCGCGATTCTAATATGATAGCAGGATCTTGATAACCTCTGAGGGGGAACCACAAATACACCACCTCCCACCGCGACGTCTTCAGACGTTACTATTATCGACCTTCGAAACTGCACTAAAAAAGATCAACCGACTTCATTGAGCCTTTAGTGCAGAGGTAGAGCATGTACGCTGGATTCCGGGAAACAACAATGACCAGTATCCCCTATTATAAAGCCTTGGTTTAGCTCAGCCACGAGGAAGCACCATATACACCACATGCGGTCTAAAGAGAGGCCTACCCCTTACATTACTGCGGAAATTATCCTCGTCGCCAGCTCACCATCAGGAACATCGAACATCATGCTGAGTGCGGGGTAGGAAATGCATACTACCGATGGCGAACGACGTTCGACGCCCAACCCTGTACAAAGATCACGGAAGGCTTATTCCGTATACCCGCGGGCTCCCATAGAACATTGATCTCCAGCACTGTTCCCATTTCAGTCACTAACTAACGACCACTATACCGCCTGATCCGAAGAGCTATGGCTGCGCTAAGCTCCCCATCCCTCCTGAAGAACATCCCGGACACTCCGCGGGTGGATCTCCGGGAAACGCTGGTTGAGCGACCCTTCCTCAGGCAAATTAAACTCGCCCGCAATTGTCCAGCGGCCAAATATAGAGAGGAGTCCCTGCAGCTGTTCCTTGGGCAAGAACGAATAGGATTCCGAATGCGAGGGCAGCTCGGTGATCTTGAACGAGTTCAACAGCTCCTCGGAGTCGTGTGTGATGGTGAATTTGACACCTGTATGCGGGAACACGTATTGCGGTTAGCATTCATCCGAACCATGGACGGAGAGATAGGTATATGGACAGTAGATGGACGGGTAGATGGGCAGGTATACGAACCCTTAACCTCCTCGGCAATAGCAACAAACTCCTTCCAGCTCTTCTTATCACCAATGACCGTGCTCCGCTCAGGCCAATCTGGCGCGCCCACCAGGGCAGCAACAAACTTGGCCACGTCAAACGTGTGCGTGAAGACGACAGGCATGTCTCCATTTCCCGGGATCGCTGCGACGTTGTTTGCCACGTCGACGGCGATGTCCAATTTGTGGTTCAGGTAGCTCTTCACCTTGGGGATCCCATAGTAGTCAAGGAAGATTCCGTTTGAGACAAGGGTGTACTCGAGGGTTTTGAATGAGCGCAGCTTTGCGGCTGCGGCGAGTTTGCCCTTGCTCGGTGGGAAGAGCCCTGCATGTCTAGATGGCCGCGGTAATGTTGTTAGCGTGTGCGTGTGAGAGGGATAGTGTGTAGGAGGATGGGGATGCTCACGCTTCGGTGTACCGTATGCCGTACTCGCTCGGGATGAATCGCTTGGTGCTCGAGGAGCGCTCGGCAGCCTCAATGAGGTTCAGCTGCGCGGTGCTGGTGGCGTCGTCCATTATAGATACGGCGGAGACGACGGTGTCGATTTTATTGCTTTCGAGCAGCTTGGTGAGTGCCTCAACATTGGAATAATCTGCGAGGAGGAGTGGAATGCCGAGCGTTTTTGCTTGCTCGTCGTCGGCCTGATATTACATGGTCAGCGAACGAAACCCAGAGAGCAGGGTCGTGGTTGGTGCTAACCTTCCTGGTCAAAATATAGACAGAGTGGTTCGTAGTGTCCCTCAGTGCCTCGACAATGGCGCGTCCCAAGTTGCCGGTTCCGCCTGCGACTGCGATGATGGCCATGGCTGGAAATGGTGGTAGAGTAGTAGAGTAGTAGATTGACTTGGAAGCTTTCTGCTTGATGATCTCTTATAGAGGCGAGGGTGTATGGCGGTATTTATCCTTCCTGGCCCATTGCATCGGAACCAATGGCTTCTGCTGCGACAGGCAAAGATATCCATCTGTCAGCGATGCTTAACAATGACGGTGCCAGACCCAAGACTTGCGATCACACTTCAGGTAGTGTGATTGGCCACACTGTGCAGATCCGGTCTGGTCGTCTCCACATTCGACCAATTTCTGCTGGCGGGAATTTGTCAGTCGGATGCAAATTGCTTCCGCCGCACCATCGCCGCTCATCTAGAGCCGTCGACCTAGTCGTTATCGAAACTCGACGGAATTCTGTCTGCGAACTGGTAGCTGGCTCAGCCGTGCATAGCCGACTTAGACACCTATCAATGTCCAGCTGCCAGTCCAAAACGAATCGCCTGGTCCACCATGCAGTGCTCGGAGGAAGCCGATTCGCCACATACGGAAAGACGCAGTCGAACTAGCAATGTGAGATAGCCTTGCCTGCCAACACACCGTAATCTTGACTAACAGTCTGTCTGTGCCAGGCTTGCGTACAATGCCAGAGAAAGAAGAAGCGCTGTGACGGCGGCATGCCACAATGTACTTCGTGTACAGAGCGCCAACTCGAGTGTACATACCTCGGGGTCAGACGTCGCGGCCGAGGGAAAGCGTTTGTAGTTTAATGTGGAATGGATGGCGTCATTAGCTGACCGTCTTTTAGGAAAGTATATCTGGAGAAGCTCGAGGCCATTGTTGGCGAATTGGAGACTTCTTTCCGCGGGAATTCGACGAGTGATCCAGTGGAATCAGTCAACAATAATAGTTCCAGCGTTGAGACCCATGCGGACGAGGCCCAGTCTTCCTCCAGCTTGCCAGACGCATTACCTCTTTTTGGGCCAGGGGCAAAAAACCCCCCTGAACTACACCCTGGCTCAGTTGACCACGACAAAGCACAGTCGGCGGTGAGAGAAAGGTTAATCACAGCCCTCCACGAGCAAACATCACCAGAAAAGCCCTGGATGGCGCCAAAAAAGGGGCCATTCACCAGTTCCATCTTCATCCAACTCCCTCCAAAGCCCTATCTCCAATTTCTGTTCGAAGTCACCTTTGTCGAGCCCTATCCCATGGTGCCAGTTTTCGATCTTCACGTACTTCTACGCCTCTTGGACCAACACTATTCCGACTCGCCGACTTTCTCCCTTGAGAATTACCCGCAACGCTGGGCGATGCTAAACACAGCAGTCGCCATCGGAATCCAGCTCCAGGCCGCGAAAGGGTCGGAAACCGAGATGATGGCAATGTCATGGCCGTTTTTTAAGAACGCGTTCGGCATGTACGTTCCTATTACTTTAAGAGGTGTGGATATATTGGCCCTCGAAGCGCTTCTCGTCATGGTTGCGTACATGCAGGGATCGAGTGATTTACGAACGACCTCTGTGCTCGTATCTTCGGCCGCACGGTTGGCGTTGACCCTTGGATTGCATCGAGAGACGTATTATTCTGGACTGGATCTTGGCGCAGCGAATTGCGCCAGGCGGGCCTTCTGGACTTGCTTTGTCCTTGACAGGGACATGTCAACCAGGACAGGAATGCATTCGAATTTCGACGAGGAGGCGATTAGCGTTGATAATCTTGATCTCATTCAAGCTGAGCCTGCTGCATCCTCAGCAGAGACTAATGCTATGTCATCGTCTGCAGCGTCGACTCTCTTTCTCCAGTCGAGGGTCAAACTCGCAATTCTCCGATCCACTGTTGACAAACTGCTCTTTTCCAAATATGCCAGTGAACAGAGTGCCCCCCAGCTGTTGAGCATCGTTGCTGAGCTCGAGCATCAGCTGATAAACTGGAAAGCCCACCTCCCATCAACCCTCCGACCTGATCACATCAACCCGCCCACAACAACAATGGGCAGGCAGCCTATACTCCTGATGCACATGGCCTACTATAGCACTCTCTCTGAAATCCATGGCTTTGCAGCGCATCTCGGTTCCAAAGGCGATAATAGTAGTAGCATCATGTGGCAAGTCAGCACCGCGCGGATCGCTCAGGTAGCAGCCGCGGTGGAAATAATCCGCTTACTTCAATTCGTATCGCGCGAAGAACAGCCGGGGCATCTATGGTGCGTATACCTTGCCGATCTGTCGAGGGTGAGCTGTTCTTCTAACGGATTCATTCTTAGGAATCTTCTATTGTACCCTATGGCTGCATGCATCATGCTCGTCTCGATTGTTCTCGAGGGTCCCACGGATACCCAGGCATGTTCGTGCGCGCAGCACATTGACGATATTGTCGCGTTCTTGCGAGGGTTGCAACATGATAGAGTCCTTGATGTGCAAGGCCTACTTGATCTATGCGGCGCATTTGAAACCCTGGTCCGCGAAGCGATTTCGGGCGCGGTGGATAGAACTGCGTCTTCGGGTCCACTCCGCAACGGCATCAACCCAGGCCTTGACGCGCGCAGGCAGGTATGTTGCGAGTCCTGAATTAATTACAATCAAGACAACGAAACAAAGGGAGAGAACCGAAAAGATCATCGTACTAACCACTACAGCAGCACATCTTATCGTATACCCACGGCAGAACGAGCAGTCTGCAGCTCGCGTCCGGGCTCATGGGCAACATACCTGCCCTGTGCTCTATCGCTGCGGGTACATTTTCTGATCTGGTGCCTAAGATCCAGATATCGCCAATTTCGAGCCAGCTTGCGCCATCGTCTCTGAGACCCGAAACATATGGGTTTACGTTTGCGTAATATTGGGTGGACCACCAGTCCCTATCCACCCTGCGCATGAGATGGTGCTTGTCGCGGCCCATGCGTAACGATAAGTCCACGGTTTGTTGTGGCTAAACCGCTCTGGGACATAAAGTACGAGTAGTGTGAACCCCTTGATCCCGGCCAAGGTTTCTCTCAAATCTCGCGCGGTTCATACTGAACGTGACTCCGGAACGCTAATACCTTGATCTGAGGCGATAGCTTGGTATATAAAGTGGGAGCGCGGGCTTGGGCTTGGGATGACAATACAGATGCTTCTCAAAGTTCAATCACACTTGTGACTGCAAAGGTTAGAATCATCGCGATACTCATCGAGTGTTGCTAACCTGGTCACGCATAGTTTCCATCATACCTGCTGCTCCAGTAAACGAAGCCCCAGGCTTTGTCCGTGTCGCGCAGTGGCCGAACCTCAAGGCACTTGCTGAGGGCTACGGCAAGCATTTGATGGCTGAATCTCGCAAGCTCAGTGACGCCCACCTGAACCTGGTTTCACCGACGGAACTCATATTCCACACGACTTCATCGATGACCGACTCTCCAATAGATATCCAGAGTACCAAGGAACGAGGTACCGCCCCATACAAAGCCTTCGAAGTGCGAGCAAACATCTACCTCATTGACTTCAACAAACCCAACTACGAAGAACAGGTCAGTCTCGTAGCGAGCCTTAGCACAGGCCAGGTCCTCGGCGGGATTTCGGGCTTCCACGACATCAAAGAGGGCTGCAAGAGAACGTGGACGTCATTCTCCGACGCATCAATCGATGGATACGCGGATGTTACACCGTTTGCGCCTACCGCACACCTCATCAGCAAACACATTCTATACCGCTACGTGCCCCGCGACGGTACGAGCACGTCTACCCAAATCAGGAGACGTTTACTTGGCACTGCGTAAGCGGGACCGAGAAGGGTCTTGCGGACACCGAGCCGTGCAAGATGCTGAAGCTGGACGAGCAACTGTATTTGTTTTTCTGGAGCGAGGAGATCATGCTGTTGAGTCGATTGCAGTCGTCGATCTGGAGAAGGCGCGACTCGGTTGGAAGTAGCGGAGTCCTCTCCTGCCCGCATCCCGCGCAGTAACGCGAGAGCGAAACGAAGACTCGACAACCGACAGGGGAAATCATTGTGGCACCGTCGCCGTAATCGAGACCGCGGACTCGATTACAAGGAATTCCTAGAACATGCTGTTCCAAGAAAGAAATCCCCATCACGGAGCAGAGACGATTCCATACGTCCACTTCAAAACGACGACTGACAGACTGCTGAGGTGAGGTAGTACGCAAACCCCCTCCATTGGCTTCAACGGAAATACTCTAGTCCTGGGGATAATATGCTATTTGCTTTGAATAAGATAAGAACTCCACTTATCGTTTCTGAGCCATGGCTCCCATCCAGCCTCAAGCCCTCGGGCGTGAGGAGGTTCGTGCTGCGTGGCGCGGCGTGGTATGGCATGGCATGGCATCACGGCTAAAAGGATCCCGGCTAACTCTATCACCATGGGCTACTAGCACGCGAAGCCCACGTGCAAACGCCTGTACTAGCGCTGCATAGTGTAAGGATGACTCATGATGATATAATTCTTCATAACTCTTGGGGCTATACAATTGTATGCGTGGTTCTACATAGCCGCATATACAACGTACACTGCATATACCCCAGGGGCGGGAGTAAATCTATAGAGCCAGAGGTGGTCTGTTGCCTCTGAGGACCAACGCAATTGCTCGTTCTGTTGCAATGCAGAGCGCAACTGGTATAGGGTGCACAGACCCCTTCACAATGTGCAATGCCAAGAAGCTATGAAGGAGTTCTGTGACGCCCAAGGAATGGTTCGCCTCGGCCATGGACGCAGGACTGGTTCCATTCCGATAGGTTGTGTACCCCGAAAAAGGAATATCCCTGTAGCTCAAGCGGGTCCCGAGGAGAGGCCCGAGCTCACTTGCCATGAGGGCGGCTCTCACGGTGCAAGCAGGCACGTTAGAGGAGCCAAGGGCCTGTTTCGAGTCGACCCTGCTGGGTCTAGCATCAGCTCCCCTCGGAGTTTGCATTGGGCGGTCGATGGTACCCCTCCTCCATCTTTTCAGTTTGAAAAGGAGGGCGATGCAGCATCCGAACTTTCTGCAGGGATGATGCAGGGTAGGCGTTGACCCCGACCATCACGCGCAGCTAGTCGCAAACATATTACGCTCCGACACTGGTAAACATGCATGACGGAGCGAGATAAGCAGTGAATCACATGCAGGCTGTGTGATAACTGTCGGAGCACTCGTCCTGGTCCTCGCCGAACTCGAGCAAGGGCGGGCTCGCATCAATGGCGGAGGGCTCGTTCACAGCGGCCGTGGCAAACGATGACCCTTCATCAGTCAGATCCCCCTCCCCAAATGCCAGTTCAGTAGCCTCAGTAGGGCCCTTTATCCCATTCCGCTCTCGCCATCGCTCGAACCACTCCGTGTAACCATCCTGCATCGAGGGCCGCTCCCCGACCAAATCCGCCTCGATAACAAGAACCATCTTTCTTACCCCGCCAACCTCAACTTGATGCTGCGTAATCGTCCCGTACCTCGTCGCGCCTCGAAAGGGATGGAGTTGCAGCTGGTGGCTGCTACCGGGTTTGAGGAGGGGTTCGGTGATGCCACTTAACGTCTGGGCGGCAGTGGCAGCGGCAGCCTCGACGTCCAACTCCGCCATCTGGTGGATCTGGCCAAAGTCATCATTTTCTGCATCGTCATATTCCTGCCAGGCCAGCTGTTTCCGTCGGAGGAACCATACCGGTTTATCGCACAGCTGTCGAGAGGAGGGGTCTTAGCGGGGTGGCTTGGTCGACTGATTGCGGGGGAGGGATGAGAAGCGTACCTGGAATGCCAGTCCCAGTGCAAAGGTGAGAAAGACAATTGCACCGAGAATTAGGATGATGACTTCGTCCGAGGTCTTTGTCCCGTCTAGGTCGGGGAGGTGGTGGTGACCGTGTCCATGGACGAGATCTGTGGAGTTGGAATGGGCTGGAGTTTCCATGGTGGATTTGGAGGCAGCGAGGGCCAGGACGATGTCAACATGGCCACAGAGTATGAGCGATAATAAACGATGGTTTTCTTGTCTCATCGGCGGTCATGCTTCACACAACGATGAATAACAGACGCCATCCAGACTAGACTTTTGAAAGAGAGAAAAAAGAACCACCGAGTCATCGGGATAATCTCAACGCAACAATTTATTTTTTTCTCGCCGGCTTTTTTTTCCGTCGACTAGTCCTGCAGGTCATGCCTTAGCAGACACACAGATTCGGCCAATGTATACCATGACTTACTAGGGCCCAACCCGGAATAGCCCGAGCGACGGCGGCCCCGCGGAGAATGACAGCCAAGCACGGAGCCACGTGCTTGAATTGAGCCATCTGTTTCGCTAGTTGCGAAGTGTCGTCTATGAAGATGCCAGATTGTCCACTTTTCTCGCAATTATCCTCGGAAGTCCACCCGTTTCCAACAAAGGACGTTTTCCGGCGCAGGCAGGCCGATCCCGCTCAGACGATACACTGGAGAAGGGTTCCACCTCGCTTGGCCGTCGTGTGCTCCATCTTATCCGAACTGCGAAGCTTAGTGAGTCTGGGCGATTGATTGTTCCTGACTCGGCTCAAGCTGTCCGGACAGATCAGCTCCGGCCAGACCAGTCCAGCCTAGCGCGCGCGCTGGGGTCAGACTCGCGTCTGGCTAGGAATGACTTGCCATCTCGGCCGCCAGAGTGGGGACCAGTTCGAGTCAGTTGTTGGCTGTCAATGCCTGCGCCAGGCCAGCTTGGGCAGTTGGTCCAGTGACCAGCACGAGCCCAGAGAGGGGGCGGATGCCATCCGGGATTTTTACCGACAGGAGGCGGCAGTCGTGAGGGCAGGACTCGATGCGAGGCTAAGACGACGAGGCGTGCGTTAAAAAGACGCCAACGTCCTCAGGAGGAAGCGACCAAATCTCACTTTTCTCTCTTCTGACCATACCTGCTGCTGCATCTCGCGACCGCAAGCCATGGAAAACACACTCCCTTTCCTGTATGCCGCCGCGACGGGCGATGCCGCGGCCCTTGAGCGCGAGTACGCAACGAACCACAGCGTTCTCTCTGCACGCAACCCGGAAGGGCGAACCGCCCTCCATCTCGCCGCGCTCCACGGCCACCCGCAAATCCTCCGCCTGCTGCTCGGCTACGGCATGTGCGCCGCCATCACCGACACCCACGGCCAGTCAGCCCTGCACCTCGCAGCGCAGGGCTCATCCACAGAGGCCGTCGAGATCCTCCTCAAGGACGGCTCAGGCTGCTCAACCCGCGACAACGATGGCAAGACTGCCCTCGCATACGCATACCAGAACCCGTGCAGCGACATCCTCACCCTGTTCATGGACTACGCCCCGAACTGCGGCGTAGGCTGTTCGCTGACTCCAGCCATTGTCCTCGGGTCTCGCCGTGGATCGAATACCCAGACGAACGATGCCGCCGCTGTCCCCTGTGCACGCCCGGCGCCGGGGCCTCCCAAAAGCTCCGGCTGCGGCGGCGCCGTCAAATGCAAATAACTCAGTCAGGATCAGGGTCAGCGCACCCACGAACCTTGCCACTCGGTGTCTCAGCGATGCGCTGAAGGCTCACGACACTCTGAGTCGGATCGCGCTCGCGATTCGTTCACGCTATCCAGCGCCACCACCGCGCCGTCTCGAGAATCTCGACCACAAGACCAATCTCAGCAGCCAATCCGCGATAACCCTCAAGCACGTGCTTCAGTCCAGAGCGCTTACGATCCTGCCGACTCGAGCTCGACAGCGAAAACACCTCACCCTGACGCAACAACAACAACAACGAGAAACAGCCATTCAGAGGAGATCAGCCCTCGTCCAGTAGCGCAATCGCATGGCGGCCCGGGGCGCCTGTCGACCGCACTTGGCTCCCTCGCTGCCATCTTTAACAGGCAGGCGCGCTCGCGCGGACGCCCATGTTAGCCCAGGCTCCGACTGCGCCCCATGCCCACTAGTAGTTTGGTAGTCCTGGTAGCCTCTCAGCCCTAGGATCGGGATAGGGCAGCGCCTAGGCCGCCTTGTTCCAAATCCTGCTCCCGCCGTCGCGTCAGCCGTTCGCGGTGGCTCTCCACCTTTGAGCCGGTCGCCCAATCCGGCCATACTGCCTGGTACTACTCTACCTAGTACAGTCGCCACGTCTGGATGTGTAATGAGAGTACGCTAGCATGGTGATAGAGGCGAATTGAGCCGAAACTCGCGTGAAGCTGATCATTCGTCCCTCATATCATGATTACTGTTGGAAACGTGACAAATCACCGGTTGCTCGTTTATTTAGTATGTATTTACCAGTATCTAGTATGTGCCGCAATGCCAGAAACAGAATTGTCCCCTGGAGTATATATCCACCACCTTTCACGCTACTGGGAGAGGTACCAGTAGTAGGTTACCTAGATACACTCGGACATCCCGTCAGTAGTCTGTCGCGTGGACTCAGAGCAAAACTCAGAAAAACTGGTCAGCTTAGGTGGGCTGTCTCCGAGCCCTCAACAGTCGTCCACTTCCATCAGCCAATCGAGTCTCAACCAATACCTCGGTGATTATCCACCCTCTAAGTGGTATTTCTTGCCCTACCTCCGCAGTGCCGAGTCCATGGTGTTCTCGGCCGACTCCGTTTGTTTTCACTCGTTGGTTCCAGTTGGGGTCCCACATGTCTCAAAAGTTAGCTCATGGATCCATCCCTGACTCGGATTCGTGACTCGGCCCGATGCCCATGAGTCGCCGGCCAAGGCCAGACTCGATTCGCTTCTTCTCTTGTTTGGGGAATCTGACTACGTGCTAGGGGGAAAGAAGAGTATGGATACAGCGCGCGTTGAACTGTGTAAGCGCGATGGAAGTCTACTAAACGATATAGCGACCAGGAAAAGAACCACCTTGTTTCGGATCGAAGTGGGTAGTACCGAGAGGAGAGACACTTGGCCTTTCTACTACGAATGGGCCCCTGGGGGCTTTGTACGAAGACAATCCCTGTGAGATTGCTACGATAGGTATTAAAGTCTATCGTCGAATTACCCGCTCTCCAATGAATTCGTGGCTGGAAAAATCAGCCACAGTGGTAGATAAGATATTACTAATCCTTGAGGGTTACCTAACTAACTTACTACTACTTTTAGATAGGGCTGCAGTGATTCCATGGTAGAGCTGCAGTGTACCCATGGGAACAGCAAAGTCATTCGAGCCAGAAGGGGAATAATTTTATAGGTACATAGTCGGGTGATTCCACCATCCATGTGGATGTTCCAAGCTCCCGCTCGGTTGCTTGGTTGTGCGCGTCATCTGAAGATATATAACCAATGAACATTATTATCAAGTGGTGGCACGACGATGAGACCCGGACTCGGGGTCCTTCAATAGGCTATACACGGCTAAAGTAGCCGATGCAATATATATCATATAAATACAAAACCCGATCCATGGATCTCCAATGAGGATGGATACCAGGCAGGTTGCACCATCTCCAAACCCCCTCGGTTTACCCCGCAGCACTAGCCACAATCGAAACATCAAAAGCATCAGCTGAACAAGCTGACATCCATTTCATCTTTGCTCTTTACCTCTGCTCGCCAACTCTCATTCCCAAGCCTCTCAAAATGTCCACCCTACCCGACCCAGCAACCTACCCCTACACCCTCGGCCCCTTCACCCGAAAGATAACAACCTCCTCCGCAGCAGCTCAAACCTGGTTCTCCCGCGGGCTAACCTGGGTTTACACATTCAACCACGCCGAAGCAGCAACATGTTTTGAAAATGCCATCGCGCACGATCCCTCCTGCGCAATCGCGCACTGGGGTCTCGCCTACGCGCTCGGTCCGAACTATAATTACGCCTGGGAGTTTTTCGGCGAGAACCTCGCTGATGCGTTAAGTAGAACGCATGAGGCGGCAAGGCGCGCGAGGGAGCTCGCGGAAACCGAGGGGGGTGTAACGGCTGTTGAGAAGGCGTTGATTGAAGCGATTCAGGCGCGCTTCCCGAGTGGGGAGTTTGTGGTTTCTGAGAACATGGAGGTGTACAAGGCGCGCAATCGCGCGTACGCAGATGCAATGGAAAAAGTGTACGAAACCTTTGGCGAAACCGACCTCGACGTCGCCGCGCTATACGCAGACTCGATCATGAGCCTGACCCCGTGGAAACTCTGGGATCTAAAGACCGGCCTCCCGAACCCCGGCACCCGAACCCTCGATGCAAAGCGCGTGCTCGAAACGGCGCTCACACACAACGACGCCAAGGGCCACCCAGGGATCCTCCACTACTACATCCACCTGATCGAAATGTCCCCAACGCCCGAACTCGGCCTCATCCCCGCCGACCACCTCCGCGAACTGGTCCCGGACTCGGGCCACGCAAACCACATGCCGTCGCACCTGGACGTGCTCGTCGGCGACTACCGGGCCGCAATCCGCGCGAACCAGCGCGCGACGGCCGCCGACGAGAAATACCTCCAGCGCGCGGGCGCCATGAACTTTTACTCGAATTACCGCATGCACAATTACCACACGCTCATCTACGCGGCCATGTTTGCGGGGCAGAAGAATGTTGCGCTGGAGACTGTTGACCGCATGGAAGCTACGCTCCCCAAGGAGCTGTTGCTTGCCATGGCGGATTTCGTCGAGGTCTTTTTTTCTGTGCGTCCGCATGTTATGGTGCGCTTTGGGATGTGGGCCGAGCTCAAGGCGCTGGCTGTCCCTGCGGATGAGAGGTTGTATTGCGTGACTACGGCTGCAACGTATTACGCCAAGGGGATCGCGTATGCTGCTACGGGAGAGATTGTTGAAGCGGAGCGCCATCGGGAGCTGTATGCTGAAGCTGTGAAGAACGTTCCGGAAACACGTCTTGACTTTCCGAATCGATGCATCGATATCCTTGGTGTCGGCGCCGCAATGCTTGACGGGGAGATTGCATACAGGAAGGGCAAATACAGCACTGCCTTTGAGTCTCTCCGTCGAGCAGTCGACCTCGACGACGGCCTAGGCTACAGCGAGCCCTGGAGCTGGATGCAGCCTGCGCGACATGCGTATGCGGCGCTGTTGCTTGAGCAGGGACATGTTGAGGAGGCGGCCGCTGTGTATAAGAGTGACTTGGGTCTTGATTCCTCTGTGATTCGTGCGAGACGGCATTTAAATAACGTCTGGGCGTTGCATGGGTATCATGAATGCTTGATTCGGCTCGGCAAGGTCGATGAAGCGGCGGTTATTGAGCCGCAGTTGACGCTTGCACTGGCTGTTGCGGATGTTCCGGTTACGTCGTCGTGTTTCTGTCGGACGGACGTTCAAGCAGGGGAGACGGGGTGCTGTTAGATTGTTGGTTTCCTGCGCGAGCAGTGTGCGGCTGGGAGAAGAAATCCATAGTCTCATTACTCTAATCGTCAGGGTATATCTCATTAGAACATATCAAACACGATGCAGCATGAATCCCTTGCTCTGATCCAGGACATCCAACTTGACCGCCAACCCCTGCGCAGTCTGGTCCATATTGCTCGCTTTCGCATACCGATCGTGCTCCTCATACCGCGGCACATTCTCCAAACCGTGGAAGAGTAAAGCAAGGACCGACGACTTCCACAGTCGAAGCCGCTGGTGCCGATTAATCGCCATCGTCAAGAGCCAGAAGACTGTCCCCAGTGCAACGAGGGCAGCGGGGAGGATCAGCCACCACCACTCGACATTGACATACACTTCGGCGGTTCGGACGGTTCCCGCGACTGTAGCTCGGCTGGCCATGAGTCCTGCTTTCGTGAATGAGGCGGCGATGTTGGTCATCACGTATTCGAGTCCGACCGCGCTGATCCGTTCGACTAGGGGCACTCGCGGGCGGAGGTTTGTATTGCCCAACGCGCCCGTGTTGAACTTGTCCTCGTTGTCGATCCATTGACCAGAGGAGCCGGATGTCCGGTTGTAGCTCCGGATCTCGCCTTCAAAGTATTCGAATAGTCGGTAGTCTCCAGATCCCGTAGGGCAGAATGCGAATTCGTTCGGGTCTGCGAAGCTGGTGTCGGTCAGCTGGGTCACGTCCACCGGTGACGAGTCATTCCCCGGTCTCCAGCAGCTGGTCCCCGTGTTTTTCGGATTCTCGAAGAATTTCCCGTATATAGGCTCGGACACGTTTATTGAGGGGACGCCACCGGTCACGGCAATGTTGTATGTTCGGGTACAGAGAGACATGGCGCATTGCGTGACGCTTTTTAGTTGCAGGGCGGTTGCTGGGTCAAAGGCCGGCGTATCCGCCTCGTTCGTGTCCTGGACAAGTCCCAGCTGCGCATATGCGACAGCAACAAGGGGGTTCTCGAGACCAGAGTAGACACTGTTGCTGTTGAATGAGACCTGGTAATCTACGACCCACACCGCATGGGCAGGGAAATCCAGCGTCCACTGCACAGAGTTGACGCCAAGGTTGACCTCGACAGTCTGATTAGCGCCCATATAGTTGCCCTCTGGGAGCATAATCTTGCACTCGACCGGGTCGGGTGTTCCGGTCGATGTGGTGTCGAGAGTGCCGTCACAGTCCCCGAGTACAGCGACTGCAGTCACGTCTTCGCATCGAGTGCACATGCCCACGGACTCGAACGCAGGCCATGTACAGTTCCCCGAGGGACAGGTCGGCTCAACCTCAAAATCGCTCCCCCACATGCCTGTGTAGATGATTGTCGGCACGCCCTCTTGCAATGTCTCCGGGAGAAGCGCGAATGCTTGCGGTGCCGACGCAGTCGCTCCATCAACCGTGTCGACCTCTCGCAGCGGATACTTGATGATCTGCTGCATGAACGGGTCGAACAGCAACGTGACGACAACAAGAAGCGCACCAAAGGAAACAAACGACGCACCGCGATGCCGCAGGATAAGCAACAACGACCCAAGCGGTCCACGGCTCGCCCCGTCAAAATACTGCATCTGGTCAAGCCGCTGGTGTCGGTTCTTCTCGGCCTTGGAAAACCACACCCACTTCAGCTGCCCCATGCATTCTCCAATCACGTAGATCAGTGACGATTTGGAAGCCGTCCCGAGGAGAGAAATAATCGCGTTGAGGGTGATGCCGTACGCGAAACTCGGCTGTGCTTCCTGGTCGTAGATTATGAGGGTCGCGGCGACGCCGCCCATGCAGGCGAGACTGAAGAGGATCGAGAGGAACTCGTAGAGCCAGGTATCGACGAGACGAGCGAACCAACCGGGTCGCTGGAGTGGTTTCTCGAGCTCTGATGGAGGCGGACTGCCAGACCGCCGAACGGGCTCGTATGAAAGGCTGGGGGAGGGGTGATGGCCGCCGTAGTAGGCTGTGTCCACGCGGTGGGACATTTTGGCGATGGGCGACGGGCCTGGGACGGGACATTCCCGAGTCAAGCAGGAACAAGGGCGGCGCCTTTCATTTTAAAGGCCGGCAGCACAAGGCTGAGTTTTCGACGCGGTGCAACGAGTCATTTCGAGCTCCTGCAGGATCCAGGGCTGTGTCGCGGCGGAAGACGCAGATTCGGGCCATGATGCGAGGGTTTTGGCGCAGCAGTCTTGAGAGAACTGACTCGGCTGGGCTTGGCTGCAGGGGTCCAGCCGCCGGCTGTTTAGGCTCTGTCTCTACCTGCCAATCACTGGTATTCATCCTGTTGAAATCTCCACTTTACCCCAATTCCGCCTGTTCGCGTTTAGGCTTTGTTGCTCACAAAAAGGTGCTTACACGAGTGAGGGGCAGGCAGTATGGCATGGGAGGAGTCTAACCCAGCTCAGTCATGCATTCCATGGCAAGCTATCTATACGCCGAATCTATTCAGCAGGCCGCTTTCAAGCACACAATCGCTGTGCTCGCTCTTTTTCTTCAGCCTCTGGCGCAGATTTAGCGCGGGACCGAGACCCCCTTTGGGCCTTTTCCCAGGGTCAAGACGATCCGATATGGTATGGAGACGCTTGGCAACTTGGGGGCCAAAAAAAGATTCGGGCACGTCCATCAAGGCACCTCGTCAACCTGGTCCTTGACTCCCCGGTCACCAGGCGCAGTCCAGGAACCACACAGCCACCGTTGGGGCATCAGCACCTAAATTCAGTGCAACCGAGGGCTTTAATTTCACCTGCATGGGTCTCTTATTTCATGATTCATGACCCGGCCGCCAGCCGATGCGATCGGCACCGAAATCGAGGTCCCCGCGTTAATTTCATGAATCTGCAAACACCCAGCACTGCCCTAACAAGCTAACAACCCTGCCACAGCACAGCCAGCTTCGCACATTCCTCCATCCACTCTCTTTGGAATCCTGCGGCCCTCTATAAATGCTCTGGGTGATTATCAGATTGACATCGTAATTGCTTCTCTTTTGCGGTCCAAATTCAGACGCAATATATATTATAGTAGCGGGGTGGAATGTGCGCGGAGTATTCTCAAAAATGTACAAGGTGGTCCTCGTTTCAAACAATTATTTCCGTACGCGATCTATAGCCTTTCGCGACGTGTTCTTCATGTGATTAGAGCTAGACATATAAGAATCTCGTCGTGGCATTTTCCAACGAGGATCTTCACCGTACTCGGGAGGAGTGCACGGGCAGGGCAGCCAAGAGGGATGTAAGTAAGCTGTAACCCCAAGTCTACGCCCCCAATAAAGTATCGCTCGTGGTTAAAGCAGGGTATAATAAAGATCATTGGCTCCAAGAACACAGTACCCAGGAGACTAGCTAAGCAAAAATGTATCTCTGCGTCTTCTCAAGGGTAGTCATACTGTAAGAAAAGAATGCCATCCTGAGTCGCCACGACGGGCCAGAATAAGCTGTGGTGATGGTTGTGAGGCCAAAAAAAAAAAAAAAAAAAAAAAAAGCCACAATACTCTTAATCAGGGTTCTATCAAGAAGAGTTGGGCTACATTCATTTGATTGAACCGTTTATATTCAGCCAATATCCTGTTCTTGATCTATCATTGCATAAACCCAGGGGTCACAACAGAGCACCCCCACCCTGCACGCTCGCCCTCAGCAAACATCATCTATTTGTGAAACTGAAAGCCCTATTAGCCACATTACCCGATAAAATTATGGGACAAGAACCACCTACCGAAGGCTTCATCGGCGCCTCAACATGTGCCGACATCTTATAGTGCACATGATCGGCAAGAGTCAACTTCGTACTATACCCCTTTCCATCCTGGACTGGGTACAGAAAGTTCATCGGGAAGAGGGGATCGAAGGGCGCAGCCTCCTGGATTGACTTGATCTCCTCTTCAGAGAGTCTGATCGTCGCTGCACTGGCCAGCGCTTGGAGGTGTTCTGTTGTCTGTACGCCTGCGATGGGGATGACGTAGGTTGTTTGGTGGTAGAGGTACGCGAGGGCCTGCAACACAGATCAGGACAGGACTTGCAGGAAGTGACAGAAGCTGGAGGAGTTGAGACTCACAATCGCCTGCACATTCGTCCCCTTGCTCACAGCGATCGTTTCAAGGGCATCCGAGATGGCGATTTCTCGCGGCCCGACGTTGTAGTAACTCTTCTGACCAGCCAAGCTTTCTTCTCGCTGGCGACGCTGCTCAGCGGACAGTAGCAGTCCCCCACCGAGAGCGGCCCAGGGAACAACAGCCATTCCCTGGTCCTCACACATGGGGATGATCTCGGCTTCCATGTCGCGGAAGGCCGCGTTCCAGCGGCCTTGGTAGATTGAGAACGGGGTTAGGCCGTTCTTTCGGGCGACTGAACCAAATGATCCATTAATAAAGGGCAGAGCTGTAGCAATAGGTGTGTGCTTACATTCATTGGCCTTGACGACGACCCAGGCTGGTGTATCCGAGACACCGAGATATAGCACCTGTTTCGACATGACGTACGAATGGAGATGGAGCATGACCTCTTCGACCGACGTCGCAAAATCCCACCTGCACCCGTCAGCGAATCTCATTGCACCCCACACAATCAATCAAAGGCCATACCAATGCACATAGAGGATATCAATATAATCCGTCCTCAACTTCCTGAGACTATCCCGCACAGAAACATGCAAGCTCTTCGCCGAGTTGCCCGTGAAATTCGCCTGCATGGGCTCATTCTCGCGATTATAGCCGCGATACCCGGCCGAATACTTGGTCGCCAGCACAATCTGGTCCCGCACCCCGCGGCTCTCCATCCACTCCCCGATATGCTTTTCTGAACTCTCGTTGTTGTATGTGTTTGCCGTGTCGATGAAGTTCCCGCCCAGCGCAAAGAACTCGTCTAGCAGCTTGAAGGGGTCTTCGCTGTTTCCGAAGAGCTCGCTCCATTCGTTGCCGAGGCTGATTCCGCCGAGGCAGATCGGCGAGACTTTTACGGAGGCTGTGGGGGAGAGGACGCGGTGGTAGCCCAGCGGGGTTGTGGGCTTGGGGGGTGGTTGGAAGAGGGACATTTTGGTGGTTTGTGGATGTCTTTTGGGTTCTGAGATTGAGGTGCGGTGTGGTGAGGCTCAGGTCCGATGCCAGCTATATATCCCTCCATGGGCGTCTCTCAATACCACGTCAGAGGCGCCTTGAAAAGGAAGGTTGCTTGTATACAAGTGGATTCTCGAATAAGCAGGCCCACACTGTCGAGTGTTGGGTATAGTCTGTGATTGGCTGGACCTGAAGCGGAGCTAGCCTCGACTGGATTTAGCATATCTCATGTGGGGATAAAGATAAGCGGCCTGCATGTGGTCTGTGCTTGAACCACGGTTCATAGTAGTAAGTACGCGAGCGGCTTATTTCGATTACAATATGATACTTGAATTTTGGTCTTGTGTGGACCTTTGAGAATCCTGGTTAGCTACCTTTGCACTGAAATCACATGGTATATGAGACTGGCCCAGCCACTCGCTAGATGTAAAGATCAGGTCTGATGACTTCAAGTCCGAAAGTCTGGATGTGCCAAGTACCTACTCAGTACCGGGATTCGACTTTCAGGGTAGGCGAGGAGTACCCAATGAGACAGCAATGGTTGTTAGAAAGGGAGGTTTGATGTGATTAAATATCTCCCATTCGAAATCGGTTGAGTTTGGATACTGCTGGCGAACCAGGCTAGCTGTAATCTGACCCTTCACAACCGGATACTACGAGGCAGCGATAAAGCCTTGGAAGACCGAGTAGTAGTGAAACGATCATGCAAGTCTATAACGCACATCTGAATAAGCACAAGCATCATCATAATAGACATGAAAGGAAATATGCAGACGGTGGTAAATTCGCAAGAATATATGAGAAAAGAAAATATATCTGGGGTGACACGCCAGTCATGCAACATCAGCCCTTTCCAAAATAAATCTGAGTAGTTTTTCAGATCCTGGTAACCAGCCAAGAGTCTCTGTAAATCTCCATATGAGGGCTATGGCAGACAGCGAGTCCAAAAACTGCTTGGTAGGATTGCTATGGCTGGATTGTCGCTTAGCCCTAATAACCTCCTCGTGGGCAGCGGAGCTGATTATTAAACTGGTCAGGCGGGCTCCGGCGACCTGTGAAAGAGCTGTTATGAGCTTTCCGCGAAGGCCGCGAATAATGCTATACGGAATGTGACTCACATGGTGGATTCCCGGGGTTCTGGTTTGATGCCAGGAGCGGCAAGGCTTTCTACGTCTGCGAGCACAGCAGCCCGGTAGACGTCTCGCGCCCAGTCAGTGAGGTATTCGACGATAAGAAGCAGTTGCAGCGCGCTGTCTAGGTTTGTGATGCTGCCCGTCCACACTCGAACGACGTGCTGTGGGAGGTTAGTAAACATGTCAGAGAGATGGAGGGTCAAGCATTTGTGCACGCACCGTGGCATCCGCGTGTAGGGACCCACCACAAGTCGTGGTATTATATGCCAAATACACCCTCCAGTCCTCGCCTCGACTCATGATAAACCAGACCAGAGGGGTAGAAGTCAGTCGGGTTGGCTGCGGAACTGCAGCTTTCAGGTTCTGCTGTAAGCTGAGAAAGGTGTAAATGGGGAATGCAGTCTGCAGACAGATGGACTGCCAGTCGTCGCTGGCCTTGCTCCCTTTGGCTTCGACGACGAGAAATGGAAACAGCAGCGGCTTGCCAATGGGCGAATGCGCCGTACTTGCGAAGAGACTCTGCATGTGAGGGTTACCCAGGAAAGCCTGTGTGAGGTCTGGCGTTTGCCGGAGTCCATAAACACGATCTGGACGCGATTTCCGGGGGAGCCGCTCTGCCACCGAGGGGGCATGAATGACTTGCTCGGATGCTCGGCCTATAAATATGCGCTGAGGGCCGGCTCTCCTATTTCTAGTCATGGTGTTATTTCCGTGGTTGATATTCCCGCATGACAGGCTACTTACGCGTCAATCGCCCGTGTGAATGGAGGACAAGAGCACCGATCACCCTCTCCTTGAAGGCGCTGAAGCCTCTCATCCATGAAGGCTGTACTGGCCAAAATCTCTTCAATCTCAGGCCGCTGTACGCTTTGTCGACAGCCCACACTATCAGGTCGGTGAGCGACTGGGTCCCTTTAACTCCTAAGTGGGCTAGCTCACCAGGTGGCATCAGACCTCAGCCGTTGAAGCGCAAGAGGCTCACAATCAAGCCTCCACGTTTCCTCAATCCTAGCCACGCAGTCTCGGGCGGCTTCCACAAGGTTGTAGGTTCGCGCCTTGAGTTCTGCATGCCTAAGAGCAGCACCCAGGGGACTTTGGCCATTTCCCGTGTTTCGATATGACATGAACGTGATACGCTTGATATCGTCAATAGCGTTGAAGACGGGGCCAAGCTCAACCGGGCGTATATTAGGCGGGAGCTCATCAATAAAGACGATGTTATACTCCTTGCAGAGTCTGTCCAAGTCAAGGCGCTGTGGTAATGTGAGGCCCATCTTGTTCGGCTGCCCGAGTGTGAGCTGCTATGCCCAAAGGCTTTCGAGGGACGAGGGCGTATTTATAGGCAAAACCTCCTGCGCCGCAGATGCGTTTCTGTTGGATGTGCCGGCGACTAATTGGTCGCTGACGAGGCTATATGTGATGATACTATAAGCTCGAGTGAAAATACTCGAACACAACCATACACTGCACAGCTCGAACGGACACAGCAAAAAACATACCAGAGACCTCTGAATCAAGCCCAAAGGTCGATTGACCTCTGTTTCCCGATCGAGACGTGTTACTATAAATAGCTCATGTACAGGGGCTCGACCAATGAGTGCCTCAACGCAGCTGCGCTAGGCCTTGTAGATTCAATCCTGGCCAATCATTTGCCCTAGTTGTGGTGATGCCGAAACAGCTTTTGCCCGGTTGGTCGATGTCTATGTTGATGCTTCGAGCGCAATTTGTTCGAATTCTTGCTACAACGGTCGCACCTTCTACGGGTATCAGTTGTCTTTCGATCGCGGTGTCTCGCATGCTTGATTGCATGTTTTGCTGTCGACGCAAGGCTGAACTGATATCGCGGGGCAGACTTGAGTGTGCAACATAAACTCGGCGTCGACCGCGGTGCTGGATGGGCATCATCATCGACGCTTCTAGACTGACTGCAGTCTGCACCCTGAATTGGAAGTTAGTTATCTCTACTTGTCGATGACTTTTATTCGCAAGTACTCGGCCCGGCGCAGTGGCCCAACGCTGAGTCTTTGGTACAGATGTGCTGTCCAATCAACTGTCAGAATATGCTGATTAATCACATTTCATCAAGGCTTTCTTCCAAGACACCATAGCAAATCAGCCTTAGTTCAGATCAAGACTAGCAGGCTGCAGCGGGGTATGGGATAAGCACCTGGCATAGGCAGCAGCCACTAGGCCTCCGTGAAAACGAATATTCAGCCTTTCAGGGCTGTCTGCATCGCTTTACTGCATCCACGGTTGTACTACGCGGGGCTCCTTTCATCCAGTGGTTCAAGGCCAAGGTAATCTTATCGACCCACCAACAACCGGTTGGCTACGATGACGCCATACCTTGCTGGACGTTATAAGCCGGTGGTTAGTTCAATTATCAACCTTAACGAACAGACTGCCTCTGGATCACCTCAAAAGCTGTCACAATGACCGACTTGAATTTCCATACCGAGGCGATGACGGTCGTCAAGCGATGGGGCGATCGCATTCATGGAAAGACAGGTAGGCAGTCTCTCCAACTCACTCGCTCCGTAGTCCAAATTCTGGAGTTGTCTAAGAAACGCAGTGGTCATCACTGGAACAAGTGAAGGCGGCCTCGGAGCGACAACAGCACTCGCACTTGCACACGCCCAACCCTCGAAAATATTCCTCCTCGCGCGCAACGAACGCAAGGTCAGCAATGTCATCAAGGAGATCAAAGAAATCAGCCCATCAACGCAGGTCCCTTTCGTCAGCATCGAGCTCGACGACTTTGACTCCGTGCGAAAAGCCGCAGCGACTATACTCGCTCTGACGGACACGATAGATGTGCTCATCAACAACGCCGGCGTAATGGCCATTCCCTGGGAAAAGAACAAGGATGGAATCGAAAAGACCCTGGCCATCAACCATCTCGGCCATTTCCTTCTCACCAAGCGGCTCTTCCCTGCCATTATAGCGGCCGGGCCGGGATCTCGTGTTGTCAATCTGACCAGTGCTGGGTATAAAATGGGCCCGTTTAGGTTCGATGACTGGAATTTCTCGGTAGGTTACCAGTCGAATCCTGATGGTAGAGCTACTCTGACGACAGTCCAGGACGGGCGAGAATACAACCCTTTCGCATCTTACGCGCAATCAAAGACCGCCAATATTTTGTTTACGGTTGCGCTGGCCAAGCGAGCAAAAGACCATGGCGTCCTTGCCTTTGCGGTTCACCCAGGATGTGAGTTCGCTTACTCTCTACGATTAATCCTGCGAACTAACTGAATGGATAGACATTCCCGACACATCGCTCACAAAGCACATGGCTTCTGTTGATGCTGACGAGATGAATCGAGTCTCGCTAGAAAATACTGGCGGCAAGTTCGCCCCCGATGAGCCCAAGTCGCTGCAGCAGGGGGCGGCAACTTCAATTGTTGCGGCGTTGTCGCCGGATCTCGCCTCTCACAGCGGGGCGTATCTGGCAGATTGTCAGATTGAGGAGGTCAGGGGGTATGCCAACGATTCAAAGCTGGCGGGGAAACTTTGGGAGATTAGTGAGAAACTTGTCGGGGAGAGCTTTGGCATATAGTAGACGCGACTCTAAGTCTTCTCCGACCGCGAACTAGAAACGGATGATATAGTGCTAAATCCATGACACATATTGTCTATTCCACAGCTTCTTTACTCAGGGTTACTCCATATTCAAGCAACAAATCCACAAGATCCTGCCGATTGTCCTTATACGCATCCTCGAGCACATCCATCGCCGCCTCCTCGTCCCGCTTGTGGATACCCTTTTGTAGGAATACCTTCCAAACGCACCAGGGAGCGAAAGTACTGATGTATCGCAGAGGCCGCATGCCTTTGTTGTCGTTAACCTCTGCTCCACGGTCAAGAAGCAGTGCAACTGTCCGAGGGAAACCCGCCTCGGCCGCTACCACCAATGGTGAGCTCCGTGGGCGCAAGCTTCTTTCGTTGATGTCTGCGCCTCTTGCCAATAGCATTTCGACGGCGCCATTCTGTCCGTTGATGGCGGCGTTCCAAAGAGGGCCCTGTTCGTGTCTCTCACTGATGTCAAGGTCCACCGGTGCGCCTGCGCCTAGCAGAAATTTCAAGGTCTCAAGATGACCGTTGCTTGCGCTTTCCCTGACTGCCGCATCCAGTACCCTTTCTTTGAGCTCTTCCGCGACGGCGTTGAAGTCGGCGCGGTCAAAGAGGCTTTGGAGCATATTCTGGTGTCCACCTTGAGCGGCCTGCACCATGGCGGCGGAGAAGGTAAAGGACGAGCGGGAGATGCCCAGGCTCGGCTCGAGGAGTAAGTCGACGATTGGCTCGTGTCCTGCAGCGGCAGCGGCTTCAAGGGCTGACCTGATCGGATTCGACGAGCGCGTAATCATCCAGAGATTACCATCGCGTCCCTCTGTTTCCGCTTTCCACTGTAACGCGCCCCCACTGACATCTGCGCCCCTTTCCACAAGCAATTGTACAACGCTCAGGTGCCCACCATAAGCAGCACCAGTCAGCGGTCGTCCGAGGACATGGCTTTCCTCATTGACATCAGCCCCCTGGTCCAGGAGGGTCTGCACCAAAGCCATGTTGCCCAGATGCGCTGCAGCGGAGAGCCGGTGCACGGATGCATCGCCGGCCTAATCAAGCCCTTGTGTTTTCTCTCTCATTGAAAAACCGTGCGCCGATTCCGTCAGCGTCATGCGGACGATTGCTCTGTACTGACATGTCGCCAATTGAGACAAGCTATGACAAATTTTATGCCGCGCTTGCCGGTCGGTGATGGCTAGCTGTGCTGCTATCCAGTCTGTGGTCTGTCGTACGGTGCGTATAGCATAGTAGACGCTTGCATCAGGGGCCAGTGCCCGGTGGCAGAGGTAGCCAGCGGATAAATGTGGCCACGCCGGGATACCTTTCAAGGTGTGCGTTGCGAATAGGACCTCACGGGCCTCGCGCGCAAATGTTTCTAGACTCGTGTGAGAAGGGAAGCTCCAAATGCATCGGGGTTGGAGGATCTTTACTATTGACGAGCTGGAGTTGAGTAAAGTCATACCGAGAGGAGTTATTTGTTGGGATAGCGTGGGCCAGGATTGCATGAAATATCTCGAGGGGTAACTCGAGAAGGTGCATTTTGATCGAAGGTTGTGGAGGAGGGAGGTAAGCGCCGACGGGAGATGGTGGGAGAGGGAGGGCGTTTATATACCAGGCTGCCTCCTTAATAAGCTGCCGCCGCTGAAATAACAGTGGAATCAATGCCACAATTACTAAAGTAAATTCAATTACACAAATAAACTGCCTATCTTAAGGGAGCAGAAACAGCAGCATCGTGTAGCAGACTCCCTGCCAGTAGGGCCGAAATCATGGTTGGCAAATAACGCATCTCGAATGTCGGGTGAATCGGTATGCAATGAATCGGACCTTAAAGTTCAACCTTCTTTCCTTTGATTGAGAGAATGAGATTGGATTTTCCTGCAGGGAAACGTTTGGAGATTCGTGAGAGACTTGTCAAGGAGAGCTTCGACATATAGTGGCCTTTACTTCTAGTGCATGGGAATGAGACTGTAATTCTATGCGCTGGCACTATGTCCGTGAGCGAACAGGACAATCATTAACGCCACGATGGATTGTCACGGTTCAGATGTGGATGGACGCTGCTAACATGAAGAACTGACATATTCGTCATTTATGTACTTAAAATAACACCATACTCATGAAACAAGTCGATAAGATCTTGTCGGTTCGCACTGTGCGCATCCTCAAGCAATTGCATGGCGCCTCCCGCGTCTCTTTTATGGACTTCCTTGTCAAGTAGCACCTTGATCACACAAAATGGCGAAATGATGTCGATTTGGCCCAAGGCGTACACGCGCCCATGACGGACCTGTGCGCCTCGGTCAAGAAGTAGTGCCACTGTTCGGGGGAATCCCACTCGGCCCGCGATCACCAGCGGTGCATCTGGCCACGTTGATCCCTCGTTTATATCGGCTCCTCTGTCTAGGAGAAGCTCAATGGCTTCATTACGGCCATGAAAGGCAGCGTACCACAGAGCAGTGTGCTCCTGTTCTTCAGGGATGGATAGGTCGACTGGTGCGCCGCACTCAAGTAATAGTTGTATGTTCTGTAGATGCCCCCCACTTGCGCTTTCCTTGAGTGCGCTGTCCAGCACTCTTGTTTTCACCTTCTCAGGGATCGTGTCGAAGTCAGCGCTGGCGATAAGCATGCGCAGGAAGTCGACATGTCCTCCTCGACTAGTATGTATGATGGCGTGAAAGAAGCTGCAACTGGATCTCGACAGGGAGTATCGCGGCTCCAGAAGAAGTTTGACAATTGCGCCATGGCCTGCAAAGGCTGCTGCTCCCAGGGGGGTCCATGGTTCTTTGTTCATGCGACGGAAAATAAACCTCTGCACATCATTTCTCTCGCTCTCCGTTGTCCATCGCACTGTATCGCATTCCGGATCAGCCCCATTCTCGAGAAGGAATCCGACAATGGTTGCGTGTCCTCCGCGGGCGGCGTTGAGCAGGGGAGATCCAAAAATGTCGCTCTTCGCATTTACATCGGCTCCATTCAGCAGAAGCGACTGTATCAAGCCCACGTCGCCAATGCAGGCCGCGGCACAGAGACGATGTTGAGGGGAGTCGCTGCTTTGGTGCAGCCCGTCTCGCTTTTGAGCCACTGTGCAGTTGTGGGTGCTGTTGGTGAGAGCCTTATGTAGTAACTCACTGCAGTAGAGTGCGGCGGAGCGAGATAGGGCGTAGCATGTATCTCGCTCCCTGTACTTTACTGGGTCCTGTGCGCATATCCAGGCTGTGCTCTGTCTGACAACCCGAATAGCATAGTAATGGCAAGCGTCAGGAGCCAGTGCCCTGTAGCAGAGGTATTCGAAAACGAAGGGGTCCCACTGTCCAACCCTTTGGAACAGCCGGTGAGATAGCACAACATTTCGGGCTTCGCGCGCAAAAGTTTCTAACGTATTGTTAAAGATGGTTTGGGATCGATGGCCGTGAGACAGAAACTTACTGTTGACGAGTTGGAGTTGTGTGAAGTTTTCCGCATAGCCCTGGACAATTGTGTGAGCAAGAATCATGTGAAAAATCTCCAGTGGAAACTCCAGGAGATGCATGGTGTGACAAAGGAAGGGGAAATGGTGGGCGGTTGAATTGTGGGCGATGAGTGTTGGTGGGAAAGGCGGCGGCTATATGTAGACGGCAGACCCCAGGGTCAGCACAGCCCTCCGCTGGATATTCGAATAGTCGCAGGACTTGATATCTGAAACACACCTTGACAAGGCGCGTATTCGCCTAATAATAGACCTACTATCCAAGAGAAAATATTCACTAACAGATCTGAAATTTTGCTACCGACATCATTCAGACGAACCGACCTCCACTCAGACAACCTCGGACACAACTTCGAGTTGCACTGAGACGACCGCATTACAGGTCACTGTTACCTGCAAACCCAGGTTACCTCACCCAGGACAGCTCAATCACTACTAAAACCAGCTGCGCTCACCCGACCACAGTAACCGTAACCGGCCGCTCGGTTACAACTACAACTACAACTATCACAAAGGAGGCTACATGTCAACCAAGGACAACATCCACATGCATCCAAAGCACGGCCCCACAAGTCACAGTTGCCTGCAAACTGCGATATCAAACTCAGGATGGGACGATCACCACTAGGACTACTTGCTCCCCATCGACTACACGCACGGTTACTGGCTGCTCGGTCACTCCTACCACAGCAACTGTTACAAAAGAGCCCACCTGCCGACCAAAGACCCCTACTGCCTGCGTAAGAACTACTGCACCAGAGGTTACTGTCGTCTGCAGACCACGATACCATACGGAACAAGGAACTATAACGACTTCGACAACTTGTTCCCCATCAACGACAAGAACTCTCACTGGCTGTTCGGTCACTCCAACAACGACAACTATAACCAGAGAAGCTACATGTCGCCCACGGACTACGACGGCTGCACCAACAACCCTATCAACTACAACAAAGCCGCCTACCTCCACAATCTCGTCGACAACTACAACTAACAGACCCCCAACAGCAACGACAACTACAGGGACAACTACAACTACCCCTCCAACCCCAACAATAAACCACGCCAACCTCCCGCCCTTCCCAACAAACACCCCCCCAGACGATGGCGGTAAAGTCCTCTGCTTCCGAGACCACAACGCCTCAGGCCACTACGGCAACTTTTCCGCCGCACTAGCAGGCTCACTAACAAACACTCTCTGCGTCGAACCCGAAACCGCCGACCTTATACTCTCCCCAAACGACTCCGAGCGCATCGAAGTGAGTCCCGACGGCGAGGTCCAAGCCTGGGTACGTTGGGCCGAGAACCAATCTGGGTGCAACCCGAAGCGAGATTTCCTGTTGAAAGATAACTGCGTCGTCGCTATGCTGCTCATCGAGACGAATTGTGACTTCTGGATGCCCGAGGCGCCCGGGTCGTATGGTGGGGGGTTTATCACGAATGCGGAGTGGGGCTGTTTGGAGTTTGGGATTGTTCGTGATACGAGAGATTGATGGGGAGGTTGTCTAGAATTATTGAATATACATTGTGACTAGGATGCGGGTTGTTGACTGTCCGTTTAACACGCAAGTTTTGTCCTATAGAGATACCCAGATAGAATAGTATCCATGCAAACGCTTATATGGTCAGCTCTAGTAGAATTTCTGGAACCAGCACAACCTACAGTTTACAGTGTCATCGGCGGCCTGTTATCCTAAGGTCGCAGGAAACTATCCTTTAGTAAAAGTATATGGCAAGACATAGTCCGGGGAATCAATGACGCTCCCCAAAATTAGCAAACAGGTCTTAATACCCCACAATCGACTTCTCAACATCTGCGGGCAACTCCAGCCTCGCCGAAAGGCCAAAGTACTGTTCCGCAGCTTTCCTACGGAGAACCTTCATCGAGTCCGTCTGGAGAAGGCCCTCCCCAACGCCAAGGACGCGCAACGCGATAGGCATCCTATACGTCGGCAGAGTCGCAACTAATTGGTCACGGGCATCGGCAATAAAGCGGAGGCAAGCGAGGTGCATTTAAACTTCGACGATGGGGATCCTGCGGCCGTTGGATTTGATGACTGGCTCGGGATTCGGAAGACTGGTTAACAACTGCGCATTCCATGTTTGGCGGAAAAAGGAATAGGGTCAGTTGCTTACAGTCTCCCATACGGCCGTTGAAGATATACTCCTCTCCGACGTGGTGGAAAAGATCACCAGTGCGGTGGTATCCGCCTTCAGTGAAGATGGCCCGGGTGGCTAGGTCATCACTGAGATAGCTAGTAAAGTTGGTGAGTTACGGGTGGCCATGATGCGGTTGAATAAGTCTATACGCACTGAGTAAGCAGCACCGGATTCTTGATCTGAATCTCCCCATCGTCGCCGTTCTTGTCCTCCTCGCGCTGCTGGACTCGACCTCGTCTGTCCATCCCTCGACTCGAACAAGGCCTTATAAAGAGGTGTGACTGAACACTCGCTGTTTACTCACTAGTCATTATAATCGCCATCTGCTTCATCCACAATAGCATGAAGGCGGTTGGATGGTGCTGAGCCAACTCTAACCAGCCGGCGGGTGGAAAGAGCTCTCCCCATATCCATGGCTTAACATAAAATTTGACCAATCGCCAAGTTCCTTACCACGTACCTCTTATCTAGCTCCGTACCAGAATTAGGCAGTGCATAATCTCTAATATCAACAGAGAGATCCGGTGCCTGAGACAGTGGATCAACGGACGGCCCCGTAATCGTAGGCGTATCCGTATCCGCGACGGCGGAAAGAGAACCGCAAGGCTATGGAAATCCCCTCAGGCACTCTGAAATAACTCCCACTAGCTGGCATCGGTGGGCTATAAAAACTCATCATGTCCGACTAAAGAATTTGTGTCTGAATCATCCCACAACAGCTGTTTTCATCCTGTCCTACCTCAACCTATCCCAACGCAGCGAAACCACCAGAAACCTCTTCCACGCATTCATTCCTCCGTTCGCCCATCCAAAAATGAAGCTCTTCAGCTTCCTCGCCACCACCGCCCTAATCCAAGGCGCCCTTTCCTACGGAGTCACAGTCTGGGATGGACCTGGCTGCACGGGCCAGCAAACCATCCTCCCACTCAAAGCCGACAGCACCTTCAAGGAACTCGAGTTCCCCTTCAAATCGTACATGGAACACGGATGGGGTCAGCACGAGCAACGGATTCAGTTCTGGACGTACTTTGACAGGGAGAAGGCCCAATGCTCCGGTGAGGGGATCTACAGCACGTGGGCGTACAACGGCGAGTACTTTCGGTCGAAGGCGTGCTATACTATTGGGGACCACCCTAATCTTCAGGGGAAGTCGGATGTGTTGAAGACGGCGGGGTGTGTCAAGTCTGTTAGGAATGGATATGTTGGGAATGATAGACTGTAAGGCGGACTGGAGCTGTTATAGTACGTTCCCGTATAGTATGTTTGTGTCTAAACAGAGTGCTTACTTGGCGCAGGTATTCCTCTGGCAGCAGTGATGGAGCCATGGCTACTAAGACCTTCTATCAAGATCTTACGGCTGTTTGGGAGTTGGCTGGTTTTGTTTCATGCTGGTCCGCACCAAGCCTGTCCAAAGTAAGAAATATGCTAGTTAATGCTTTCTTCATTCAAGTTCGTAAAGGTCGATAGAATTCATGTCATTTCAACCTTTAACCATATTTGTACTAATTGCCTAAGCATAGTTGAGCAGATAGAAAGCCCTGAGTCGTTCCTACACGGCCTGCGGATCTATATCATTCTGATATAATATGACTTTCTCCCCTTGCCAATGAAATGTTGGCATCTGGGAGACGGCAAGACGGTTAAAATGGGAGGAGTGGCGGCCTCCCTTCCCTACATTCACAAGTCGAAATATCAATGCAAACCAACCTTCTCTTGGTTCTTTACTTGGTTTTTGTTTGTTTGGACACCCCATCCTATACACACCTTCACACAACCCTGACTCAGTAAACGAACAGCATCCTCAAACCTCCTACCGCTCTTTGCTCGCCATCCTCGCACCAAGATGGTTCAAACTCACCACAACAACACAGTACCTCGACTCCCAATACCAAGTTAGGATGGCCAGAACTACAGCTACCAAAGGCAACGAAAGCCTAGTCATCGGCATAAGCATCCTTGGCGCGAGCGTCTGTGTCATGATATGCCGCGGCATCCGTCCAGCGCTCGACCCAGCACCGCCGAGGAAACCGTCAGGAGTCTCTCGCAACCAGCAGTGGTATCTCACGAAAGGTTCTAGGTGAGAATGTTGACAGGCTTTGGTATGTTCCGAGATCAGATGATTGGGGGCGGGCGATGGCGATGAGGGAGGATGGTTCGTCTTTTGTATGAGGTGTTGGCTTGTCTGGTTGTAGTGGATACTAGGCTGTTTCTTTGCTTGGCCTCATTCATTTGGAGATCCAGAAAATGGGAGGATCAATGAGAGTCGTGGACAATTCAGTGCATCTCCTTTGGCTTGCGTAGTTTGCCTTGATAGATCTCTGAATTTAACATCGAGCCTGCAGGATACTATATGAAGTTTTTGAGTGATTTGCACGTGGAATGACTTCTCCCCGACGGTCATAATACCAGGCCCATTCTGTGGCGCCTCTGACTCTATTGCCTCTTTGATAAGGGTTTCACCGTGTATTATTAAACTGTGAGATTTGCATGCTACCCAATGAAGTTCTCTGGGACGAACATGATTATTAGTGTGACAGGTGCTTCTTACCTTTTTGCCCTGATCCTCATCGTTCCGATGTGGTTTAATGTGTGGCCTGGAGAACTGGGATTTTATACAATAAATTTTGGACGCAAACTACAGCTTAAGAACTAATGTTATAGAAATAAAGTGCAGTAGGGATTATGTAAACGTCATCCAAGGCACTTTGGCGGAGTGGTTAACGCGTAAGTTCCACGATACAACAAAAGTGTCACATGTTCTGACATTGAACCAATAGGATGCCCTGCTATACTACAATCAGTTAGCAAGACTAGGCATTTCCTTCGGGAGCGTGGTTAGTAGCCCTTCCTAAAAGGATTAGAATTTCACATTCTAACAGAACCAGAGTTCGAATCTCACAGGTGTCGTATCTTTTTTTTTTGGTGGAGTGGGCGGTCACTGGAAGACCATCTTATTCATCTACAGGTAATTTTTTCCGCCACACAAAAGGCCTCACGTATATCGCCTGCATGGCAGTCCCATTCCACAGCGCAGGTAACCCCACAGCTCTGAGCTCCTCACAAACAATCTCCCCAACCCTCTTCGACCCCTCATCGTCAAAGTCCAACGCCCCAAACCGAATAACCAGCCCGAACCCATCAAGAGCCTTTTCCGTATCCTGCCCATGCCAGTACGCAAATCCTTGCTCGTTGCCCGTCGCTTCCTTCCGGATGTGGAAATCCGCCTGTTGCTGCGTGTAGTAGAAGTTTTTACGCGCCACGATCCCCTTTTCGTTAAGGTTCCTAAATACCTGCTCGATCTTTGCGTAGTCTTCGAGCTTGGCTTCGCTCCATTTTGCTTGCCGGCGGAGCTGCTTGGCCCAGAGGGTGTCGATTAGGCGTTCGGACTCGCGCTTGATGTCGGGATGGTCACTGGGTATCTTCTCATAAGAGAAGTAGTGTATGGCGTTCTCGAGTAGTTCAGCCTTAGTGTAGCAGCCTGTTTTCACGTTGGCCTTGAGGCGGTCTCGGACATTCTCGAGGACATCGGGTGTAAGTTCTTCTGGCCCGGGGCCGGTGGTGGCTGTGATGGCGGATGCCATGTTGTTGTTCTCTTTTTAGGGACGTTGTGGGGGTTGTTGGCTGAAGCCTCCAGGCTGTATTTCTTCGTGGGACGTGGTGTCTTTATATAATTCTGGGGCTCATCCTTCCAGGCGGCTCATCTCGTATTGGGCCCACAGGCCCTCGTGTTCTGACATTGAGATAAGTTGCTGCCGTATAGATTGTCCCCGGGGGGCCGTCGGTCGGCAGTACAACCATACACACTTGCGAGGCCGTGGTCCTTTCATTTGCTATGAATATCACAAGCCGCTACACAGGGAGTTGCAGTAAACTTCGCCTGCCCATCTATCAATGCTCAGAAGTACGATTAGAATTGTATACGATGTGCAGGAAAATGAATCACCAGGCTTGGATTAGGAGACTAAATATTAGTAGCTCCAACTCCCACAGCTATTTAAGGAAGGTAGGTGCTCGGGACCGTGAGTGGTGGACTTATGGTAAAGAGCGCGAATACTTTAGATAGGCTCGTGGATGGTATAGTAGTAGTTTCTTAGATTGCATAGTTTTATCCAGGTCTTGTATGGTCAATATACGTTTCTAGAAGCCATTAAATGCGCCTTATGATACTGGTGGCCAACTATTAGAATCTAAATTCCTGATACCTTGCACTGGGTGAAAGGTGTTTCATCTCAGCTTTAAAGACTTTATCCGTAGGTTTCGCGCTTTGTATGTCCGCGTAGAGAGCTATTTTGACATCATTAGCTCAAAGCTGAATGGGCCGGCCATCCTCTTTTCGAGTCTCGGTTTTTGGGGGGTAGTTCTGAATGCTCGGTAGAAGGCTAGACCAGAAACGGAGCCATGAAGGAAATACTAAATAGAATTAAGAGAGTTCCTAACCTCCTTTAGTAATAAAGATGTCCCAGGTTTAGTGGTGGCTCTAAGTATACAAATATTAATCTTACCTGGGACTCTTTTATGGTGCTTAAATGTCTCCTGATAGCTCAGGTCATGCTCCAGCTAATTATAATACCATTCACCTTGCCCCGTAGCTGTGAGAGAATTTTTCGTTGGCCTACAGTGGAGATCTAGATCTTAAATGTGGTAGTCCGAAGGTGCAGTCATGGATTTAGCAGACCAACTATCGATGTATATATTCGTTCAGGAGAACACCCATCCTCACTATTTATTCAGTGTGAACAGAAGGTCTGATGGATTGATCGTCCTCAGGGCGCTGAAAATAGTGCATAAAGTACAATAGCTTGGTCAGTAAATGTCACATGTCCACTACGAACTGAAATGGAAGTGAGGCGCAACTAACAGCAGTTTCTATGGAGTAGGCTGAAGGGCTCGTGAGAGGGTCTACTTTGGGACCCCGAGTGGCATTGAAGTTTCCAAGAGCAAACATATACCACCGATCTCTGATAACGGAGCAAACCCCCGTGGATAACGCAGAAACCATGCGCCGTTATAAGTTGTTACAGTCTTTGGCCTTCATGAAACCTCAACCGTGTTGATCTGTTGAATCTCATACCCGTCTCTTTAGTTACACACGGCGCCTAAGGTGTAACATTGACCAGCTCACCCAGGGCGCCTGGTGAAACGCTGTCCAATCGCCTGGTCGTTAGGCTGCCGGCTCGCTTGACACGGGGACCCAACTGCAGCCAATATCCTCCCCCTGAAGAGGCCGCTATGACTGTCCACTGCACCAGTGCATGTGCTTTAGAAACCGGACCCTCAGTCTAACAGTTTTTGACTCCGCTCCAGCTCGAGGTATAAAGTCGGCGTCTGCACCGTGCGTGCTCGAGGTTAAGTCGGACAAGAGATCCGCGCCGCCCCAGGTTATTTTCGCAATTAGGCATCCACAAACCTTGCGAAAACTCCATCTCAACCTCACCTGCTCACACTTCACTTGCCTTCCCCCTCTCCTCGACCAACATCCGTGTTTAAGCACAACATGGTCCCCATATTCGTTGCACTTTACGACAACCCAGGCATCCTCCACTGGAGCCTCCACATCGAGACCGAAAACGACGCCGAAAAGACAACCATTCAAATACTTGGCGCCCGTCAGCGGTACTTTCCTGATATAAAAACGCCCTCGAACGGGCGCCTTTTACCTGACCTCATCGAATTGTGCCCGCTCTGTGACGCTGGTGCAAGTAAACTCGAGGCTCTCAAGAACATCGCGTATGCTACGCCCATTCGCAATGAGGAGGCCGACTATAGTTGCCAGGATTATGTCCTAGATGTCTTGTTGATGCGGAAGATGAGCAGTATAAGAGAAAGAAAGCCACTGTTGCTGGGAGGCGCGAATCATGGGGTTAGGATAGTCTGCATCGGAAGTCGCCGTGCCTGAGAACGGAATGCGGAAGAGGTTATTGCGACCGGTTGTGTGCCTGTCCAACACGTCAAATAATCAATTCCGCGTATCCCATCGGCCTGAATTTGTCTTTCGGCTCCATAGGTTGTTACCCGATGCCATTTGACTATCGCGCGAACGTGAGATCATACTGGTGAGGTGGAACTCGGCGCATAGGAGGAATAACTTACGTCCTTTAGAGGCTTTGGCCATTCAATACAATGGGTAACTTATATATTTCTCTTGGACGCTATCGTCTTGATAGTCAATAGCCCATATCACTACATAGGTATTCGTACTCTTATCACCGTGGTAAAGCATGAGGTTGCATCCTTTCAAATGCTTATTGCCAAACAACCACAGAGCGCTTCTACTTTTTTTGGAACAGGCGGAAGTAGACTAACGCAGCCAGGGAGAGAGCCCTACGCTGCGAAGAACTTCGAACTCTCGAATCCTTTAGCTGTAGTTATGCCGACGGAGGCCAGATACGTATCAGTAGGCTGTCCTCCCATCATCCCAGCGTGGGATAATCAGGCAGATGGGCGTCTGATCCGGCTACCTCTGTATGGTTAGTTTTACGCAAGTAAATTACTGCGGCCACCTCGTTCCAGCGTATTGGGCCAGACATACGCGGTCAACATATAACGAATGCTCCTGAGCTCACTCAAGCGATAAGGTGTCTAGATGGGCAGTTTCACGGCGTGCCGAAAACGCTACTAGTAGTCTCTAATGGGCTGTAGAGTCCCAGGGCATGGATCAGGCTTTGAGCACGAGGTTGCTGCTATACCTGGAGATCATTCTGTTCTTGTTAACTCGCTAAGAAATTCTGCTCCAACAGCGCGATATGGTCCATCGCCGGTGCTATTGGGGCATCCTCTTGAGCTAAGCCCTGTTGCGCGGGATGCTGCTCGGCAGGCGCAGATTCCAATTTAGAGAGTAGGTAGATGAGTTTACGTAGTTTTCCAAGCAGGTTTCACCTCTAGTTGAACCCAACCTTCTAGCACTTCTGGCAAATGGGCCTTACCCCGGGCCTCAGCGCTCACATACTACATGGGGATGACCCATTTATGTTTGCAGTCATACACCAACAGCAAGTAATTGTGCGGATTTATTTCAGGGCGAGCATGAACCCCGTTCTGAAGACGGTATACCTGTCCAAAACCACAGAGGTGACACACAAAGGCCAGTAGACGGGACCATCCAGGAAGCAGCACAATATCTGTTTGTAACGGGCGAGAGAAAGTCTGTTGCGGTGCCATTTGCCGAAGGCCTGGTGGAAAGTGTCCAAAAGCTGACGGCTCCGCTCCTCACCATTGGCCTTGTCAACTAGGAGAATTTTGCTCGTCGAGGGCGATTAACATCGTTACTGATCAAGCTAATACAGAGACCAGCGCGGATGGGCAAATTGTTTTCAAAGAAGGCTGTTATTACACCAGAAGCCTACTTCTACGATGGTATAGTACTCAAGGAAACCTGAAAATGAACGCAAGCATCCTGGAGATATGGTCGGCGTAAAGAGAAGGGATATCGTAGAGGCCCCCTTGCTGATCTAGGAAATCAACGAAACAGCGCAAATATCTCCTCCCAAACCTCCGCAGCCTGCGATACAGTATCGTGATCCGTCCCCTCGACGCGCCTCGCATCAAATTCCACACCCTCCCCAGCACCCCTCCAACAGCCCTCAAAGTACTCCTGCCCCTTCCTCCCTACCATGGCATCCGTCGCCGCATGATAGACCCGCACTCGAAGGCCCCGTTCATCTTGCCTACCCTCCTGTCGTCCTCGCTCCCGTTCCCTCTCTACAAGCCCCTTGATACACCCCGCATAATCATCCACAGCCCCCCACTCTCTCCCCTCCCCCTTCCTCAAACACTGCAACGCCTCACTATTCGCGCCCACCGTATTCTCAGCAAACATGTAATTCACAGCAAGCTGCACAAGTTCCTCTTGATCCTTGACCGGGACACCATATTCCCTCTCGACACGCCGGTAGTTCGCCTCGAGGAAGGTGCGCTCGGCCTCTTCCTGCGATCGGCTAGACGAGATGAGGCCACTAGATGGAGCGGATATCTTGCGCATTGCCGCGCCACTAGACGCAAGCACGGGCGTCGCTTGCGTGACGAAGAAGCGCGGGATGTGGTGCCAGAGCTTGAAGGCGGGCTGTGGGATGTATTGCGCCAGTTGCATGGAGGTTACGTGGGAGTGGGTTGGGTCAACCCAGGGTGCTGCAACAAAGCTCTTAGTAACTGGATGCGTGTATGAGGCGAAGGGTAGGAAGAGAGTAGGGTTGAACATGGCCATACCCAGAAAAACAACAAGCCCTTGAATAAACCGTCTACACCCCTCATCCACCAGCATGTTCAACGTATAAATCGTCCCCGCGCTATGCGCGACAAGACCAACCGACTCGATACCCAGATGCTCAAGTAGCCGCGGGATCACATCACACCACGTGCTAATCCGCCTGGACAAGGGGACATCGCCTGACCCGCCCATACCGAAACGGTCGACGACGAGGATACGCACGCCCGCGCGCTCCGCGAGGATATGTAGTGGGATTCCCAGATAACGGGATGCGAACATTCCAGGCAGGAAGAGAAGGGTGCGGCTGCGGGTGGGGGCCGCATCATTGCTGCCTATTAGGGCGTAGGTGAGGATTTGGGGGCCGTGCGGGGTTGGGAGGGTGATGCGGCGGTGGAAGGTGGCATTAGAGATCAGGGGGATGGGGGAGTAGGGGGATGTGTCTGGGGCCGACATGATGGGCGCCTTGGTCCAGTCTTTAGTAGAGGAGATGCTGAGAGATGGGGTGGGGAAGAGCTGGAGAAGCTTGAAGTTTGGACTAAGTTTCAGCCCCAACGTCGCTGGACTAGCGGCGCTAGGTTAGGGCCTCCTATTCCGGTTAGAGTCAGCAAAGAGGTTCAGAGGGTCTACCAAGGATGTATTCTGCACCGAAATACCAAGGCAATCAATATCTTCCGAGTTCAGAGGCAATATGGATAACTAGGCAGTTGCAAAGGTAGTAGATTGGTAGCAGGGACCACGAGGTAAGTTGAATCTACATCTTCTTGACTATCATCTAGTATACAGGTGATTAAATCATGACAAACTCGAGCATCAAGATAATTTCTCGAGCGACCCATGATCCGCAATGATCCTATAACTTGGCCTTCGACCACCGGGCAATCCATTACGCAAAAGCAGAAAGAACAACTTTATTTGCGGCCACAAGAGGACAAGCGTTAGTGGTAATGCGGCACCAACAATGACGAGGTAGATCACCGGGTAGATCAAGCCATCCCTTCGAGCAGTACATTAGCAAAGTTCGGTGTGTTCTTGATTGATTATGTTGGGACACATACAATACGGAATCGGCAGGTGTTCTAACACCCTCAACAGGCAACGGATGTGCCATGATAATCTCGACGTTGCCCTCGGCACACGCATCTCCAAAAGGAATTGGTATAGATGAGAGTGAGAGGCTCCTCTGCAGCTCCAATGGGGATTCGATGAAAGTGGCGGCCAGACCCGAATGTGATGGCCACGCGATCGGGCTTTGGAGTAGCCATATCCCTACATCCGGCGGTATTAGCAATGGCTGTGGATTGAATCGGGAATTATACAGACTGAGAAGATGTGCACCTACCTGGATTATCAGCCTTGAACCGCAGCACCACCAAAGAACCAGGGTTGACAAGGATAGTATCACGGCGCATGGGGAATGGAGGGAACTTTTCCTCGTCCTTGTGGCTAGCATCAACTGCGCCCTCGCCGGCTTCGGACCGCTGGATCACCTGGAACTCATGGCCATGGAGATGAAATAGGTGTTGTGTATCGGATGGATTGTTGATGGTGAGTTCGACTATTTCATCGGGGCGCAAGACAAACGGATTAATTGACGTGCCGTAAATTGCAGGATCAACGGCCTTTTGCTTTGTAGCCAGCGCTGTGTATAGTGTTGGGACTATTGGTGGGGAATAGCTCGTGTTGTTGAATGACCAGCTAGCGAAGTTGATTAGATACATCCTGGACTAGTTCATGTTCGAGGTTTGACTTACCGCTTGCTACCATCCGCAAACTCGGTCATTGTGATGTCCAGCGTTATGCTCTGGCTGGGCGGATCTAGGAGTGGCTTCTCGTCCAGCGGTACCAGGGATATGTCATCAAGAAAGTCGGATGGCTGCAGAGGATCCTGTACATCAAAGTCGGCTGTTGGGAGAGACGAATCGTAGACTATCCAGCCAGTCGCAGTCTTCTCAGGGTCAAATCCATTGGCCTGTAGAGTATAAGCAAAATACTGTTGAGTGGTGGCAACAAGCTTACCAGTTCCATGGTAGCAATGATAGGATAGTTAGCACTCGTCTCATTTTTCGCCGTCATCAAAAAGCTGTACCGGTGGCCGGGGCCAAGATAGATTCCATGCGTCTTCGTGGGCTTCGTGTACACGCCTTCCACTTGCACAATGACCATTTCATGGTCCGTGATCTGCACGTACTGGCCCGTGATTGAACCTATATTGGCGACTCGAACGAGATACGTGGTCCCGGGGGTAACATGGACCCGGCCATTGCCGGAATCGTTCAACAAGATGGAATCAGGCGCAGGCGGCCTCGACGTCGTGTGATTGTCGTTCTCGGAGGCCGTTGGACCCGACATTTGCGCATCGTACCAATCGGAAACAGAGAGAATGATCTCATCATCGTAATCGTCTTTGTACGGACACATTGGATCCCGGACAATCAATAGACCGCGCAACCCATCTGCAGACTGTGCGCCGTCGTCTGCGTGATACCAATAGGTCCCCGGACTCGTCAACTGCGACTCACAATCAGCTCCATGATATTCCATAGCCGCTGCAAAACGGGTCGTTGTTTGGGCGTACCTGGAATATATACTCGAACGTCTTTCCGGGCAAGATCGGACACTGAGACACGCCGGCGGCGCCGTCCATATGAGGTGTGCCTTTCATGGAAATGCCATGGAAGTGCAGCGAGGTAGACTGGTTCTCGAGAAGATTTCGGACGTTCAAAACGACGACATCACCAACATTTCCTTGGATCTGAGGCGGCGGCCATTTCCCGTTGACTCCGATCGTTGGTCGCTCATGCAGACCGCCCGGGTTCGCTGAAACCCTGGTAATGTTATAGTCGAAATGTAGCGTTTCTGATGCAACCCGAAGCGCAAGACATAGCGAAAGAATCCATATCGATAACATCGTTTGGTCTGACGTTGAATTTCTCTGATTCAGCCCTGTTAGCGTCTTACGGAGTACTGTCTTTTAAATAGCGATCCCAGCTTTCTGCCTAAGTCGAGGGTTCTTCAAAGATCTTCACCTCTAAGAACCCTGGTCCCTTGATTGGCCAACTTATTCTAATAGCGCATCCGAGTTCCGTAGTACCGCCAATGAACGCCTCCCAAGCCTCGCAAAGGCATTTAACCGCGGGGCGTCGCAACTCAGTACCCATTATAGGTTTAGCGTTTGCGAAGGGGAGATACGTATACGCACCCTAGCCAAGAGGATCACGGTGGCCAAGACTAAGAGTTGTGACAACCCTCTTCTTCAAGTGCGCGTGTTTCCAGGCAGCGATATTTCTACAACAGTATTAGACAGTAGCTTTTTCTCAGGCCGGCGTTGTGTGCGGGGGCTACTTGGAGTGGCTACATCATAATGGACAATCAGATATGCAATCCGGCGATGGGGCGAACCATGCAGGATGACCCAAACTTGTGCAGAACAACGCACGGTGCTGACAAGGAACCAGGATAGTTCCAGCGCCCTAGGCAGGTTAGGTAGCGGCCCGGGCCTTCCCAAAGGGCAGCCAGCCCTATGGCCTGGTGAATCCGTATTTGACATTTAGCGCCGCAGTGGGCTGGATGGATGTCTAGAGATGAGAACCATCTCTCATCATGATCATAGTAATAACAGGCCCTGCTCCTCTCTCGGGGTTATATATAACAGTCCCCAATTTTCAGGACTTAATATCCTTTGGTTACAAAGACCTATGGTAATATTCGTGATGTATCCAAGGTTTAGGACTTGTGGATTTTCTTCTAGTTCTGCTATATTCAATTACTCATTATTCATTGCGTATTAAGACGCTCGCGAATGGCTAGATTCAGAGGAGCGGGTGGGCTCCATACTCTTGTGAATATATAATCATGCGATTCCACGCCATGTCCAGGCGCATATGTTATCGCGATGATTCAGTCCATCGCACCACTCGGTCCCACGAGCCAGCCTCCTTGCTCTGCACGGTACAGGGCGGACAGACTTGCTAGCGACGAATGACCGGAAGGACCAGCTTACTGGGATGCTCAGCCCCATGCAGAACTCGATTCTCCGCGACGGTAAATTCCGTCTCATTCACAATATCCCCCCCAGTATTCGAGTTCCGGTCATACCGCGGGTAATTACTGCTCGAAACCTCGAGGCGGATTCTATGCCCCGCAAGGAAAACATTCGACGTGACGGAAAGGTCGAGGCGCAACTTGTACACCTTTCCAGGGACGAGCATCTCGGGTGTCGCGAGCGAGTTTCTGTATCGTGCTCGGAGGACCCCGTCAGTTAGGTACGTTGCCCGGCCGTCCGGGTGCACGTCCACCAGCTTGCCGGTGAAGTCGGTGTCCATGGCGGAGGAGGTGATGTAGAGGACCAGGCTTATGTGGCCGGTGACCTCGACTGGCGTGTCGAGGGGCTGTGTTGTGAAGCAGAGGACGTCGGGGCGGTCTTCGACCGCGGATTGGTCGCGCGGTCCGCATTCTCTGGGGTCCATGGTGAGGAGGCGCCCTCCAACACTTGGCGTGGGGTCCGCAGGGTCAAAGTATACCTGTCCGCGATGGACTTGTTCGGAAGCTCGGCGCGCAGCACACCGTCGCCTGAGCGCGTCGCCGCATTGCCACCACTGTCGAGGTAGAAGTCGGTGTACTCGGTGTCCTGCAACGGCCAGTCTGTCTCGCTGCGCCAGACGTTCCTCCCCATGACGAAGATGTGCACGGGCAGTCGCTTGTCCAGTGCAGCCTCGTTCCCGCGAAGATACTTGTCGAAAAACTCCATGTGCAGCTGCTGGATCCCCGACGCCGTGTCCGGTGAGTCGGGGCCGAACTCAAGGTCTGGATACATGCCAGTCCGGGCGTAATGGTCCCAGGGCCCGATGAACAAATACTGCCCGCGGCGCGCGGTCTCCGTGCGCGCCGAAGACCGCATCAGCCGGAACGCCCGGACGGTCTCGTGGACGAACAGGTCGAACCACCCGCCGACATTGAGCGCAGGGGTGTTGATGACCTCGGGGTGCTCGGCGACGGCCAGGTCCCGCCAGGATTCGTCGCGCGAGGTATGGCTCATCCAGTTCTTCCACCACGCCGCGTGCCTGTGCAGGGTCTCGCGGTCGGACATGGGCAGCTTGTCCAGCAACTGCACCGCCTCCTGTTGTTGCTGCAGCATGACCACGATCGGAATGTTCGGGTCCGGTTTCGCATTCGCCATCGACCACGAGTGCACAGTGTGCCAGGACATGGCGCCGCCCTGACTGTACCACGGCGCGCGGTAGACATCGCTCGACGCCACGTGTGGAGCGATCGCAAGGAGGCCCTTGGGCGCCCTCGATGCCGCAAGCCACTGCACACAGCCCATGTACGAGGGGCCGAACATACCAACCCGGCCGTCCGACCACTCCTGCTCGCGGATCCACGCAATCGTGTCCTCGCCATCCTGCGCTTCAGCCACAAAGGGCTCAAAGTTTTCTCCCCCTGACCGGTATCGTGCTCGCACGTCCTGCCAGATCAACCCGTATCCGGCGTCGGCGATCTGCGCCTTTGTGGGGACCATGGGCATCTCTGGGATCGCACTTTTGTTGTATGGGAGGCGCACTAGGAGTACTGGGGCGGGTGTCTTTGAGGGAAGCCAGATGTCTGTTGCGAGGTGGACGCCGTCGCGCATGGGCACCTTAACGTCACCTAATGTCGCCGGTCGCGGCGGGGCAGCGACTGGCGGAGTAGCCTTTTCGGTGGCCATTGGTTTGGCGATACCTGAGAGATTTTCCTAATGTGTAGATAAGACCGCTTTTTAGCTGGGAATGTCGTGCTAATGCGGGGAGTTATATAGGGACTCGGAAATAATATCGACTTGGACCGATGGATGGCTGCGGACCGTATCGACTACTTGGAGTTCAGCCACTGCCCAGTGTCCAGTGTTCCCCGCTATGTTAACGATTTGGGAATCATCCGGCCCCCGAGTTCTATTTTGTATTACGCACAGGCTCTGAGTCTGGGCTGCATAGGTCGCGGTGGGGTCGGATTCTACGGATACAACAGTCATCCGAGGCCAGGGTCCGGAATCCTAACCATGCGCAAACGAGCTAAATTAAACTGTGGCGAATAAACAGCCTTTGACCGTTTCCACAAAAATGACTATGCATCGGCCGCGGGGTGATTTATGCAGGCTCTGTATGTACTAGAGGCTGTACATCCCGGTAAATGCGGGGACGGCGCTGTGCCAATGCCGAACCACAGATTCAGAGCATTAGGGTTCCCATCTATCGCTAACTTTATGAATTGAGACCTGGATCGAACCGTTCTTGGTTCATTAAGGAGCATCACATAGCCCTAGCCTGCGTAGAGCTCAGTCCATATCTACCGTGGACAGTGCCCGCCCGTGCTGGATGAAGATTAGATCCACTAGCAGCTGCTCTAAGAGGCTCAGGCTCTTGGTCTACCTCACGTCAACTGTCTCAATTTCCCGGTCCTAGACGGTCCGACACGGTCCGGCCAACTTGTGGCGGTCGCCTTGCTTGGCACACTAAAGCTTTGGCGTTGCGCTTCCCCGTCCTTCCGTAATACTAGCTACGTCCTGGTCTACACCATATCTGCCCCTCATTTCCGAGCTATGTGCGCACGAGCTTCGGTCCGTTCGTTGGCTCCAATAGGGGGAGGAGACGAATCTCACCATCACACATCCCGCAGTTGCTGTCTCTGCCGCCATACTTACTTCCGAATATGAGATACTATGAGGAGATGCTACTCAACCTGAGTATTTACAGAGTGGCCGAATAACACGCAAGCTAAATAATAATAATAAGGGCAGCGTGACTTGGACGGTACCCAGATGCTTTGGTGCTTCATCGCTTCTACCCTATACGGGGTCATACCAGTGTCGGGCGTTGACTTGTCGGCCCCCAATCCCCTGGATCAGGCGGATTCCATCTTCATCGAAGGCAATCCCGCGCGGGTCAGTGGTGATGCCGCTTTCCTTCTCCAGTAAAATGTTCTGACGCCCATGCGGCCTAGGTACGCTGAGAGTAGGGCGCCTGTTAATCCACATCCGTGAATGACCACGTTGGTGGTTTCGTATTTGTGAGGTGCATCCATAAATCTTGTGGTAGTGGATACAGTTGGGGAGAGAAAGCCTAATACGAGTCGGGATACGGATGTGAAGCGTGAGATATGATATGTCGCGGCTTCTCTAGTATCTTGAAAGGGGGGGTTCAAGCCATCACATGGCCTCGACCGTCTGATTTCTCCGCTCATCTGTTTCAGGATATATCCGAGTGATGGGGGATCTTGGCTGTCCCACATGCGGGGAAGCTGGCTGTGGGACCAACTGGGAATAGATGATCAGCGTCGCCTGCGGGACGGGATGGTGGTTGGAGGTACTTGACCCCAAGTTAATTAATTGATCTCAGGGGCCTGCAAGGCCAATATTGACAGTTACACAGCTTTTGAGGCTGCATTTCGAACATGGTACGTGGAATCTCGATCTTCCTCCTTCATGGAGAGAATAGCCATGCTTATCCCGTCCCCAGGCAAACGAAGGACACCTTAACCACGAAGCATCCGTTGACGATGTTATCGTATTAGTCCGGATCAAGAACCCCTGGCGGCGTGAAAGGAGCGTTGCCTGACAAGATCAGACTCAGGGCCTCCCATTCAGCTCGTCAATCTATCGCATATGCGGTACCAGCACCCTGACCTTGATGAAATCACTACCTTCCTCCAAGGTACGCCGTTTGCTACTGAGCAAGGAAAAGCAGACGTTAAGCTGACAAGTCTACGAGACTTTGGAATGGCCGTGGCAAAGAGAACAGATTCCGAAGTCTGGTATCGAGGTTATGGGAAGGATCCGTACGTTTATTACGCTCGCAAGGGACTGAAGGAGTACCTGGGCGGCACGTTCCAGGTGCAGTCCTATGATCATCTAGAAAGGCGAGTTTTGATCGAACAATGATGATATAATGATATTCAACGGCACAGCTGACGGTGAATAGAGCCAGGAGATTACCACAGGCTAGTGAGACCCAGGGCCTTAGTGACCCTCCCGGCGGAGGGTTCCCTCTCTCATTCTCCAATCCAGAGGGTTTCCCTGTGAATGTTATCTTTGGCCAGGATCCTGGAGTACCTGGTACGGGTCCTGCGAAACTCACTTATAATTACGAGACGGAGAAACCTCGCGTTCTCAGGTTCCAGCGGTTTGAGCCCGGTCCAGCGGGTGTTCAAAAGGTTGGTTTTGTTGATCCCCTTGCTGCTTGAGCAAAACAAAGAAACAAAAGGTTTCCATCCATCCCCCGTCGGTTCCGTAAACATAGACAAAGGCATACCTTGGTGTGATCGAGATAGTTCAACCCCAGACAGCGAATGTAGCTACACTCCTCTCTCGAGACCGGCGAAAGCAACTACCACAGCACACCCGCAGGCGGGTGCATTATTAGCCCCTATCCCCGATCACCGAATATCTCATCATGGGGCAGGACAAACTTACAGATTTAACATGCAACACCTGGTCAGTGACGCGGCCATCGAAGATCGTCCCATCAATCATATAGACGGCGATTTCTCGCCCGTCAGCGCTGTCGCGTCCCACGTCGCGAGTCGTATCGACTAGCTGGCCGAGGTGGACTTGGTTGTCCTCGACGGCGACGAAGCACACGAGATGCGTCCGGGCTAGCATTATGGGATGGGATGCGAAAAGGAACGGAGGATTGTCGCGGGAATTTCTGGCGTTGAGTACGCTCGGCCTCTGAGTGTTTAGAAGAAGTTGTTGAGGATATCATGGATTGTCCCGCATCGCTTCGTACGCTGGGCAGGGTGGGGGCAGCGAAGTGCTGGGGAGCGGGGAGCAGGACCCAAGTATAGGTAACCAGGCACCTGCAACCATGCACATACCCAGTGGCTCCTTCGGAACCTCGGGTATATGAGTTGGGTATCTACCACGCTCTTCGTGCTCCGGGTGTTTGTAGATCGGGCTCAGTATATACGGGGGCGCGGACTCTCTCATCTGCTTCATTATTTGGCTTTTATTCTCTGGGATGCCGAGACTCTCTTCCCTCTCTGTCTACGTCCATATCCCATGTAGCCCGCCTCTTCGATTCCACTCTACGCCCTCTGATCTAGTCCTGTTCGGGCTCAAAAGGTCGGGATCTCTCTATGTCTCCTTGTTCTACGGGTAGCACCCACCCACATGTTCCGTGTTCTGTATACCGTTATTTCTTCCCCCACCACCCCCCCCCCCCAACAACAATTCTTCTTCCATTTATCTATCCGTCTATCATTGCTTGATATCCTGCCCGTCGACCAATGTATCCTTTTCCTCATGGCCATGTCGACTGATACAGCAGATTTGGCCTCGCTCGGTGGCAGGCGGGGCGCCCGTTGGATGAAAAACAGGCCTTTGACCTGGATTATGGATATATGCTCTGTTCATATACTTTTTAGGATATTAGTACTATAAAGAGTGCCTCCTAGCCCTAATAAAAATGTTTAGCTTGCCAGCATGAACGGGCCTGCTATCCTCCCTTTATAATACTTTATAATACAACTTAATTAGTAGCCTATACAAAGGGTCCATAGTAGAGAACTAATGTGGTAAGTAGCCATTAGCATCCACATATCAACGTAAAGCACTTCGTATCTTGGCGAGATAGGGAAAGAGAATATGATGTAGAAAGCCTCTTAGATGTCAAACTTTGGCATTTGTGTAGGATGTATGGCTACAAAGTTGCTGTGGTTCCTTTTAGACCTTTGACAGAAGATGGATCTTATTAGGTAGAAGGCTATATCCATTACATTGCCAGACAAAAGCCCAATGTGTATAGTCATATTTATCTGCCTGTCCTCGTGCAGGAAATCTCCTGTCCGGCCTGGTTGGATGGGCTCGTCCAGCTTCCATAGGCCATAAAATGAGTGGGAAGGACATCTGACTGAATTAACGTGTCATTTTTGGTCAAGAGCTCTAACCAAGCATACATTCTCAATGGGTAGTACTGACAGACTTCGATCAAGTTAGGAGGTGGAGGGAAAGAATACATAATTAATGTACCTTGGGCTACACAAGCTAGATGATACTGTTACATTTTGCCCGCAAGCATCCATGATGACGGGGAGTATATTGGAAAGACCCTCTGCTATGCGATGCGAATATCTCCTTACTTAATAGAGATATCCTTTGCCCGTTCCCAGATCCCACAATGTTATCATCATAATTCCCACCTAAGGGAATGCGTCAGCTATGGCATCAAGGTTCAAAGTCATGGTGTTAGCAAGACGCATGTGGTTTACCACATGATTCTTTATCCAGAAGGCGTTGATGGGGCTATAGATTTATAAACCCAGGACAAACTTCCCGCAGCTCACTATTTCTCAATATTTTAGATAAAAATTATATCTACCCACCCGCGCCTTTGTAACAGCCATTGATTATTGCAAACGCCTATCACACACCATGGGAAGCAAACTCTATGTCGGGTAAGCTCCCTACTACAAGCTCCCCCTTGCTCTGTATTCTGATCATCACAGGAACCTCAGTTTTGAGACAACTGCCGAGGAACTCACTTCTGTCTTTGGAGAATATGGCTACGTTATCGAATCTGTATGTTGATTTTACTTCTTTCTACCCGACACGGGTAACCACGTTAATCACAACCAGGTTATCGAGAAGGACAAAAAAATAGATCGAAGTCGGGGCTTTGGCTTTGTCACGATGAGCACCCCGCACGAAGCGGTAGCTGCCATTAATAGTCTGGATCACTACGAGTAAGTTGTATCAAATCCTGTGCCGCATGATAAAAACTAAGATTAATCTGTTAGTTTGCATGGGAGGCCGCTTAAGGTTAATATAGCCAGACGCTAGGACGACGCTAGTAGTGTAGAATAAATATAGCTTCACAGGATGTCTACATACAGAAAAAAATGCTGGACGAAGCGATTAGCTGCATTACAGAGGAAATACGATGTAAGCTATTCTTTCTTCCAATGTTTCCTCACTATTGTTTGTATTTACTATAGTTTTGCTCCTTGTCAAGGCCCCGGGCTGGATACGTTGTGTAATGGCAGGCCCTGTCAGAAGCCTAATTTGTCTCCTCCGTCGCTTCGATCCGAATGGGACGCGGGTTGAGCCTCGTTTTTCTGTACTTTGTACGGCGATTTCCTCTCCATCCCCTTGCAACTGATCGACTATGCATCTGGAACGAGATCCATCATTACACAACAGCGATAATAACCTGACATAGCCCAGCGTCATGGTTCAGGCTGTGCCTTTTCTTTGGACCTCGGCACTGCACCGTTCTTCTGGAGCGGTAGCGGGAAGACGTTTGCACCGAAAATGCGGGTCCGGGACAAGAAACCATCCGAGCCAATGATCGTGGTCTATTCAGAATGAATATCCATGGATCGACATCTAGCTACCCTGCCCTAGCTAAGAACTATATAACTGAACCACCCCCCCAATCACAGCCTTGTCCTTCACACCTCTATAACCCAACCCTTCAACCACACACTATGTTATCCATCGGAATCAACTCCCACGGCAAACCATCCGAGTACCAACTCCTCGACTTCCCACAGCCGGAGATCACAGAGCCAACCGATGTGCTCATCAAAGTCCACGCCGCAAGCGTCAATCCGGTGGATTTGAAGAAGGCAGATGGGATTTTCAAGATAGCTCTCAAAGACTCGTAAGACCACGTCTATCTCCAGACTACGTTCAGCCCTTGGCAACCCACCCTGCTAAGCAAGAAACAACCTAGGTTTCCGTATAAAATCGGCTACGATGCCGCGGGAATAGTCACGGAAATCGGAACAGGCGTCGCGCGGTTTAGGGTTGGTGATGCGGTCTATGTTCGGTTGCCGGAGTCCCATCGAGGTGCTATACCACATTATTTCTTTATTTTTTTGGATACGAACCATACGCTGACCACTGACTGAGTAGGCGCATGGAGCGAATACGCCGTCTGTCCCGAGCGCTTCATCGCGCTAAAACCACCATCGCTCTCATTCGAGGAAGCAGCGTCTATGCCACTAGCCGCTACGACGGCGTATCAGGCGTTGAAGAAGTATGGTGGTGATCTCGCTGGGAAGACGGTGTTTGTCCCGGCTGGCTGTATGTCTCCTCGCTTTACTCTGCTGGAACGGATGTAGGTGTGCTAACCCTTGGAATTTGCAGTGGGCGGCACAGGCCTCTTCGCCTGCCAACTAGCCAAGCACGTCTTCCACGCGGGCAAGGTCATCACGACCGTTTCGACTTCAAAGGTGCCCAAGGTTGCCGAACTTCTAGGGGAGGGAACGGTCGATGAAAGTATGAAGCCCTATTTCAAATTCACCTCCAACCCCACCCCACAATCCACAGAGCTTCCCTCTAACAGCAGCAGTAATCGACTACAAAACAACAGCCCCTAAATTGGTCATCCCGCGCGGCACGATCGACTTCCTCTTCGACACCACGGGTTCCGCAATGGAGTACCTCTGCCTAATGCGTCCTCGGACGGGGTGTATCATCTCAATATCAACAGCGCCGTCAGGGACGCAGTTGCAGGATTCCGCCGCGATGAGACTACCTCATCGGCCTGTTCTCCCAATCATCCCGAGGGTTGTCTTGAACGTCGCGGATTCAGTGCGGAGGATGCGCGCGTGGCGGTATGGGGTAAGTTATGAGTATATGTTTCTGGAACCGAGTGGGGAGGATTTGGATTCGTTAAGGGGGTTTGTTGAGGGTGGGAAGGTCAGAACTGTTGTTGGGGAGGCGGTTGATATGCAGGATATCGAGGGGGTCAGGAGGGCGTGTCAGGTTGTTTATGAGAATTGGGGTGGGCTTGGAAAGGCGGTTATCAGGGTTGCTACGGCGGAAAGTCAAGAGTAGGCTTCTTTTGTGGCTGATTAATAGCTAGTTTATACAAAGTATAGGTTTATTTGTGGTCTGTATGTCCCATCCATCTCATAGTCCTTATTCGGAAGCTCGTGTTTGCTGTGATAAACTTTGTAGAACTCGCCAAACGCCACTCAGCAGTGACTCTGAACGTTAATGAGGTCCAGGCTACCTATGTAGATGCATTGATTGCGGTGCTTTTGACGACCCCGGAAAGGACGGCGGGATCGCCACGGGCTGCGTCGGCTCACAGACAGGGCTCCGAAGACAACCCAACTGGTGCACTCTGCGTGAGCTCTGCGAGTACATCGGGGCGCCGACAAACCAGCACAACACGAAACCCGACCCGGGCAAAATGAGCTGGCCGTCGTGGAGTGCAGCCGCCGCGGACGACATTTGGAGTAAAGGCGAAAGAACTGTAGCAGAGGCGATGGCCTTGGTGGTGGAAGGCGTCGATGAGAAGAACCGCAAGGGGAAGGAGGGTGTGTACTATAATGGGTATCGGGATGCTTCCAAGGTGCTTCCCGGGTTTAGCGCCACGGCAAGCGAGTACTACCGTGCGGCGCGGGAGCTGGGCGACGCGCAGGTGGCCGCGAGGATGGCGATTGAGGCGCAGCTTGGAGGCAATGGCCTCAATCCCGATCAGAAGAGGTTATTCAAGAACTGGAATATGGAGGGCGAGCGGGCCGTGAAGCTGGTGGTGGGCTTGCGGCGGAAGGACCTCAATGAGTTTGTGATCAAGCAGATGAGGCGGCCGCTATACTTCGGTCGACGGATTGCGAGGATGCCCATGGCAGAATACGAGGAGTTCGTCAAAATGCAGGGGGCGATGCAGCCTGATAGGGGAGGCACGATCGTCACGTACGAGCTCGAATACCCTGCTGGTCGTGAGCAGTTGATCAAAGATTATCATGCTGCGATGAGGAAGATATCCAGGACGCAGGACAACAGGGCGCATCGGAAGGCAGTGAAGAATTGGGAACTCTCGAACAACCAAATCATGGGGTGCAAGTAATTGACTCTACGAAGAGTATAAGTTCTGTCAATAGTCTCCAAGATGCATATAGCGCCAAGGCTGTTTGCTCACGTGTGCGTGGTGCGACTGTTGGGTATTGAACCTTTTCCTCTGCAACCATGTCTCTTTCTTGCAAGAGCAAACTTTTCCATCATGTCACCCGGGCTGCCAACGGAACTCATCCTTCAAATCGCATGCTATCTTGAGCCTCTGGATCAAATATCTTTATTGCAGGTATTTCCAACAATTGCTGGCCTTTTCAACTACCACCAGCTCGCTAGCACGGACGAGGATGGGAACACTATTCTACACCTCCAGGCTCGAGTGAACATCTACTCCGAGGACTCTACACCTCCTGGTGCTGGCATTCCTTTTTTCCCATCTATTCTAGACTGCAGCGAAGGCGACATCCTCCATGCCCAGAATCAAGACGGTGCGACTCCCTTGATGTGCGCGTCCTTTGCGGGTAACATCCCCTTTATGCGGCTACTTTTGACAAAGGATCCCCATGGCCTCAATCTGGTTGATAAATGTGGGTCAACGCCGCTGTGGTACGCGGTGCGTGCCAACAATGCGCCTGCGATTGCGTTATTGCTCGAACAGCCGTCAATCGATGTCAATCACCCACTGACGGAGGGTGAGGGCCGGCACGCATATCAAATAACTCCGCTGTTGCATGCTCTATGGGGCGGGCGGGGGAAATACGATGTTATCTCGCTTCTTATCAAGCACCCGGAGACCGACCTCACCTTCCCGGACCAAATCGGCCAGACTGCCATTCACCTGGCCATTAGCGAAGGTCGAGAGGATCTCGTTCAAGATCTGCTAGAATGCGGTCGCCTCGATGTCAATGCCGCCTGGGGCAACGGCTGGACTCCCTTACACGCCGCCGCCGCAGGTTATAAGGATACTAAATTCGTGAAGCTCCTACTAGCACAGGATGGCATTGATGTCAACCGGCCCACAAACAGCGGGGAAACTCCGCTAATGACAACCCAATCCGCCCGGTGCATGAAAGCCCTGCTTGCACATCCTGGTATCAAGATTAATCGTGTTGATGACTTTGGTTGGACGGCGCTGGGCTATACCGCATACCGCGGCGGCCGCCGGGCACTGGACTGTGCACATGTCCTTCTACGGCATGGAGCGCGCCCTGATCTCGTGGACCTGGACGGCTACACCCCGAGAGATAGAGCAGAGCAGGCCAAGCACTGGGAGATGGTGAAGCTATTGGAGGATGCCCTCGGCCAGAAGTGAACTTTGAGCTCATGTTGCTTTCTACCATTTTTATTCCGTATTACCGCTCCAACCAAAACAGACCTGTTTTTCTATCGCTCCTCTGTAAACAGGCAGAGATTTTCCCCCTTTAATCTTTAGGACTCTTGGAAGTGGCGACTTATCCCACTGAATGGCCGGGGTATGACCACCCATTGCCCTCGTGCGAGTCGAGCCCTTCTGTTGACCGGTCCGCTCATTCCGAACTGGGCCATCAGCTTCGAATAAACCCTGCTTAGCGGTGGCAATGTATGCAAGTGCCGTGCCGCAATGCAACGTCGATGTGACTGTGAGAAGCTCGCGGCTCGGGGAATGATTTCCACCATCTGGGCTTGGCGATCCTGACAATCTCGCGATCCGCTAATCACTGCTTGGTGTTTGTAGGGGCGTTCTGAACCCTGCCTGCAAATGCTGGCGTGCTGTGCCGCAACAGGTCTGGCCCGGTCCGTTCTTCGCGCAATAAGACTGTGTGGGGCTGGGTAATGCCCAGGGGCAAGCGAGGGATCTGAGTTCTTCCCATGGTGTGTAGGTGGAGCCGAAAAACTTCGCCTTTGTTTGGTCTCGCGACAGGAGTAATATAATTAATTTTGCGGGCCAGTAATGAGACCGCGGACGCTCTTGTACTCGCTTTACAGATTTTTGCAAAAACTCTGAAGTTTATATTAACAAAATGCTCCCCTGGATCTGGGTTTTCTAAATTTGTTCTTTAACGTGCACCTTTATTATGGAAGCAACCTCGGCCACCAGATATGGTAAATGCAGGGGCTCACCTGTTCCGAGTATGGAGGAAAGCTTAGCAGAGGATTGTAGAGTAATCTCGGTTACTGGGCTGTCTCAACTCACCCTACTCTTATTTACCCCGTTGCTCCGCAGGTACCGACCGGGGTAGATACTGCCTCGGCGCATCCTTGGTCTCGGCTGCACCCGCTTTCTCCTGTTTAGGATAATGAACCCAGTGACTCGACCTGAAGGATAGCCAATTTCTGCCGCTGGCTGGTGATTGTGCTCGCAGCGAAAGGATTTGTGGCTGCTGTTAGAACTTCAGGCTAATCGTTGGAAGGAGAGGCAGGCGCACAGTCACAGGCTCCGATCTACCTTTCTCCACCGTTGGGCGTTGCGATGTCGGCGTCCCTAAGAAGGGTGGATCTGGGAACTGCGCGGATCACAGGCGAGCCGAGCCGTTGTGCACAGATCTGATGCGTTCTCCAGGCTTGGGCATGAATATTCCTCCGATGGCATCGCCGTTTCTTATGGTAGTGTTCATGTCTAATGTGTGAATGGGTATAGATTTAGGGTTAACTGATGCAATGTATGCTGATAGGTTTACTTTAATGTGAGGAGACCCCCTGATCACCCCGCTGCTCTGTCCTGCTGGATTGAGGTCAGAAGACTCCGCGGGCAAGGGAATGGCCAGGAGTTTCTACGCACTTAGGCCCTTGCAGTTAGATAGAAACGGGATTTTTTTTAGCACCCACGGGAGTGCGGCGCTTCTATGGTGGATAGCTAGCTCGATCCGAACGCAGGCACGTCTGGCAGCGCGCACCTGCAGCCAGGGTCCGCGCCGCACACTCTCGGCAACCAACAAGTCTTCCAGGTTCGCGAGCCTGATTAGCTGGTCTTTACTAGCCTCGTGCTAGTGTAGGCATTATATCCAAGAACTGCATACAAACCTCACGGGGTTTCTCAGGCTAACCGGAGGAGACACGGGGCAGGTCCTGATACGACTGCGCTTCTAAATGTTACGCCCCTCATCTGAGACATGCATGAGAGCTGCCATTGAAGGATTGCCACCTTGTAAGTCAATCTGAATTGTCGGCGGTGTCGGCCGGGTGGTATAATAAGTTGTCCTAAATGTGATATCTCAAGAAATTGGTATAAAAAGCTCCTTGGGTGATCGGATCAAGGAGTGGCTGGAGAGAGCAGTCAACCAATATAATCCAAGACCTCTTCTTCCCGTCGTGGCTCAGTTATTCCAAAGCAATAATAGTACCGAACCCTGTCTTCCTCTTGACACTGGCCCTGAGCCTGTCAACGACCTCGCTCGCGGTCCGCGGTTACTCGCGTCAAATTGACACGCCGCAGCTGCCGTTTGACCCCAATACCACTCCGTACTGCACGTGGTGGATTGACAATGATGGGTCAAGCTCGTGCTCAGACATCCTCTCCGACTGGATTATCTCCCTCGATGACTTTAGGCGCTGGGTGGGGTGCTCCCCTCCACCGATATGGGGGCCTGCGATTGGCCTAACACCTCTCTAGAATCCATCCATTACTGCTGGTTGCGGCGGGTTGGAGACAGGAAAGCCCTACTGTGTAGAGGCGTGGGGAGAGCCCGTGCCTATGACTAGTACTTCTCTGACAACTACGGCTGTCCCCACAACGACGACTACAAAAGTGACTACTACGACGACTACTACCACCAAGACCGGAAATGCCCCTGGCCCCACCCAGTCGGGTCAGGTCGAGACGTGCAACCGCTGGGACCTTGTCCAGGACGGTGATACCTGCAGCGTGTACCTTGAAAAATACCCCGGTCTGTCGTTGGCGAAGTTGGTGGAGTAATCCTGCTATTGGGAGTCAGTGCCAGAACCTGTGGGTTGAGACATATGTAAGAAACTTCCATGCGTCCCCGTACGCGGAAGAAGACATACGTTGCTAACGAGCACATCTAGCTCTGCACGGGCATCGAGGGATGGTCTACACCTACGACCACCACGGCTACGACTACTACCTCTCCGCCGGGTAACGGGATCCCAACCCCAGCGCCTACGCAGCGAGGCATGATCGCAGACTGCAACGCGTTCCATGAAGTGAAATCCGGCGACACGTGCGCGAGCATCGCCCAGAGTGCAAGCATCTCGGTCTCGCAGTTTACGGCGTGGAACTCCGGCGTCGGGACGGGCTGCACCTCGCTGTGGCTCGGGTACTTTGTCTATGTCTCGCGAGTGGGTGCTATGGCGACACTGACTACGACAACCACAAGCGCAGGTAACGGGATCGCCACGCCAACCCCAACACTTCCCGGGATGGTGGCGAACTGCGATGCTTTCTACCTAGTGAGATCAAGTGACGGGTGTGCCGCGATAGCCAGCAGCAAGGGAATAAGCCTTGCGCAGCTTGACGCGTGGAACACGAATCTCGGGACCGGCTGCACGGGGTTATGGGCTGAGTACTATGTCTGTATTGGTGTGCTGTGATCAAAGGGGTTGGGTTTGCTTCAATCCTGGCAGGAGGTTCGGTCGAACAGCAACGTGGAACTAGATGGCTGACACTTTGCCTACCGAATGGGATGAATGACCTTGAATCCAAATGAGTCAACCATACGATCCTCATCATCATTGATTCGACCCTGATTCGTAGCATTCGAGGAATTCAATTCTTGACTACCAGAAACAAGGACCACTTCCACGGATGAACGAGTCGTACAGATATGACAAAGGTATCCAGTCTCTAGTCGACCCAAGTACTAACCCTCCATATCGCCATTTGCTATGAATAATTAAATCTCAGACACATGCGCTGCTAAAAATGCATCAACAGGTCTCAGACCCTTCGCAAGGCCCTCCCCCAGCGCATCCCGACAGCTGGCCACCGTATACGCCCCCGGAACCTCATTCGCCCATCGCATCGCAGGCGCGACCGGGCTCCCAGCCTTGATCCTCTCATTCAGCTCGTCCTCTGACCAGTACCGCACTTTGGCCTCCACCGGTTTCCCGTCCTTGCCCAGCGCCCGACTAAGCTTATCGGCCAATTGACCCATGCAAAAAATAATATCTTGGTCTAGCTATCAAATGGCCGAGTGGTGCTTATGTGGGCAGTGGCGAGGGGCCCTGAACATGTCATGAAGGAGTTGATAAAAGTGAGGCAATTAACATGAATACCAACAATGAATGCGCAAGCCCGTTGGCTATAGCCGCTGTAATAAGACGGGAAACAATATTTGAGGCCCTATTCGCTCATCCACATGCTATCAGAACCACTGTCGTTATAGTTTTGCCTGCATTGATGGGAACAAAGCCAGTATCATGAAGACCATGGTTGATGCGATCCCAGGGAGCTTCCACCTCCATTATAATCGCACAGGAGCGGAAGCACTACAGCTCGCCGCCGAATATGGAAGCTAAGAGGTGCTCCAGTACCTCCTCTCTCAAGAGAGTGATGTCAGAGAGCAAGGAGATCGATACCTTTCGACATGTATACCTGAAAGTTCAAGAAGACTTTCTCCAGTTCCTTGTCCGTCGAGAGGTTGACATCGACTTTATAGAGAGCCTCGGGAAAGGTGCACTGGACCATGCTGCCAGGTCTATGGACATTAACAAAGTCAGGCTTTTCTTGAAGCATCCTCGCGTGGACGTCAATGTAACCGCGGGGGCCGAAGCAAACTGCGATCACACCCCTCCACGTCGCGGTCCATTACACGGTCGCGAATCAAGACGTCATCAGAGCCCTTCTGGGCCACCCAGATATTCAGGTCAATGTCCGCGACAAAGACGGAAGAACACCACTAGCCTGTGCTGCCATGTTGGGCAAGCTGGCTCTTGTTCAGCTACTCCTTTCGCGGGATGATGTAGAGAAATCTCCACTCGATGAGTCTGGAAATACGCCGCTTCTGCTCGCTGCTCAGAGAGACCATGCCAGTACCGTGGATCTCTTGTTGTCGCAGCCAGATACTCACGTCGGGCATGCAAATCAGCAGCGCAAGACGGCATTGACCCTGGCGGTCGAGTTTGGGGCATCCGCAAATTGTATGCAGGTTACTTGCCTCGAAAATTGAGAGCAACAAAGGATGACGTGAAGGGAGTACGGGAGGAGGTTGAGGCTCGTATTAATCGGAAGACGCCTGCTAAGGAGAAGCTTTGGAAATCGTCGGAGTGCCTTCGGCTACTATCAAAGTGGTTAGAGAAGGAGTCTGGGCAAAAGCAGGGAAAGGAGGCATCTCGGTAGACAGGCTTGACGTCTTCGCATGCGGGATCGTAGTCACATTCAGCAACTACTCAATGAGGGAGGCGGAGGGTATCTCCGTCGTCGCATGGAAAGAGCGACCCGGACGGGCTGCAGGTAGTCTCATCACCCCCCATAGATAATTCTCTCTCTTTCATTGTCATCTTCTGGTGATTAACAACCCCACTACTATGCTCACTGAGACGCCGTACTGCTTGTGACATAGGTTGCCCCTGTCTTCCTAATCCTGTACGCGCATCGCACGGGAGAATCACTAGCAGAAGTCTGATTGTTCGTTAGCTAAGGCTTCAAGTCATGATATTCCAGAGTAGAGCAAAAGAAACTACTCCAACATCCCAACGATTCACTTCCAGCTCCATGTCATGTCCAGATTCTGCTCCAGACCAGATCCAAGCAGCGTCGTACCAGGCAGTGAGTATCCTAGTCCTGCTCAACTGTTGCCGAAGATCCAACGCCCGCGTCCGACGCCTCGACCAAGACGACTTTCCTCTCACCTCCAACGTCCTGAATCACCGGCTCCGCGTGGTTGTTCTTCTTCTTTCCCTTTCTCTTCTTCTTCTTCCCTTTCTGCTCTTCCTCCAGATTCTCCGAGCTCTGCGCGCTTTCGGCGCTCTCCGCTTGCTGCAAACCAACACAGTTACAACCAGCAGCACAATCAACGGGAGAAATGTTGACGTCCAAGTCCGGGGTAAGAATGCGCGGGTACTTTAAAGCGTCAAGATACCACTTGCTGCCACGACGAGCACGGTTGCTGAGTTTCTCCTTCTTGCTCCTGTTCTTCGTGTCGGTGTTACCCTCCGCTTCGCCATCCGAATGCTCGAATACATCGACGGCATCAAGCAAGAGTCGAGCAAAGTCCGTCTTTGGATCGGTGCAGACTTCCTTTTTCTCTTTCTTCTCCTCCCCTTTCTCCTCCTCATTTGCCTCTTCTGCTTCCTTCTCTTCCTTTTCTCCGCCATTGCGACGCTCGCGACGCTCGCGAGACTCTCGAATTCTCTTCTCACGGCGGTCTGTGCGACGGCAAGAGCGACAGTTCTCGACGGAACACCACTCATGGATTGGAGGCTCGGTCCTCATGTCCAGCTTGGGTGGAATGGGGTCTAGGCCATCGACGATCTCCCAACGTGCCTTGTTTTTTTCTTCATCGTCTTTTCCTTCGGTATCACCGCCAGCCTGCTCATTCTTCGCCGCAGCGAGAATCTTCTTGTAACTCGAAACTCGTATGTACTCTCCCGCAGCAGCGTCAACCATGAACAGGATCTGCTTCGAGTCGGAACCACTGCGGTAGATCTTCAGCGAGTCTCTAACAGAGCTAAGGCCACGTTGGGTTCCTCCGAATCCGGGCATGAGCCTCGGGGCTAGCCACCAGTTTCGAATTTGTCGATAGAGACCACCACTGGGCCCCTCCAACAGGAATACCAACTGCCGCGCACGAGAGAGGAAACAGTGAGCACGAGCAAGGTCGGAGTGGTGACCCGCGATCATGGCGCACTTCACCCAGATCATAGCGAGGCGGTTGTCGTATACGTACGCCCGACGAAGCTGCTGGATGAGGTCAAGCGCAAGCTTCAGTGCGAGAGCTGGCTTATCTGCGATGATAAAGCGGTCATTGAACACTGGTTCGAGACGCTGGTATGCATGTAGTGCATTCTCAAACGATTCCGTGGGCTTCGCACACACGCAGCAGGCACACTTGAATCCAAAATGATAGTCGGTCTGGCTCTGGCGCATCTTCGCAGTCCCAGCAGTCTGGCCATAGGAGATGCAGATTTCCACGCCAGCCCTGATCTCCGTGATGGCGCGGACGACGGCACGGCCCAACTGAGGTTGCTTGTCATACTGCGGGATTCCATCATTATCGAGCGGATAGATGCTCTCGTAGGTCATGAAAGCATTGGGGATACAGCCGTGGTTGATGTAGGCGAGGTTGAGACCGATGATGCCACCTCGCTTGCCGGACCAGGTAGTTGGCAGGTGGTGCGCGTCCCAGATCCCGCCCATAATACCATATTCCTTGACCTTCGGGCGTGAGAGAGCCATGAACTGCTTGAACCACTCCTTGCCGTGTTTCCGAGCCTTGCGTCGAATCATTGCATTTGCTTCGTCCATCTTCCGACACGACTCCTGCTCCTCCTGCCAGACGGTCACCAGCTGATCGGCGAAGATCACCGTTCCCGCGCGGATATTCTGCAGAGCGACGAGACCGTATCCCATTTCCTTGTTGACCAGGCGTCTTTCAAAAGCGGTTGCAGGAAGGATCTCCTCTTTCATTTCTGTGCCGTTCGGGGGCGGGAAGGGGAGATTTGTGGGGAGGCGCTGGAGGAGCTCTTCGCGGGCATCTTCAGAGGCATTGCTGTTTGTGTTTCCGTCAATCTCCTTCAGGTACGTGGCGAGTGCTGCTTCGGCGTCGATCTCTGGCTGGCGTTTGGCTTTGCCCTGTGTCTTGGTTGCCGATGACGGACATGACGACGACGAGGGCGAGGGGGAGGGGGGAGATGGTGTGGTCGGCAGAGATGGCGAGGGAGGAGCGCAAATTGCCAACGGAGCCGGTTTGATTGGGAGTTCGGTGAGTGCAACGGGGCGAGGAATGGGAAATATTGGTGAGATGGGTGAGATGGGAGGAGGGACTGGGAGGACCAGGATACTCTCCTCCTCTTCAACGTTTTGATCCTCACCCTGATCCTTCTGCTCGTCGTCTCCCTCCTTCTTCGGTTCATCGTTGCCCTCTTTCTCCTGCTCGTTGTCGCCCTCATTCTCGCGCTCGTCGACACTGTTGTTCCATTCCTCGCCGCGAGCCTCACTCTCCTTCTCGTTGTCATCCCTATTCTTCAGCTCGCTGTCACCCTCGGTCTTCTGCTCGTCGTGACCCTCGTTCTCCTCCCAGTCGACAGTCTCATTCTTCTGTTCAGCGTTCTCCTGCCCAACGGTTTCCTCTTTCTTCCCCTCATCTGCAGCGGGCTCGGTTATGTGTATCTGTTCCTCTGCTTCCAGTTCGTCCTCTTTCTTCTCGGTGTCATCCTTCTTCTCATCCTTCTCAGCAAGCACACCAAGCTCCACACCAAGCTGAAGGGCAGAAACCGAAGCAATGACGGTTTCAGTCACCTCACCCAACTCAACCTGCTCCTTCGCCCCCTTCACAAACATCGTATCACCCACATTCTCCTTCAAACCACCCACACCCAACGGATCGTCACCAGCGTCACCTTCAGAAGAGTCTCCATCCGCATCCTCATCAGGCGTCGTCTCGCGCTCTGACAAGGAGAGCTGTCCATTTTGGTCAGTCCCAAGCTCAGAGCCCGACTCCGAGTCTGAGTCCGTGTTGCTGTCGTAGTCGCTGTCGCTCTCGGAACCCAGAGCCGCGAGGATGTCTGACATTGTAGCGAGGATTCTGTCAGTTTCTTTCTTTCTCACTTGTGAAGGGAAAGGACAAAGCAGGGGAAGAGGAAAGAAGATGGGCTTTCAGGGAATGAAAGGGAGAGTAGAGGAAGGCTGGGCTGGGCTGCTGCTTGTGTTATGCTGTTTGGGTTGGTGAAGGGGGACTCACGTGATGTGATGAAACCTAACAGATTCTGCAGCATTTTGGCCAAAGCACTTTTTCCTCTTTGAGGCCAGGCATGCAAATTCTGGGAAACGAGGAGGAGGTCTGGGTCTGCTTTCGTAGCAAAAGGTTGCAGTGGGTGTTATAGCCAGCAAAAAGTGAGAGTCGCTCTGCAAAGTGCAGCAGTTGAGGGGGAAGGTAGATGGTAATCCTCCTTAGAGGGGGGCTCTAGTGTTGCTCCTATGGCAGGAGCTCGAGGTGCTGACGGTGCTGATAAGGAAGCAATGCTAAGGGGTAAAAAGAGGATAGGGTCAAATGAGGAATCAGGATGTAGGAAATAGGCCAGATTCTCTTGTGTTCCCGGCGTTGTATTCGCCATGGCGACAGGCACAACCTTCCCTCACAACCACTTTCAAGAACATGGTTTGTAAATAAAGCAGGTGAATTTCTTTAATAAGAGCGCTATTTCTTTACTTACAAGTGAAAACAACTTAGAATAAGGCTATTATCCAGCATAGCCTACGAGCAAAGGACTGAGCAGTCTTTCTCGCTGAATCTCATTGACTCCGCTGAACTTGAGATCTCCAGTCCGAGCTCAGTTCAGCCTTTACCTTGGCCCCTGGGAGGAGAGCAGGGGGCTCGCTAAACTCGACTCATGTGCTACTTTGCCTGATACGTATGTGGCCTTTCTCTGGAGTGGTAGATTGAGAACGGTTGGGCCCTGCTGTTAGGACTGGCCCGTGGTGTTGCATGTACTCCGGAGACCACAACTAAAACGATGCCTCAGATTAAGCACTCCATGGCCTCCAACGGCTATTAAATGAAGTAAAAGTGGGCTCGTTAGTCATTAATATTTCATCTGGGCTGTAAACTAACTACATACTGTGACAGGTGACTAAGTCAAGAATACAGCAAGCGGGGGGAAAGAAGTACCAGCTATCGCGATCACTATCTACGTCGCCGGAATCCAAGAGTATTCTGCGTCTCCCATCGGAGAGGTTCCCATTTATCAAAGCCTGGAGTGTCATCGTCGGCTGTTTCGGTTTCGAGGTCGTCGTCATCGTCCTCGCTTTGGCTTTGCTTGTTGGGCTGTGTGGTAGAGGTAGAGGAAAGTTCCTCTGGATCAATGTACTCGAGGTCCATCTCGAGATCGAAATTGCGCACGTCGTCCTCGGCCATCAGAAACTGGCCTAGTTTCAGAACAGCGTTGAACGCTTCTTTACCTGTTGGAATAATGTACTGCGACGGAAGTAGGAACCCATAGCTTCCACGGTCGCGTAGCTTGATTTGATACGCGTACCGCGCGCGCAGCTGGTGGTAGAACCAATCCAGTGCGCTGCCGCCGGAACTTCCGCCGATGGGGAAGAAGCGCTTGGCGGGCTTCTCGGCTGTGACAATGCCCTCGCAGGCAGATGTGACGTCGTATATTTCGTGTGTCGTTAGGCGAATTACCTTGGCGAGGCCGAGGCCGAGTTCTTCAAGGCTCTCGAGCGTAGGCGGGACCGAGGAGCAGGAGAATGAGAATGGGTAGAGGATTTGCTGAGAGTAAGAGTGAAAGTCCATGAAGCCAACGATATGCGCGTTGTTGTTTTCAGTTTCGTTCAGGGCCCATTGGGCGAGTTGTCTAGCCTCGAAGCCTTCAAATGGCTCTTCGCCAGCGTAGTTTTCTGAGCACGGGTTTGATTGCGTTTGGTCGCCGTCCCATTCGTAGGCCCAAGACCGGTCTAGGTCGACTCCGGGGCAGAAGCGAAAACTGGTGGGTTGGCGGTTCTTGCGCCAGAGGCGGTCAGTGTCCCAGGTATAAGCATATCCATCGGGATTGATTGTCGGAACTAGAACCCAGTCGTAGTCTTGCAAGAGATGGGTGACCGCCTCGGATTTTCCGTACCTAGTCATCAGGTTATATGCAATGTATGTGACTGTAGAGGTGCTGATCCACTCCCTGGCATGGCTGCCGCCGACTATCAGGATCACCGGGCGCGGTGTGGTCGATCTTTGCGAGTCAAGCGGGGCTCCAAGTCGTAAAGCAGGGATATCGCGGCCTTCGTAAGAAGATCCCACGCTTGTCAGTTTAACATGTGTCGAGAACATCGAAGCCATCAGCTGCATCCAGGGTACAATGACCGACAACGGTTGGTATTCGCGGAAAAACAGGTCCGAAGATTCGCGAGCGGAGGGGCTAGCGGCAGGATGTCCGTCGAGTCCGACAGGTCGGCCGGGGTATGTGGCATAGATCATCTCCGGCAGGTTGTCGATGAGAGGCGTGTAGGCAGTTTGAAGCGAGTCCGGCAATAGCCCGAGCAAGGAAGGGATCTTAAAAGGTCAGCTAAGATAACTTTCGATTCTGCGTTAAGAGCACGTACGACTTCCTCTGCCAGGCGGATATCAACAAACTCGGGGGTAGACGCCCAGACATCCAGGAAAAGGACGTCGGTCGCCTCTACCAATGCCTCTGCCTGTTTTGTATCTTGCACACGAAACCGGAGAACGACGTCACTTCCGTATCGCGCGAAGCCCCGGGGAGGTGCGGCGTGTTCCTGAGACGGAGGACGCGCAGTGTGTGTTTTGGGAATACCCCATATTGACTCGATGACCCAATCTCGAAGGCGAATCCATGGTCGTTGCGGGTTGGAAGGCGATGAGAGAAGCGAGACAGGTTCGATCGGAGGTGAAGGAGTGATGCTGGAGCCGGCGGGGACGGCGACACTCCTGGTCGCCGATGCGACCAGCAGGAGTAGGTGGAAGAGCGTCAGAAGAGAGCGCATGATATGAAAATGATTTTCTTCAACACAACATTTCTTCAATCTCGACCAGCGATCGGGCGACGATTGATTATTGGAAGGAAAAATCACGACGATGGATGACGATAGGCAAGGGCCAAGGCTCAACTCGCAGGAATCAGTGTGGCGGTGCAGCTGCCTGAGGCAGAAACGTCAGCCCACTTTCAACGATTCCACATGTCAAATGCAGAACGGCGTCACGACTCCGTACTTGCTTTATCCTTCAATGCTATCTTCATCGCAACTCTCTTTTCGCTGGCAATTGCCATACTCTCCATGCCAAGGATGACCGTGCAATCTCAGGTTTGCTGTTTAGGCATCAGAATTGATTGTAGTGAGCACTATGGAATCCCAATTGGGTTTAGCGGCCCAGATCGTTGGGTCTTCCAGTCCGACGATTTCTCCGGCTTCAGGATTCTCCAGTCTTGCGGTCTGGACCCGGCCCTGCAAAAGGGCTTAAACGTCACCTTCTAGACTTGGTTTCCCTTCGAGCCATAGACTGTTTCCTGGAATTGAGTCTTGAGACGCGTGTCAATCCGCGAGGTTCTCCCATGCGTTAGTAATCGAAGAGTCAGAGATATATAATCGCCCTCCTGGATAAAGGACTCTGCACACAGATGCTTCAAGTTGGGGCCTCAGACTCGGAACCGGAGTTCATCACACTGCCGCTAGAGTTAAGAAGCTGAACTTCCGTAATTTACGGATCAACCATTTGTGAGCTTGCAGTCAGGGTTAATATGTATTCATTGTCAACGGCCACAGCCAAAATAGAAACAACCCAACCCACCGATGTTCCAGGTTCCACCAACACACGCAGCTTTTTCATCATCTGCAGCGTAGATAATCGAGGCCCAGGAATCGGTCTGGAACCCTCGAGGAGACCCGGAGCATCATTACCTTGTTGAAACAGCTTGAGGATTCAGTGTGAGATGCGAGACATTATTTTGTATCGGTGCTGCGCCCAGAACACACGTGCCCACTGCCCAGCGGCCAGCCTTGTTCCGTTCGGCCCATTGATTTCTCGTCCAGCATCATCTTGCATGTCATCCCAGCTTCTTACTACTGTTCATTTTTCGCCCACTTCCCCCTCAAACTGTTGTGGCCATCGTTGTAGAGCCATCTTTATCCCGGATAGTGAACCGCTTTCTTTGTCGGCCTCTTCCGCCCCAAGCTAAGCTCGACAGTACCTTGGATCCCTCTGCCGCCCTCTCCCCTCACTCTCACTCAACTGTCTTTTGCGCGTCTCATCAGCTCACGACACTCTCACTTTACGGCCAAGAAATGTAAAGGAGAGCCTTTGTTGATCAGCTATTACTGTTGCTCCAATTCCGCACCATTTATTGTTCTCCTCCTGATCGGCTCTTCGTACCCCTTCGCCCCCTTTTTCCGCGAGTTTCACTCCTGCTTCATCGACCGTCAGCTTCGCTTCTCCCCTCCTTGTCGTCTCGACCGGCTCCATTTCCACCACTCCTCTCATTCGCGATGACCATTGACCTCCATTAAGGTGGCTCTTCGATCCAACCGCCAAGCACAACGCCGACACAAATCCCCGCGGACCGCACCGCTACGTGCAATTACAGACGGATGTGCTTGCAAGGGTTGCGTATGGGTCTTACGGACATTCCTCCCTGCAGGACCATATAACATACGCATTTCTCTGTGCCATCGCCATGCATTGGAAAGGATTACGGCTCGGCGCGTTATATGACAGCGAGAAGCGACATTTGACCGAGCCGCAGATACAGTCCCGCCATAGCGAACAATTGCACCGTCCGACTCAGTCAACAACGAACCTTGCCCCGCGAAACTCTGAATCTTTACCTCGCTCACCGATCTCCGCGGAAGATGACAACGATCATGGCGAAAGTGGTGGAAACAAGGGTACCTTCTTTGCAGGAAACACGTCGCTCAAGTCCAAGCTTCCCAGTGCCCTCCATGCAAGTCGGGACAACCTGCATATGCGCGGAAACCGGTTCAGCTTGATGAGGCTTCGTCATGCCTCCGATCCCCAGCTGTCAAAATCATATGCCAAGGGAGAGGCAGAGGCCCAGACCCCACCAGTTCCCAGCATACCTCCGCGTAAGTGATACGAGTTACCCCTACTCTTAACCTCTCTGGTCGCTAATTGAACCTTGTTTCCTTTGTTTCTAGCCCCCACAATTATAACTACAGCACCGACAAGCCATGAGCTAGACCAACCCGTCAAACGAAAAAACAAACTCAGGATCCTCCCGGACTCTAGGAAGTTGTCAATGGAAGCACTGCCGGAACAGCAAGCCGTGTCTGGCGAAAGGCCCAAGAACGACACTCGGGATTCAACAGGTTCGCAGAGCGCTGATCCGTCGTTATCCGCCTCGAGAGTCAGCACTGAAGAGCCCGGACGCTTATCAACGACGTCAATTCGAAGCGCTGGTCGCGATCGACCCAATGGCTCCCATCGCTCTTCTGTCGTGGACGTCCGATACTCCGAATCTTCTCGCTCCGACCAAAGTACGGGGGAAAATGGGATTTCCAGGACCAACTCACCTGGCGGCACCTCTTCTGGCACCAAACGTTTCCGTATGCCACGGCTGAAGCGAAACCGCGGACCACTTTTCCCGCTACCCCCAAAGCCTACTGGATCCCAGTTTGGAGCAGATGGACCAACAGCCGGCCTGACGCAGTCCAAGTCTGTTCCGGACGGCCCAACGCGAAGATCCGATGCCTCGGACGGACACGATCACATATCTCCACTACCCTCTCCATCTCGGTCTTCAGCTGGTTTATCGGCCTCGCGCCCACCCCTCTCGCGAAAAGATTCGTCCAACTCTGCAAACTCGGCACACTCGACACCGTCTGTGCGAAACCGTGGTCTGTTGGCGAACAGGGCAAGATCATCTACCCTTGATTCAGTAACGAATATGCGGGATACCGAGTACCAACCATCCCCTCCTCTTCCTTCCTCTGGCAGGACATCCTTTTCGACTACCGGGCGTAAGAGTTTTGGTGATATATTTGGCATCTCAAATCGATTAAGGCAAAATTCCGAACCAGGTTCTGTGCGCAACAATGGTTCGCCCGGTGGTACAAAGGCCGCGTCAACACCTCTCACAAAAGTGCAATCCTATCCGGAACGGCAGGAGGACGACACTCCTGCGACTTACCTCACGCGACTCGAAGAAAACATCCCCAAAAGCACTATTGCTGGAGTTCTTTCTCAGTCGGGCGAGGACTTTTACAAAAATGCGCTGCGAAAGTTTATGCGTGGGTTTGCTTACTTTGGCGATCCTATCGACATGGCCATTCGAAAATTGTTGATGGAAGTAGAGCTTCCCAAAGAAACGCAACAGATTGACCGATTTCTCCAGAGCTTTGCAGATCGATACCACGAATGCAACCCGGGTATCTTTGCATCGACGGGTAAGTTGTTCGTCCTATTGATTTTCCCCGTCTAGGTACTGACATTGGGTTAGATCAAGCATATTTCATTGCGTTTTCGATTCTCATTCTTCATACCGATGTCTTCAACAAGAATAACAAGCGCAAGATGCAAAAAGGCGATTACGTGAAGAATACTCGCGGTGAAGGTGTGGCAGAAGATATCCTGGAGTGCTTCTACGAGAATATTTCGTATACGCCGTTCATTCGAATCGAGGACTCTAATATGAGCACGCGGCATCTTGCGAAGCCTCGCAAGGCGTTGTTCCGGGTTCCTAGTGCGGAGAACCTTTCGCGCGTTGCCAGAGAGCCCGTCGACCCATACGCATTGATCATGGATGGGAAGCTAGAGTCTCTTCGACCAAGCCTCAAAGAGGTCATGAACTTGGAAGACCCATACGGATGCAACCCGACCACCGGCCCATCCGATATCGACAGCTTACACGAGGCCTTTGCCCAGTCTGGTATCCTACAAATCATCTCTGCGCGGTCACGGCCGGATGCTTTTATGCCAGCCAGCATGATCAACCCAGCCGATTCCACCCCTGGACTGGTGGATATCAAAGTGGCCAAGGTAGGCTTACTCTGGCGCAAAGACCCAAAGAAGAAACGAGCGCGCTCGCCGTGGCAAGAATGGGGTGCTCTCCTGACTCTCTCACACTTGTATTTCTTCAAAGACGCGAATTGGGTCAAATCCTTGATGGCACAGCGCGACTCGCACCAGCGAGAGGGTCGCCGTCGGGCAGTAGTGTTCAGACCGCCATTGACGAATTTCAACCCTGATGGAATGATGTCAACCGATCATGCGGTGGCCCTCTTGGATTCCAGTTATAAAAAGCATAAGCATGCTTTCATCTTTGTGAGGCCCAACTCTCTGGAAGAAGTCTTCCTAGCCAACAATGAGGCGGACATGAACGACTGGTTGGCGAAACTCAACTATGCGGCAGCGTTCCGGACCACAGGAGTCGGAGCGAAGGGCCTGATTGTTACCAAATATGATGCCCAGCGAAATCGCATGAGCCGTCGTCCCTCGTTCAGGTCGGACATATCGCACGTCTCCGGAGACAAAGAACCTACAACCCCAGGTTCAGGCCCTGGCCCAACTGACGAATTGATGGCTGCTCGAAAGAGACTTATTCAGCAGAAGATCAAAGAGGCGAACGAACAGCTCTTCACGACGCAAAGGCAGCTAGATGATATTCTGAGGAATGCTCGGCACCTGCAAATCCTAACTCCCGTCCACTTCCGCGCCCGAGAAAACCTGATCATGGCTGCCGGTCGCATGGCTGCCAAGCTCAAATGGGTCCGACAGGACCTCTGGCGCACGAGATGCCATCGAGAAGTCTTGGTCCGTGACCTAGGCGAGGAAAGTGATCAACTGAAGCCGGCGCCAGAGCCACAGCGTCTTCGCTTAGAAATCCCAGCTTCGACGTCTTCGCTAGCTGACTCTGTCTCCGCAATTTCTCCCCGCGCAGATAAGCCAGCATCACCGATTCCAAAATCCCCCGCCGCGCTCTCCGAAAAGCAGGCATCGGTCTACCAGGTTTCGTCTCCGTCTTCTAGCCTCGGCGGGGTGCGTCGTCCTAGCCTTGCCACCTCGGTGACCTCACCGGACCTGATCGCCCGTGCTGGTAGGCCGCCCTCTATCGATAACACCAAAGAGCGAACGAACTCTGTCTCCCCGAACCCACCGAATGGACTGGAACGTGAACCGTCAGTGCTCAGCTCTGCCAGCAAGATGGACGTCGCAAGTCTTGCCTCCAAGGCATCTAAGCTGACGCTTCCTGGAAGCTTTGATGACGGCGAAGAGCGTCTGCTCCGTGAAGCCGGTCTGCTGGATGCGGCCAGTTCGCCTTCACGAAAAGGATCAGTCGCTATCGAAAGCGTGGACTCTGAACCCAAGAAAGACGAGGCACAAGACGCGTCCCAGAGCGATCGAATGAGTCGAGTCCGGCACAGCTTCCACCGCACATTGCGCGATTCATCCAGCGGACACCACGGAAACCACCCCAGGAGCAGAAAGCGCGACTCTACACCAAGTGCCTCTGCCCTCGAAGACGGCCAAAGTGGCGAAGGCGGCCTTTCCCGCAAGGGAGGCAGCTTCACCGTCCACGGCAAGAAAGCGTCGATTGTGACCTTTGGATCGGACTGGCAAAACATGCCACCAGAAGAACGTCTCAAACTCCGAAAACCTACCCCGTCAGAAGAACCCCGGGCATCAGACACAGACCTCATCAGTGTTGGAAGCTCTGTCCGATCTGGCGTAAGGGCATCCATGGATGTGCCACGAAAGGTGTCCGAAGAAACACACCGTGACCTTCTGGACACGCGCTCCGTGCTCTCGGAATCAGCCCTCTCCGCCCCCATTTCCCACGACGACGAACCCATTTCCCCCGCAACGGTCACGCACGACGACCACTCTTCCATACAGGCCGCCAACGAGAAGACCGTCGATGAACTGGAGAACTCATCGATGCCACAAAGCTATCCTCAGCAGGCCGTGAATGCATGAAGCCTGTCGAATAAATACATTATTCTTCATGACGACATTTATACCCTTTCGTTTCATCTTTTTCTTTACTTTATTCCTTGGCTACGTCTCAGCGTCTTCATCTATAACCCTTTCTTTTCTTATTGGAGCGAACTTGATAGACTTAAAACGCCGCAGTGATTTAGCTTCATCTCCCTCTCTCTCCCTCTTTCCTCTTTTTTTTCCCTTTTCTCTTGTATAGCCCCCAGGCACGGGCTCGCGGTTGAATGGTCGAGTAAGAGCGGAGGGCGGACCGGTCATTCTCTGTGATGGGTTGGGATGGGGATACTTTAGTTACTTACTCGTTGGTGGGGGATTTGCTATTCTGCTCGTGATTGTGTTTATGATGCGACTGATTGATTGATTGATTGATTGATTGATTGATTGATTGATTGATTGATTGATTGATTGATTGATTGATTGATTGATTGATTGATTGATTGATTGATTGTGAATGGGACGGGCATGGCGTGGCATGGCATGGCATATCTGGTAAATACAGCAAGCATGTAGTACGGGCAATTCAAAAGTCGAGTTAAACATTCTCTAGAGAATATATCTGTACCGTGGTATACGTGTCACAACGTGTTGAATCTCACTTTTTATCTCTTGAAGTGCGCCACTTTAGCTGGCTTGAGCCTGGGCATAGAGACGAGAGCGAAACCGGGAGTCCCGAGCTGAAATGAGATCCATGGCTGGATAAGCCAAGTCACCAAGGTTCTGCTGGGATTTTTGATCAAGGCCTCATTCAAGTCCATCGAGTCCAGAGAGGTGCAATAAATAGGATGAGGCGTGCATTGGCTAAAACTGAATCGTTATTGAAGGTGATGCGAGGAGGACACTATCTCTTCTCCAGAAACCCTGGGAATGGCCAGGGCACAAACAAGCGGGAAACAGCAGGCCCCGGAGCCACCGAGTTATGGTGCCAAGATATAGATTGCATAGGCTAACTATCAGCCCACCGTTCTCGAGCTGCTGTTCTGGCAGGTGTGTAGACCGTCAGACTGACTTGATTGGAGAAGTACGTATCTACCTCGTTTCTCACGAGTGAGACGTCCTGGTGTGGCGACGCCCATGGGAATGTGCTTGGCGAGACTACCTAACTGACTTATCTATCATCTTCGGGCTTTCAGCGGGCGGAGTTGCAACGCTCCGATCTCTGGTGCTCCTGGCGGCCAAGGCCGATTGTCTTGGAAGAGTGGAATGGCCAAGCTTCATTGATGCAGGTGCTGTGCTCGCCGACGCTGATACTTGGAGCAGAACAGACAACGACCAAAGACCGGCATATACGGGCTCTGTTTAGGTGATGGGGCGATAAATGTCAATTTTCGATTACAGAGGAATGGGCAGAGAAGTAAGGGGAGGGTGAACTTTATGGCCAGGTACCTAATTTCGAGCCCGGGAGGCGCAATGTTGGCTGACGTTCTTGGCTTCAACTCTGAGGCAAATAATGTCCAATCACGGGATAGAGAAGAGAAGATAGGCTCAAGCTCGCCAAAAGAAATCGGGTCTCATTGAATCTTGACTCCGCCGAGATCATGTGATATAAGAGATTGCCGCGTGTAACCTCCTTTTGCGGGACGATGTCGCAGCTCGTGATCTGGGGGCCGTCGCAGGCAGCATGAGGTCCCAGGTCAGCCTTATCTTTGCACAGGCAGATTTCGTTCCCAACGCCCGAGCATGCAACAATTCGTATTCAATCAGGTCTGCCTCGTGCCCTGTGCCCTGAACCATCATCTGCACACAACACACACTGCAAAATCACAGCCCAAATCGACCAGATTGTGCGAGGTCGAGCCAAGCAGGAGACGAAAAGTCTGGGGAGAGTCGTTCCATGGACTGAGCGGCACGTAAAGATAAGATTCCGAGCTAATTAGCTAACGGGTTGTGTGGGATTGGCTGTTCTTCCCCCTGGAGAGGCTCCATAATTTTCCAGAACAACTGCACCGTCCAGTTGTTATCATGGCGTTGGTCAGATTGCGAGATTCCTCCAGTCATGCGGAGGTGCAGAAATGACAGCCCACTGCGCAGATTCGAGTGGCAACGATGATCCCTTCTTTCAGTCTGCCTTGGCGCCCAGAGTCGCACGAGCAAACGCAAGCATTAGCACAGCAGGCAAGATGATCGCCCTGGGCAGACGCACATGGCTTCCACCTTGGTAGAGCAAGGCAGTCTCGGAGAAGACGCGAGTCAGGTAAAATTAGACACGAGCAGAGGGGAGGGATTTCTGGTGCCCATCTCGTGTTCTGATGCAGATGCAGTCGTCAACGCCAAGCCTCGGCCAAGTGGGGAGCCAGATGGCAGATGCTACATTTCCCCATCCAGAGGCCCCTCTTCATTCATGTAACGTAAAAAGTCTATGCTTAAATGTCATCGGTCGACTGATAACGGTCGAGAACCAACCGCTCCTTAAGAGCAATATTGGTCAAGACACCGGTTTTGCACCCTCTGCGCAAACAACCCTTGGCCAGGTTGGCACGACTCTTGACCCGTCAAGCATTGGGCTTGATATGTCAAGGCCTCGTCTGACCGGGCAGGCCGAGCGCGCAGCCACGCCCCGTCTTCTTATCTCGCGGGGCAAGTCCGTGTTTGCACCGCCAAGCTAATCCGCCCCAGCACTTGGCAGCTCTAGTGCCAGCCACATTGGTCAACCCGATGCTACGCTGAGCAGCCACTGGGCAAATAATCGCAAGATTGCGGAGAAACCGCACCAGCTGCTTATCAGCAGTGCAGCGGTGCCAGTGTACGTACCAGCCAGCAGCGGTGCAGTTCTCCCAGCCAGCCGGCCAGCTGAGCCTCGGCGGGCAACCAACCTTCTGTCCCGTATTTGAACTCTCCCTTTCCCTGCTTTCCTGCTTCTTCCTGTCGCTCTCTTCTCTCATCCTCTCTCCCTCCTCTTCTGCCATCCGAGTGTCTGAGAAATGGGTTACGACAACAAGGACGACGGGATCACCGTCGCGCCAAACACCCCCGCATACGATGTCGGCGTCGCGGAAAAGGGCGTCCTCGAGGCCCCTCAGGAGAATGAGCTGCATCGCGCTCTCAAAGCCCGTCACATTACCATGATTGGTGAGCTGCCTCTTCTGCCGCATCCCGCACATCAGCAAAACTAACGTCGCAACAGCCATCGGTGGTGCGATCGGCACTGGTCTAATCATCGGAACTGGATCTGCTTTGGAAAAGTGAGATATCCTCTTACGATGCGCTTACTCCCTCTAGACTAACAATTCGCACTAGGGCTGGTCCTGGCTCGATCCTCATTTCCTACGCCTTTATGGGTTTCATTGTCTACCTCGTCATGTGTGGTCTCGGAGAGATGGCCACTTGGTTGCCCCGTTCTTCTGGTTTCACTGGTTACGCCGTCCGCTTTTGCGATCCTGCCCTGGGTTTCGCGCTGGGTTACACGTATGTCGCAATATGTTCAATGTGGACGATAAACCGCTGACGCTTTTGCCTACAGATACTGGTTCAAATACATTATCGTCACACCGAATCAATTAACAGCAGGCGCACTGGTCATACAATACTGGCTGCCGGCCGATAAGGTGAATCCGGGCGTGTGGATCACAGTATTCCTCGTCCTGATCGTCTTCATCAATTATTTCGGTGTTGGATTCTTCGGTGAATTCGAATTCTGGCTCTCCTCCTTCAAAGTTGTCGTTATTGTCGGCTTGATCCTGCTCTCCTTCATCCTCATGCTGGGAGGCGGCCCCGACGACGACCGCAAGGGTTTCCGCTACTGGAAGGAACCCGGCGCCTTCAACACCTACATTGATGACGGGGCAGCTGGACGCTTCTACGCCTTTTGGGCGACCATGGTCTCCGCCACTTTCGCCTATCTCGGCACCGAGCTGGTTGGTGTGACTGTTGGCGAGGCCCAGAACCCTCGCAAGACGATCCCGCGCGCCATCAAGCTGACCTTTTACCGTATCCTCTTCTTCTACGTCATCAGTGTCCTCCTCGTCGGTACTCTGGTTCCCTACGACTCTCCAGAGCTCGCCGAGGCGAACGACGCCAGCACCTCCTCCGCCGCCTCCCCCTTCGTCCTCGCCATCTCCCTCGCGGGCATCCCTGTCCTGCCTCACATCCTCAACGCCTGCATCCTCCTCTTCGTCTTCTCCGCAGCCAACTCTGACCTCTACATTGCCACCCGAACCATCTTTGGCCTCGCAAAGGAAGGCAAAGCCCCCAAGATCCTCGCCACAACCGACCGCCGCGGTGTCCCCTACGTCGCGCTGGCTCTCTGCTCCCTAATCGCCTGCATCGCCTACATGAACGTCTCGAGCAGCTCCAAGACCGTCTTCAAGTACTTTGTCGACCTCGTCACCATCTTCGGCCTGCTTAGCTGGATCTCCCTCCTCGTAACGCACATCTGCTTCGTCAAGGCGCGGCAAGCGCAGCAGGTCCCCAAGAGCGAACTCGCGTACACTGCCCCCTTCGGCGTGTGGGGCTCTTACTTTGCTCTCTTCTGGTGCATCGTCGTCGCCTTTACCAAGAGCTTCGATGTCTTTACCGGTGGCGAATTCAAGTACAAGACCTTCATCACATCGTACCTGGGCATCCCGCTGTACCTGATTCTCATTTTCGGGTACAAGTTCACCATGAAGTCGAAGCGAGTCCTTCCCCATGAAGCCGATCTGTACACGGACAAGGACGCCATTGATCGCGAGGAGGCGGCATATCTCGCGCAGCAGGAGGCGAAGAGGGCTGCTCAGAGCCAGAATAAGGGCAAGCTGGGGTGGTTCTATAAGACGTTTGTCTCGTGGCTGTTTTAGAGCTGGCGCGGGTTGGTGTGCTACGTTGCTGATATGTTATCCTCTGATTATGGTCATGGTTATGTGATACGTATAGTGGTTTAGCTAAGTTCTGAGACTATGCGTTACGACCTACAATTCTACGAAATCATCAATGAGCCTTCAATACCCATGTTCTCGAGCACTAGTAAACATACATTGGTGGGGAAGGAGCGAAGGACCAAGCAACAAACCCTATAAGACCTCGATCGTTTGTTCACCTTTCTATTCCCATACTGACTAAAGTGACACTAAAGTGACTAACCTATAACTACACCAACTGCATAGTTATACCTCCACCCCGGTTCCCAAGTTAGACATCGCGGTCACCAACAAGCCCAACCATCTCCTCCGAATCCCTCCACAGCCTCCCCTCCGCCTCCTGATCATACGTATGGCTCACATACGTCAATTCCGCAACCTCGCCATTATCCTCCCCACGCGCCGCCTCCCCACAATCAATCAAATACCTCCCCCCCTTTCCCTCCCACTCCCTATCGACCGCCGCATACAGAATCGTCGCAGCCCCCTGCTCGACATTCTTCACCCCCCGCAGAACATTCTCATCAGCCATCATAGCATCAACCTGCTCCTTCGTGACAAACCGCGAGAGCGGCGTATAGATGATCCCGGGATGCAGACTCAACCCGTGCAACCCACTCGCTCCGAATCGCCTCTCAATCTCATTCGCCATGTAGATGTTGGCGGTCTTGGACTGCCCGTATGCATCCCAGGGCTGATACCCGCCTTTCTCGAAGTTGTAGTTGTCCGAGGCGTTGAGGCCGTGTGCGCGGTGGCCCGATGCAGCGACCGTCACGACGCGCGAGTGGAAGGTGGGCGAGGCCGCGGCGCCGGCTAGCAGGGCGGGTTTCAGGAGGCTGAAGAGGAGGAAGTGGGACAGGTGGTTGGTTTGGAATTGGGCTTCGTAGCCGTCGCTGGTCACTTCGCGGGTTGGGAGACACATCACCGCTGCGTTGCAGATGAGGAGGTTGATGCCTGTCGGGGTCTTTTCGAGGATACTCGCGGCAGCTTCGCGGACACTTGCTAGCGAGGTGTGGTCCATCTGGATGAGGTGCATGCGGTCTTTGTCGAGGACGTCGCCGAGGGCTTTTTCGGCTTTGGCAATGTCGCGCGCGGTCAGGTAGAGCGTTGCTCCTGTCACTGCGAGGGCGCGAACGACTTCAACCCCGAGGCCGCCAGACCCGCCGGTTATCACGGCCACCTTGCCGGTGAGCTTGCCTTCGAGTCCGTTGTCGTGGACGATTTGGAGTGCCGTTGGGCGCTGGTCGCCTGGACCTTGGGGGTTGGCGTGGGCAGCGGCGTAGCGAGACATTGTAGATGGAGTGTATGGATGGGATGGTTTTGATCGCGAGTAGATTTGCTTTGTGAGTCTGGTTGAACGTTTTCCAGCGTCAAGCACCTGCTTTTTATACCCTTCCATTCCCTCCCAATCTCCGTGCTCGGAGGCCGAGCCATATCCCAGCGGGTCGTACGAACCTCCAGTGTTCTAGCAAACATCCAGGAACCTGCATACGGCGATCGGTTGACATGCTTCTACTCCCGTCCGGATGCTAATAGATGGGAGGTCCATTTTTACCACATCAGGCTAGGCTAGAGCCCGCGATGGCGTCGGGTTGCTAGGGTGGCTGACGCTTTTTACCAGATTCGGGTTGGGGCGAATCCTGCAGGGCCTCGTCAGCCCCCAAATCCCAGCGGATCATCTTCTCAGCGGCCGGATCTTGCGCCTCGGATCTCTCCTCTTCATGGCTGACGATTTCTGCCGCATTCGGCGCACTCCCCGATACTTCCTCTCAACCCCGCGACTATCCTAAGTACTATGGCGACAACCACGGAGGTTAATCCTGTTATCGCCGAGCGAAAGGAGCGCAAGAGGGCGCAGAATAGGCTGAATCAGCGGGCGCGACGTGCGTTGCCCTGTTCTTGCCGGCTGTAGAACGGTGATTGATACTCACGGGGTTAAGGTTAAGCAGGTGTACGTATCCGAGAGTCGACATCCGAGAAGAGTCGGAGTAAAGGCCGGCCGTATCAAGTGGATCGGTGGCGGTTGCACTTGGAGGAGCCGGCGTCGGCGTCGGCGTCGGCGTCGGGAGTTGTGGGTGCGATCCGGTTAGAGGCAGACAAGGCGCTTCCCCCGGTGTCATCGATCTCCATCCACGACGCATCAATACAGCTCGAAAGACCAGATGCCATTGCCCACTGTACTAAGCGAGTCCATGCATCAGAGAGATGGACGACACCAGTCCTCCCAGCGGACCACCTCCTCTCCCTAATCCAGCTCAACGTCTCGCGCGGCCTGCGGCAGAACAAGACGACGCTCTGGGCCTCGACATTCTACTACATGCCAACCCTCAGCTCCAACTGCAACACGACATCCCCATCAGCCCCCTTCCTCCCCGCAACAATCCACCCGGACACCCTCTTCTACGGCTCCTCACTCATCACATCCATAACAAACCCAGCATCCCTCCCCCAAGCACTCATCCCCACAGAACCGCAGATGCAGCTCGTCCACGCAACGTGGATAAACATCCTGCCGTTCCCGCGCATGCGCGAGAACCTCATCCGCTTCGAGGCGTGTTTCGACCATGCGGAGTTTCTCGATGATCTCGTCGGGGGGTTGGTTGATACGGGGAGGTTTTTCCGGGGGCCAGCTGGGCCGTTTGATCAATACACTCATCGCGCGATCTCCGGTTTGCACAATGACAGGGAGACGGGTCCTGATATTGCTGTTGTTGACGACGGCGACGGCGACGACGACGACGAAATAACTTCAACCCGCAACGGCCTGATCATCTGGGGCGAGCCGTACCAGGCCGAGGCATGGGAAGCGACGCCGGGGTTTCTGCGTAAGTGGGCGTGGGCTGTGGTGGGGTGTGAGGAGCTTGTTGCATCGACGAATCGGTGGAGGGCGATGAGAGGGGAGGGGCCGGTTAGAGTTTAGGGTTCATAGAAGTCGGGGTATGGTGTATTTGGAAGTTGTATGTGATTTGGAGGGAAAGGTTCGGGTGAGGATTGTCTGTGTAAAGTATTCGAGGATACTGCCAGTACAGACTGGGAAGCCCCCCTTGCGTCGAGTATGACTGTGGAAAGGCAGGAGTATATATAGTAAAATCGAGGGCAAGGAACGATATATTTCCCGATATGTATTTACACGACCACTATAATCTCTTAGATACTACATAATAGATGACTTTTTTATGAGTATTCTCCATCACCCAAGATCAACCACAGCCGCCAGCACAACCATATTAATCATATTAACCTTTTCATCACCACACCCAGACACCCTCCACAACTAGTGGGATCCATAACCAAGACCTATATAGCCCAATATATACCCCACCCCAAAGCCACTCAAAACCATGCTCTATAGACACCCTTACAACCCGCCCAGCATCGCCCCCTCATCAAACCCATGCACAACCGCCCAAGCGATCCCACTAATAGTACACATGATAACATCCCAACTCACACTACTACACGCCGGATGCGCATACACCGTCGCCAGGACCTCCCTCACAATCTCGCCATACGACACCTCGGGCCCGAAATCTTCTACCACGAGGTAGGTCAGATACCCCTGCAGCGCCACAGATGCGACGCCCACCCATTTGATGGATGTGGCGTAGCGGCGTGTTGTGCGGTAGCCTTCCTCGAGCTGCTGCGTGTCGCTGGTTTTGGCTTTTGACGAAAGCGACGAGCGTCGCGGGCCCAGGATACATGGGATGAAAACGAGGAAATGCGGTGCGAGAAGGATGAGCATGAATCCCTTCTCGTACGCGAAAATAGGCACCGCGAGCGTGTCGAGGATGGAGAGCGATACGGGGATGAATTCCCAGATGAGCGATGGACGCCATGTGTACAGAGGGTCCGTGGGTCTCGGCCGCGACGAGGCGGTGATTGCCATGAAGAAGAGGTTCGCTGCGAAGGAGACGCTGACGGCTTGCGCGACGAGCATGTAGATCCACACGTGCGGGATGTGGTATCTTCGACCTGTGAGGAGATTAACCCATGACCAACATATATATGAGACGTGATAGTATCCCCTGCGACACAATATATAGCTAGTAGTGATCTCTACTGACCTGTAATCCCCAGCAAAAGACTCCAGCCAATCGTCCACCCGAAAATCTGCCCACTCCACCAAACCCTCTCCGGGTTTTCCGACACCGTCTCCCACGCTTCTTGAAAGATATAAGTTTTATTCAACCACAGGCCCAACCTCGTAAACAGCGGAACCGCCGCGCCGGAATACAGCTGGCCCTCTGGCCCGCTCGCCCACGTATTATACGAATAAAAAAAGAGCGAAATCATGTGGTACCACGTCGAGCCGATGCTGGCGATTGTGAGACATGTAAAGAGATGGAATTGCCCGCGGCGCCGAGGGTGTGCCCAGTCGTTGTTCTTTTGGCGCGCGAGGAAGCGCGACACGATCGTGCGGCCGATGATGAGCGTGAAGAGAATGATAAGGGAGAGGTAGCCGATGAACATGGTGATGGAGCGGTAGTGGATTGGGAGATCGTAGATCTCCTGGCTGGTGAGGTCGGCCATGGTTGCTGGTGCGGCCGCTGGTTCGACAGACTGGTCAAAGTAACAGTGAGTTGAAGTTTGGAGGTGAGAATTGAAGGCGTGCGGGGAATCGCGAACTGGACCGCCAAGTGACGGGATCTCGCGTCCAAGTGGGTCGGCAATGTGGTCTAACATGTGAAGAGTGAGCAAGTTGAAGGGCTCCTACACTGACTATAGGAGCTGGACAATAAGAGTAGTTTATTTTCATGTTGTACGATATCCTATTTCCTATGAAAAGTATCTCATCGAATTCCTGATAATTTAAAGTTTCGGAGGCTCCCACTGCAGTAGTACCATGGATCGATCCACTTTTCTTCTGGGAACAATGGTATTGTGTATTGTGACTATTGTCCAGGATTCTTCCAATAATAGGTAGAATTGAAGAAATCACTAAGGTGCACATCAAATTCTTTCCAGACCGCAGACTGCCTGTGAGAGACCTGTATTCCTACAAATCCCCTTTATGCCAGTGATAAAACATGAAAAAAATCGAGAAGCTTCAACAAAATGTCAAGACAAATGGTCTTTGTGGTACAGAATCCTTACGGGCTAGATGTACCTAGTCTGTCAGCAGTTGGTTCCTTCTTCTCGCGCAGTCCCTGCTCAGTCTTCAATGCCCTATCCAAACTGATTTTGCGGACGAAGAAGCTACCAATCATGGCTGAGCCGCTGAGAGCACACATGACCGCCCATGCAATCTGCAGGGACCCGGCATAAGCAGAGATCAGGTGCGCCTTTTTCACGGGATCGCCCATCTCTCTTAGCTCGGTCACTAGCCTAGAGGCATCCCGGGAGTACTCGTCAGCCTGGTCGGCCAGGGAGGGGATAGCGAGCAAGTTTGCCCTCATCTGGTTCTGGAAGATGACGCCGCAAATGGCAACGCCAATACATTGACCGATCAGCCGGGCAAAGATGAAGAAGCTAACTGCAAATGCCATACTCGTGTCGTCGGACGCCGCTTGGTTGACAAAGGCCAAGGAAGTATATAGGATTCCGAGACCGATGCCTGTACACAGTGTGAGGAAGATCCACTGGGGGATCGTGGTGTCCACATCCAGGAGGATCATCACCCCCAGGCCCAATGTTGTAATTATCCAGGCAATGCAGGTAATGATTTTGAAATCCCCGGTTTTGGTGATAATAGCACCGGAAATAATAGAGGCGGGAGCCACGGTCAACGTAGCAGGAAACAAGGCGACTCCGGTGATAATAGGATTGTATCCTTTGGTAGCTTCAAAGTACAAGGGTAGGAAGTATATCAGACCATAAACAATCATTGCGTTGATCAGCGTCGCATATAGAGAATAGGCCATATTGTAGCTGCGCAGGAGATGCAAGCGGAATGTCGGTTCCGGTGGCACATAGTTCTCGTAGACAATGAAGCCTGCGAATCCCACAACCCCAACAATCAACGGTACTAGGGTGCGCCAAGAGTCCCAGGGGTACTGTACTCCTCCCCAGCTAACGGGAATCAGAAAGCTGGTGGTGGCGGCAATGAACCATACAGTCCCTAGCCAGTCAATGCGGCGGAGCTTCTCAGCAATGGTGCCCTTGACTAGGTTGAGTTTCATGAACAAGGGTACAATAACCAAGGATGTTGCCGCAAAAGGAATAAGGATCCAAAAGATCCACCGCTGCCAATACTGTCAGTTCCTCCACTAGATTCTCAAACTAGTCCAGCTGCACGGATTTTGAGTGTACTTACCCACGAAGCCTGAGATGCAAGTGCTCCACCGATAACAGGCCCAGTGACAGAGCCCAGCGCCCAAACACCACCAATAATTCCAAAGTATGTCCCGCGAAGACGCATCGGTACAAGATCGGTAATGATAATATCACTCATGAGGATAATGCCACCGCCGCCGACTCCCTGAACAGTGCGGCCGACGAGCATCGGGGCGAAGGTGCTTGCGACACTGGAGACAATGACGCCAACAAGGAAAAAGATGATGCATACGGTCAAGACTGGCATTCGACCGAAAATATGGGACAGAGCGGCCAAGGGAGGCTGGAAGACGGCAGAGCTGAGGAGGAAGCTGGTTCCCGTCCAGAACGCTTCAATTGCGCTTCCACGGAGGCTTTCGGCAATCAACTGATTAAAAAAAAGACATTAGAGCGTACGTAGATCTATAGGAATGCCACAGGACGGAATCTGCTCACCGGAAGCGCTACTGAAACAGAGGTGCCATCAAGCGATACCATCATTGCAAGTACCACGAGGGAAGAAAAAGCCATGTAAAATGGGACACCGGGGTTGAACGTAATGGCACCATCATCATCAAGACCAGGGTCCCCATTCTGATCAGGCTTCTTCTCAGACTGGCCAGAGAGAGAGGGCTGTTGCTGCAAACCGCTTGACATGATGCTGTCCAAGTTGGGATGCGATTACCTGCACAGGCGATAAAGAACTCTCAGTCCCTTCCATAAAAAGGTGAGCCCCTCTGTGATCATCTTTATATACTAAGCGAATTTATAATCGTATCGTGGTCATATTCTGTTGCTCTTGAGTCTTGCTGAATGTGATTAGTCGAAGCCGGTCAAAATTCCGAGAAATCACGGAGTTTTGAGGATACCACCGACTAGGCAAGAGTCGGCATGGCATTTGCAAAGGGGTTACTCAGTCAAATGTTGGAGAATCGGCGATGGAGCAACATACAAGTAGATAGAAACTAGCAGCATGAAGGCCGTGCGAGAAGGGAGACATCATGAGATATGTATTTTCCTAGAAGCTACTCCGCACAGCTAGCGGAGACAAAGCTATCGAGGAGCTGGCACGTGACTTTCAGCCTCAGGCACAATACCGGCAGGGCTGGACTGTTCATCTTATCCCGCGGCTCCTGACACGCTTCGACCTATAATCTAGTAGTTCGAAGTGAGTCTCCTGGCTGGCAGCTACGATGAATTCCCTGGACAGGTCTAAGAGTCGCTCTATCCGTCAGAGTTGCACCTTTTGTCGCAAGAAGAAGATCCGGTGTTCGGGTGAGCTGATCTGCTCCGCCTGTCAGTCTCGTCAGCTCAACTGCATCTACACCACACGTGCCCCCAAGGGACGCAACACAAAGCCCCTCGAGAACCATGCCAGAAATCAGAATAAGAATGTCCTTTCTCTTGGTTCTTCGGTTGAATTACAATCCGGTGCCCGCTCGCTAGAGTGGAAGGGGGATATCACCACCAATGCGTCCACTGGTCTATTGCTAGATTCGGTGAATGTGAATAATGATGCTGTGACAAGAACAACTCTGGGTGACCTCCTCGAGTCCCGCTTTCAAAAACATTACCGCCATTGTGGTCTTTCTAGCTTGGAAGCCGGACGTGAACTCGGCTTTCCACCATCATCCCCCACCGAGGCAATCAGTTACAAGGACCTCTTCTTCAACATTACACCAGCCTTGCTAGACATGGGATCCGCGAAAATAGGGCGCTTGCGGACTGATGATGGGAGTGATAGTTTTATTCCACACTGTTATCATTTCCGCAACTGCCTGTCCCAAGACGGTTCAGAAACCATGTTCCAAGCTGGCTTCCCTGCAAACAACATCACCCTTCCAAGTGGGAGCAATCAAACCGCGTGCCAGCTGTTGGAGGTGTGGTTCTCTCAGCATCCATTGTCCTTGATTCTCTCCAAAACGGCCTTCTTGCACGACTTTAACGGGGGTCTCTGCGACCCAGGACTGTTGGCAATTATTCTTGCCGATGTCACCCCTACCCTGCAATCTAGCGAATGGGGCCTACCTGAAAGCCTCCGACAATTCGCCTGCAAACAGGTCCAGAAACGCCCGGCAGAACAGACATCACTGCCCACGGTCCAGTTGCTAGTGCTCCTAGGATGGCACCAGATATGCACAGGTGAGGTGCGTCGAGGCGCTTGCTACATAAACGTGGCCCACGAGCTCATCGGAGGATGGAACAAAGCTCAAGAACGTCGGCTCGGCACCCAGCGTATGAATGGTGTAGACTACGCCTCTGTCGCGCTGGAATTGGGATACCGCATCTTCTGGCTAACATTTGCGATCGAACTGTGGGTTGCGTTGCAGCTCGATTCCCCCTTTGAATATCCGACCAGAATCAATCCAAGCCTCAATTTGCCCTCCCCGGATATCAAAAACTCGACCGTCTACGAACTTGATCGATCTTCCGGCAATGTTGCTTCCCTAGCAGCCCAGGAGCAGTTCTGGCGTGTGTTTTGGCCCTTGAGTCATATCTGCTGCACGGTTGGCCCGATATACGCACTTTTGCCGCGCGGCGCCTCAAACCCCCAGGCTTCCTTGACCGAGCCAAGGACATACTGGGGCGCAGAGACCCTGCGGCGTCTCCATAGACTAGTCAACAAGCATCGTAGTGTCTCCGGGCTTTGCCAGACCGTGCGGAGCATAGTGAGCGAGGAGCTCGAAAGACTACAAGCGGAAATTGGCACTCACCCATCCGAGATCATCGCGCGCATTGCATATCAGCTGCTCAGTATCCACGTCCTCTTCCCAAGGGCGCAGTCAGTAGAGCATGGCAGCACCCGAGAATCCCTCGATACCATGGTCCAAAACACTGCCCAAGCCATCCTGGCGTTCATCGACTTACTCCGACTAGTGGAGCAGTCGTTGGAGCCTCCAGATTTCCTAAACGGTATCTCGCCATGCTCTAGTGCTGGTTTGATCCTAGCCGGGCTCGACGCCTCTTCTCGCGCCCTTCGGGAAACACTCCGCTCGCTTGCCAGCGACCCTGACGCAAAACCTGTCATAGTACACTGGCAATCAAAACTAGTCGAGCTGGCCCACCAGCTTCAGACGGTGTGCAAGCATCCCAGTATACGAGTCCATCCTCCGGCGCGCGATGTCAAGCAGCAATTGAAGCAAGTCAAGCAACGGCTGGAGCATTTGTCTGATTGCTTTCCCCTCGATGTAGACATTCCGTTGGACGATGCTCTATTTCTCGCTGACGCTGAGTTTGAACCATTATCCCTTGATACAATGGCCCTACTTGACTTGGAACCTGATTATGATTTTTTCTCTTCCGGTACGATTACTCCGCAGGGAATGCTCGGAGATCCTCTAAGCACGACCCTTGAATAGAAAAAAATTCTAAAGACCTACACTGCGTTCAGAGGCAAAACACTTGGGCGTTTCCAGTATCCAGCTGTTGCTGACCGTCCCTAATCATGACGAATCGTGATATCAATCGCGTGGGAAAGAATTAGGGGAAGTCCACAGGCAAGGAAGACCTGAGAAATAGGAGCAGCTTACACTCAATTCCTGCAAGCCCACCGCAACCGACAAAGAAGCGACCGGTGTCTGGAAAACGGCACAGAAGAGGGGTAAGGCAGAGTATCGGCCGGCTATGCAGCGAGCTGAATGTTGGTTGCGTTGGTTTTGTGGGAATCCTCTGGTGATCCTCTTCGCTGGCCACGTCCCCGAGAAATACGCGCCAGGCCAAGAGCACAGCAGACCCGAATTTCAGGCTGACAGCATGGGCTCGGAGGATTACCCCGCTCGAGAACGCCTGGACAGGGGTCCAAAGCCGCGTCTTTGACGACTTTTTGGAGCCCGCCGACGAGCAGGGTGTTTGTGGAGTGGCTGTCGTGTCGCGATAACGACAATGGCTTTGCACCAGCAGAGAGGGTTTCCTCGGCATGGCGCGAGCGCGCAGCGCAGGATGCGCAGTGGCAGGGACGACAGGCGTTATCTGCACGATTCCAATAGGCTCTCAGCCATCTGCGTGATTATCAGGAAGGTCAGGGCAACGCAGCGCGTAAGTCTGGGTCAAGAAGAGACGATGATGTTGGACTGTTGTTGGACTGTGCTGAACCAACACGGGCGACCCCTCTTTTGGAGGAAATCACGGTTAATTAGCATGAGCTATCTTGAGCACCTCGCAAATGAAAGCAGTCTTTTTTTAGAGAGACCCCCTGTCAACAACCTATTTATGGGCAAATTAGTGCGGTGGGCGGCCAATGATGGGGGTTAGCGAGATGAAGTGCTCGGACAGTGTGCTGTGGCTGCAGGAAATGTGCCTTGAGCTGCACCAGCACACCAACAGGCGCTTAAATATTGGCAGACTCGGGCTGCGGTTGGCTTCCGTTCTGTCGGGTCGTCGACTGTGCTGGCCAATTTGCTATCATTAGAACTGGGAAAACAAAGCTAGCACTCGAGGCTGTTTTCCCCTCTTTCTCCTGAGCCGGGGCGAGATTTATTTATTGATCCCGGCTGGCGGCCTGCATTCCTCGTTTCCCAGGCTGTTGTGCAACTCGCCACCATCGACACAGTATCTTTTATACTTGTCAGTATAACATCAATCATCACCATCATGGTTGTCATCCGTCTGCCTCGCCCAACGGGCGTCTATGTCCCCAGCTCTCCCACCCGCAGCGTCACCTCAGACATGATCTCGTCTCCTCTCTCTGCCGACTTCAACTTTGACTCCGAAACGCTCACCCCCTCCATCATCCCTGCCCTCGAATACATCTCGGCCAAGCTGCAACAAAAGATGATGCACGTCACTCTCCTCGTCGGCCGCGGCAAGCCCTACCCCACGGGTCAGCCCTCCGACCTCATCGTCATCCCCTCAGCAGCCCTCGAGCCCTCGGCCTACCGCATCCTCACCCGCACCGTCGCAAAGGCAGCCCAGAAGTTCTCCCTCGGCCAGAGCTGGACCGACGCCCTCAGCCGCAGCCAGCACGAGCGCAACGCAAACGAGTACCTCATCGAGCGCTCCATCCTGCAAAACGAAGTCGTCTTCTCCCGCGAGGGACTCACCCTTCTCAACGTCGACCGCATCTACACCTTCAAGCGCCGCCTGTGCATCCTCTCGTCAAAGAACACGCCCATCCGCGAATCATACATCAACTCCTGCGTGCGCCTCCTCCACCGCACGATCGAGGACTTCCAGGGCCGCCCCTTTAGCAAGGCCTTCTTCCATCGCGTGTACGAGCAGCTCGACGTGCACGACGACCTCCTCGCCCAGGTCGCAGACGTCTACAAGCACCAGTATCACCAGGAGGGCATTGTCCTCCCGCCGCCGCCCAAGCCCGTCGTCATCGAGAAGAAGCAAGCGCCTGTTCGTACTGTCCGCATCCGCAAGCAGCAGTCGTCCACCACGCCTCGCTCGGGCACGGTTCCAACCAAGCGCGGGCCCAAGACGCCCCTATCTGCTTCTGATGTGACTCCGATTACGCGCAACGAGTGGAATCTGCTCTTTGGGCCGGACTTTAAGAAGCCGCAGCCGACTGTCACAAAGTGGACGCCCTCGCCGACTGTGCTTGCTGCGGCGTGAATGAGATGAGAGTTTGGCACCTTGTTGCCAATTTTCAGAAAACAAACTTATCCTCTGAGATCATTCGATCCAGTCATCGCCCGCATGAGGAAACCTTTTCCCGCGGCACCCGTCCCGAGCCAAGGGATCACTCCCAGGCCGGTTGACTCGGAGCATCAACGCTCGAATCCGACCACCCTCACAGATGAGGAACCAAGCCAGCTCAAGCGGCTGCGCTGCGGTCAAGAGACCAGCACCTGTTAATGAGGAGTCCATACAGGACTCACTCGTCTCCTCGGGTCCGACCTGAAGGAGATTTCACGAAGTAACGAATCACGAATCCTGTATATAAAGTTAGACTTGCACTTAGCCAAGATAATTTTTCTTCATGACCTGCACTCCACTTTCCCCAGTAACATTGAAGTAACTGTAGCGAGTTCGCTTGGAAATGTCCTCCTCCGCCTGTCGGCGGCCTCCGGTCGGCGAAGTCACGTGGTGAGAAAGCATGTTCGGCGGTTTGGTCAATAGATCATTTTAAAAGCGAGAAACCGTCTCTTCGAGGGGATATTCTTGAGCACTGAAGTGTCGTCTGAGATTTCAGAGGTCATTTGGCACCGATATCCAGAGTCCAAGTGGTCAACAAGGTGAGTGAGAGGAGAAAGAGAGAGTCCCGACTTCGTCGCGTTATGTGGAGGAATTGATAACGCTTCAATTCTGCTCTTATCGCGTGGGGTCGCCAACCCCTCACTAAAAAAAAACATACTACAGTAGAACACCAAGCATTTTTCTTCCCTTCCTTCCATTCCTTCCACGGCTTTTTTGTCGCCTATATATCGACCTATACCAGTATACTCACTTATACAGATATATAAGGCAGAGCAATCAAGCGCTCAAACCAACAATGCGGGACTCCGACTCCCTCCCCCCTCCCTCCCCCACCGAATCCCAGCACGAGGAGACAGACGACAAGAAATGGAGCACCAAATCCCTCATCCGGCATGCCGAGCGCTCGCACAGCCGGCTTCCTGGAATTCGCAAGGTGCCTATTCGCTCCATTGGAGTGATTTTGCTCGTTGCGCTGGTTAATGTGGTGGTTTGGGTTGCTGTTGCCATTGTCTTGGTATGTTCTCTTCTTCTAGGTGTTGCAGATATGAAGGTTGACTAACTTGCTGCAGAGATATCATTCGTGAGTTTACTTGTGATCTGTTGTATGGAGGATGTAGACTAATCCGCGTAGTTCCCTCGTCTCCAATGCCGTCCTCGCATACACACTCGGTCTCCGACATGCATTTGATGCAGATCACATCTCTGTACTTATCCCCAACCCTCATCCATATCAAACCCCATCTAACACCCTTCCAGGCCATCGACCTAATGACCCGACGCCTCCTGGCAACAGGCCAAAAGCCCGTAACAGTCGGCACATTCTTCTCGCTCGGCCACTCGACAATAGTCATCATCACGTCAATCGTCGTAGCAGCCACCGCCGCCGCGGTCTCCTCGCGCTTCGACAAATTCAGTACCGTCGGTGGAATTATCGGCACCTCCGTCAGTGCTGCGTTCCTCATTCTCCTGGGAATCATGAACGCGTATATCCTGTACAAGCTGTATAAGCAGTTGCAGAAGGTGCTGGATCTGCCCGAGGGCCAGGAGGATGAGGCGTGGAAGATTGAAGGGGGTGGGATCCTCTTTGGGGTTTTGAAGAGGATGTTTCGGTTGATTGATCGGTAGGTTAACTCTTTTTCTTGTGGGGGTTGTTGAGGTAGTGGGCTAGGCATGTGATTTTTGAGCTGACTTGAAATGAACAGACCCTGGAAGATGTACCCGCTAGGCATCTTATTCGGTCTTGGATTCGACACCTCGTCGGAGATTGCGCTTCTGGGGATCTCATCTATCGAGGCGGCCAAGGGGACTTCGTTCTGGGTTATTCTCATCTTCCCTATCCTCTTTACAGGTACATCAACCTCAATTCCCACCACCGAATATCAGACCACGGTATACTAACATAACACAGCGGGGATGTGCCTCCTCGACACAACCGACGGCGCTCTAATGCTCGCGCTCTACATCCAACCAGCCACAAACTTCCTCCCGCCCAAACGCATCAGCACAAGCACAACCTCCGAATCTCCGCTCATCACCGACACAAACACAACCACAGACACCTCCCTAATGGACCCCAACGACCCCATAACCCCCTCCCAAAACCACCGCGACCCCGTCGCCTTCCTGTACTACTCGATCGTCCTCACAACGCTAACTGTAATCGTCGCCATAATTATCGGCATAATCCAGCTACTCACACTCATCCTAAACGTCGCCGAGCCAACAGGCCGCTTCTGGGACGGCGTGCAGACTGCGGGCGACTACTATGATGTTATTGGCGGGGGCATCTGTGGCGCGTTCCTCGTCTTTGGGACGATTAGTGTTTTTGTTTATGGGCCTTGGAGAAGGTGGATTGGGAGGAGGCATGGGAAGGGGGTTGTGAGTGGGGGAAGCGATGAGGAGCGGGAGGGGTCTAGGGATGAGACTGCAGTTTCTGTGCCTAGGGCTGATACGCCGTTGAATGAGGGCGCTGTTGTGAGCTATGGGACTGTGAGGCCGAAGGGGGATACCCGGTGATATCATCTTGAAGCGGGCATACGATTTCCGGTGTTTATGGTGATTGATGAGATCTATGAAAGGAGCATCTGGGAGATTCAAGTTCAGATGTAGCCGTTGAGAAGTATGCCAGAATGGGATGGGATCTAGATAGCACGGTGCCTGAGGCATCGCTTAATCAACGGAACGGACTCGTACGCCGCACGTCATCCCTCGAAGGTTTCATTTCATCCCCATCCAACCCAACTCACTAACACGTCAACTTCTTCCTCATCAACCTCGCACTCCTGCTCTCGAGGCGCGCGAGTCTTTTTTCCTATCAAGGGTGCGAAATGAATGAATAATCGCGCACGACGATTCTGAAATCCTGATCACGACCGTCCCCGCACGACCCCGCGATTTTTATTCTTATCCCATGACGTCGAACACACGACCACGATAACTTCCACTTTTATGCGATTCACGGGTCCATAACTGTCTGATATATATACCTCACAATCAATACAATTTGCTTCAATCCTGATACCACAGATCTATCTGCAGCTACAATCTATACGATGCCTCCATCTCGCAAAACTCGACAACCCCGCAATGGAAACACTTCAAGGCGAAAATAATCCCTTCTCCTAATCCCTCTATATATAATGTCATCTACAGCGAGTTCTCCCACACTATCAAACGCATCCCTAGACCTCGATTCAGGTCGTAATCCGGACCGCGACACCGAAACAAGCGGTGTCTCCCTCTCCTCCTGCCCTCCGATCTTCGTCCTACCCACACACCTGAGCCTCGATGCACTGCACCAAGCTGAAGAGACGCTCGTTGAGCTTGGCGCACACCTTACCTATGATGTTTCCGAGGCTACACTTGTACTTGGGCGCGTGGGGCAGAAGAAGCGCGCGGCGCTGGAGTTGAGGTCGAGGGGGGTGTGGACGGATGAAGAAGAGGAAGGTGATCTTCGGCAACCGCCAACGCCAGAGCCGGAGATTCGGTCGGTGGTAAAGAAGAGAAGGATTGATAAGCACGGTGCCAGTGCTAGAATTCTGGTTGAGGAGGAGGTTTCTCTGAATACCGAGGATGAGAGCGGGGAGGATGGCGTTCGGGAGCCAGCTGCGCGGTTGAAGAGGCCGCAGATGTCTGTCCCGGTTCCCGAGTCGCACTCGAGTACGGTATCGGCTCTGAAAGACTGTGCCCAGGAGGGCGCGGTGCGAGTCGCTCGACTAGACTGGCTGACTCAGTGTGTCGAAACGCAGAGTATCCTCCCAATCGACCCATTCGTTGTATATCGGGGCCGGAAAGTTGAGAAACCTGCCACGAAGCGTGACAGGGACACGGCAAACTCGCAGGCTATACTGGACCGCGCGAAACAAGACGCCGCGTTCAAGGTTCCGTTGCCACCCGTTTCTGTTTCCAGACACAGACATGGCGACGGCGGCCTTACGGCGAGTCATCGACCTCCAAAGCTCTACCGTCAAACAACATCTGAGAACGAAGAAGCCGAGGATCTTCCTCCCCCACCGGACTGGGTCCGCGACAACATCGTCTACGCCTGTATGCGCTCGTCCTTTCTCAACTCGCCAAACGAGGAATTCATCAACCAGCTCATGAAGATCCGCACAATCCGCGAGCTGAACCTCGACGAAATCGGAGTCAGGGCATACAGCACTGCTATCGCCGCGATAGCAGCGTACCCGCATGAAATCCGCCGTGGATCGCAGATACTCGCGCTACCGGGCTGCGATCATAAGATCGCCAACCTCTTCAGAGAGTTCAAAGCCAGCGAGTCCGGGACTCTCTCCGACGCCTCAGCCCTAGATACAGATCCGGACCTCAAGACCCTCAATGAGTTCTGTGAGATCTGGGGCGTTGGTGCCAAAACAGCGCGGGACTTTTACTACGCCCGCCAATGGCGCGACCTCGACGATATCGTCGAGCACGGGTGGAACTCGCTCTCACGCGTCCAGCAAATCGGCGTGAAATACTACGACGAGTTCCTGCTCCCCATTCCACGCTCCGAGGCCGAGTCCATTGCCCGCACCGTCACGGAACACGCAAACGCCGTCCGCCCTACGGCAACCTACGACGGCCGCGGCGTCGAATGCGTCATTGTGGGAAGCTACCGCCGCGGAAAACAAACCTCGCACGACGTCGACCTTATCTTGTCGCACCGCGACGAAGCCGTAACACATAACCTGATCGTCGATGTTGTCGCCTCACTCGAGAAGGAAGGCTGGATAACGCATACACTCGCGCTCCACATGACGACCTCGCTGAGGAGCCAGCAAACGCTACCGTACCGCGGTGAACAGGATGACAAGAACCACTTCGACTCGCTGGACAAAGCGCTTGTTGTCTGGCAGGATCCGACACTTCCTGCATCTGATCACGCAACCTCCACACAGACCGAAGACCTCAAGATCAGGAACGAGAATCCGCACCGCCGCGTCGATATCATCATCGCCCCCTGGCGCACAGTCGGGTGTGCGGTACTGGGCTGGTCGGGCGATACGACCTTTGAGCGCGATCTACGTCGGTACGCGAAGAAGTCGCGCGGGTGGAAGTTCGATTCGAGTGGGGTACGCGAGCGGACGACGGGTGGGCAGGTGATTGATTTGGAGCATGGCGGGGAGACGTGGCAGGAGCGGGAGAGGATGGTGATGGAGGGGTTGGGGGTTGGGTGGAGGCCGCCGGAGGAGCGGTGTACGCGATAGGATATGGATCTTGGGAGGTGTGGTCCCGATAGGCAGGCACGACCCAGCGTCGTGCCTTCCTAATTCATCAACTCGACAAATAGGAAGGAGCGGTCTCTGCCTACGGGTCGCGCCTTCCCCATGTACCAACCCCAGCCAACAAGGAAGGCACGACCGAGGGCCGTTCTTTCCTATATCAAAATCCGTACCACCTGCTTCTTTTTTTGAGGACCCTACGCCACTGATCATCATAACCCTCCACGCAACACTTGCTGCACGGTTATAGTGGCATCATAAACAGCAACTCAAGAAATATGATCTGCGACATAACGTTTTACATACACAAGATCAAGGGGTTCCCTTGATAACCACGGTCTGAGAGTTGCAGAATTGGGTCAACCCCTGCACGCCCCATTCAGTGCCAATCCCACTGGCCTTGTGCCCCCCAAATGGTGCAAAGGGCTCCACCTCAAAGTGCGTGTTCACCCATATATTCCCGGCCTCGAGCTGGTCCGCGATGCGGCGCGCTCTATGCAAATCCTTGCTCCAGACCGAGGCGCCCAGTCCCATCTCCGAAGCATTCGCCCGTGCGATCACATCGGCTTCATCCGACCACCTGAGGATAGGCAGGATGGGCGCAAATGGCTCCTCTTGCACGATTCGCGACGTCTCTGGTGGATTGTCGAGGATGGTTGGCTGAACAAAGTAGCCCCCCTCCCCTGATGATTGCGTGGTGGGGTCCGTACTACCACTACCCCCTAGCACCGCGGACAGGTGGTCGCTGTCGATTGTCGCTAGGAGGCTCTGGGCCTTTTCGAATTGCATCCTGTTCTGCACCGGTCCGATAAAGACATCTGGCTGGGTTCCGTCGCCCATCTGAAATCCTTTGACGAACTCGACGAATCTCTCCCGGAAACGATCGTATATCGCCTCGTGGATGTAGAGGCGTTTGATCATCATGCAATTCTGGCCCGAGCACAGAAAACACAGGGTTGCAACCTAGATAGGTACTCAGTCGTCTGTCGCTGTGACTCTTCAGAGGGAGCAAGGAAGGATGTACCTTTGGAACTACCGCCTCGATGTCAACGTCATCACATATAATAGCCGCATCATTCCCGCCAAGCTCGAGGGTAATGCGCTTGAGTGTCTTTGAACAGCTAGCCATGACGCGTCGGCCAGTTACTGTTGATCCCGTAAAGCTGATTTTATCAAATCCAGCATGTTCCGTCATCATCGGTCCCAGCTCGTCATCCCCACTAAGTGCCTGGATAACGCCCGGCGGGAAATGGTCAATGGCCAACTCAGCAAGCTTCAGGTCGCAGTATGGAGTATAGGGAGAAGGCTTCATAATAACAGTGTTGCCTGTATATACCGCGCTTATAATCTTGCCGATTGCAAGCACCACAGGATAGTTCCAGGGAACAATCGCCCCCACCACACCAAGAGGCGTGTAACGATGGATAATCTGGCGAGTTTCACTGGCCTCGAGTACAGTCTCGGGGACAGTAAGGGTAGCCAGGGTCCGGGCCCAGTAGACAGCCAGCTCCAGCTCCTGCGTCGCCTGGCTCAGCGGCTTGCCCTGCTCCCTGGTGAGAAGCTGCGCTAGGCTGGTCGTATTCGCCTCGAGGCTGTCCGCGTAGCGATTGATGGCAGCGCGGCGCTCGGCAAATGTTGTTGATGACCATTTTTTAAACGCTGCTTTGGCGGCACTAACCGCTTGATCGAGCTCCTTGGATGTTGTGATCGGTACTTCGGGGTTTGGTTGGAGAGTGGCCGGGTTGATGCCGTGCCTGGTTTGGGCGGTCGAGGTTAAGACGTTATTGATGACATTGTAGAATGATGTAGTATCCAGCGACATGGTGATTCAGTATCTGATGCAATACAAGTATCCTATATCCAGCTGATACACCGATGAGAAGAGATCTTTATATCTGGGTTTGTCCGCCACCACGGCCGCTAGCACCATTTCCCTAACGAATAAAGGAGGCTGGCCGACAGCTGCGCCGGAACAAGACTAAGCATGAGAGGTAGTGTATGTCCACCCTAGATGGCGAACAGGTTAGAGTAGCTGAATGTCCATACAGAAAACTAATATGAGCAAGTGCATGCATGTCTTTGGTGCTTACCAACACGGCCGCTAGCGCTGCTGTAATGAGCGCAAGCAACCCCACCATCTACTGTCAGCCGGTTCTCGTTGGCCTCAAGGACAATAGATCTCGGGGACCAGGGAAAATCCAGCCCGCATTCCTTTCAGGACCCGGTCTGGGCGCCAGAGGCCCCTCCTTGAGGCACACTCAGCCTCCTCCTCGTCAGCCTCGTAGACAATAGGCCGCATTCACCTACGCCAGATACGGAGAATATTGTGGGCACGCAGTGGATGACATTCCAGCATTGAGACGGTGATTGGGATGGGGGATTGGCGAGGAATGGACTCGAAAACAACGACTGTTCCACTAGCGGCCGTGTGCAATACAGCAAGCTCTCCGAAGCAAACCTTAGCTGGCTAGGAGAACAGCAAGGTCTGACCAGCCGAAAGCCACATGATGACATGGGGATATGTGTTTATTCATTATCATTATGTATTGTATATACGCATCTCACGCTATCTCAACAACCGCCATCTTCTCCTTCCTCCGCGAATTCAACCAGTCATACAGCATCCAGCAAGCAATGTACAGCCCCGCCCCCTCGCTCCGAATACACCCCACAGGCTGCGCAAACCGCAGACTGAACCAGATCCTGTCAGCGCTTGCGGGAGCACTCACTGCGGCGCCAACGAGCGAGATCCATGTGATCGCCTCAGCGGACGTGCGGATCCAGAGGTCGGTGCTTGTTTTCTGGAGAGTTTCTTTTAGGTCTGCGATTAGGGTTTCGAGATGTGTGGACGAAGTGGCCGGTGTGGATGGTGTAGATGGTGTCGTCGGCGTGCTCAGAGTGGGAAGGAGGGGATTGGAGTTAGTGTCATCATAGTCAGAAGCAGAGTCGTCGAAGAGAAGGTAGAAGAATATCATAGCGGCAGCGTGGCAAGCTGCGTCTACCTTATCGGGGACAGTAGTTTCGTGTACTGAGCCCGGCTTGAATTTCTTCCGGAGTCTCTCGCGCCATTCAGTCTTGATTTGCGTGCGCAAGAACTCATCTCGTGTTGTGCAGACGGAGCGGATATCCTCGAAGATGTGGATTGCTTCGCGCGAGAGGTGATGGTATCCGTTTCGGTTCGCCGCTCGGTCGAGCGCAGCCGACACCAGTCGGGAGGGTGGGAAGACCGGTGTTGGCGGGATGTCGATTCCTGGGATGTCGAGCTCCGAGTCGAAGACTATGGCTGCTGTTATGACGCATCTGGTGAGTTTAATTGAACATTAGTGTTGAACTAGGTTGAGATAGGGTGAGGTATTGAATTCTCACACTGGGATCAAGGCGGCGAAAAACCCATCGAGTTCAAACTCTGCGAGGCCTCCTCTTGCTCGCAGGAGTTGCATGAGTCCCTTCTTGTGGATCTGGGATGATTTCTCGTCGCCTCTTAGAGACTACCATGGGCACGTTACCGTTAGACTGAGTCCCTCTAGGTTCATAAACAAGTAGAAGGAAGCTTAGACTCACCGAGAAAAATACCATCGTGGGAATACACGCAATCGTTCCTTCATCAGGCGCCTTATTAGGCGCGGCAAGCTTCTCGCGGATGAGTCGCAGGGCCATGGTGTAATGGTATGTCGTCACCGGGTTATTCCAGTCGCCTCGGAACGCATCGAGGTGCGCCGAGGCAGAGAACATTGTGGCGTGAAAGGAGCATGGGTCAGAGAGGGCATGGGAGGCCCAGGATGTGCGGAGGAGGAAGGCCAGGCTACCCTTGTCGACGGGGAGGGGAGCGAGTCCGAAGGTTTCAATGACTGGTATAGATGTTAGATGACATGACCACGTGGGTATAGATCGGTTAGCCAGGTCCAAGTAGACTAGACTTACAAGAATGCAGTAGCATGGGCATCTCCTTGCGCTCTGGGACGGGGAAGATCATGTTGCCTCCTGCATCAAGTCGTTGTATGGCGAATGCTGGAATGGCCGTATCGTGGGTGAAGGTCGCATTAGGGCCATTCCAGTAGATGCAGCTAAGCCCAAGTCTAGACAGATACGGATATAGTTTTGAGCATCATGGATCAACCGACAGGGTGCAGCAGGATACGGGACGGAAAATAAACGTACCTGGTGCATCGCTTGCAGCTAGGGAATGGTGGCTGCTTGTCGCAGCGTCTCTTTGCGTCTCTGCATGCGAGACAGGCTCTCGCTGCCTTGCCATCTGATGAGAGCGCCAAGGTGTCTTGCGCGGCAGGATGGTTGGGCTGGACCACTGGGAGGGGTCGATGGGGTAATTTGTGCGGGACCTCTTGATACGAGATGCGTGATGGCAAGGCGAGCTGAAGTGTCTCATAATGGCAGTCCCGACCAAGCCTATTTACTTATCAAACAAAGATCTTCGAAGATATCCAGCCCATCGGTATGTACTGGATGATGATCCCTTACCGTCGGCATGTGGAGCAAGCGGGGACAGCTCGATCGCACCGGCGTTTCTTCTGGGAACATGACAAGCAGGCGTTGTCTGCGGTCATGTTTCAAACAATGGCATAGTTGTGAAGCTAAGACGCCACACAAGATGACGGTGGCTTTATTGATGAACACGCTGGCGAGGAATAAGCTAAGACGAATGCTCTAGTGTGGGTTGGGGGAGCTGTGGGTGTTTCTGCAGAAGTTGGCTGAGTCAGGAGCTGGGGACACGGTCGGGTCGGAGTCGAAGACTTCTGCTCCGTTTTGGGTCTTTTCCTAAAGCAGGTCTGATCTGCAATAGACAGCTTTAAGGAGTTAACTAATGGAGAGTTCAGGGTCATGAATACATTCCGATAGATAACGACACGCTCAGAAGAGCCTCAATATGAAACATAATAGGTAGTAAAATGCAAATGCAAGGAGATACAGGAAATACAAATCAATAAGATGTTGACATCAGTGAGAATCAAACCAAATTCCGCGAACTGGTCATTTCGCCATATCGTCCTCTTGCCCTCGTGGTATCGTAAGCGTTGACAACCCTCATCTGCCCGCCCTCGTCCGCCTGACTGAACGCGTATCCGCGCTGCTTCCGCATCCGCTGCACCTGCCGCACCTTCCGGATCGCCTTTTGGAACTGTTCCATGCGTGGTCGGTAGTCCTGGACGTTGTACTTCTGGATCTCCTGCACGTGGTGGTAGTGCTGCGGGTAGTACATGCGCTTGGCGTATTTCCAGGCGTAGTCACGGAGCAGACAGATGCAGGGGAGAACAACGGCCATGAGGTAGAAGACCGGGTCCTTGAATAAACGAGGGATCGTGCCGTAGTATTCGGTTGAGAAGCCGATGGCTGGTGCGGCGTATCCGTAGGCCGGGAGGAAGCCGAGCCAGATGATCATAGAACCAGGGATAGCAATGAAGGTGTATTTCGTCCAGATGTTCGTGATCAGCGCGGCTTTGCCAAGGACAGTCGCCAAAACAGCCGTGTAGAGCGCGGAGCCCCATACCCAGTGACCGGCCGTCTTGCCATCGCTCTGAGGATGATCGTAGAGGAAGATGAGCTGGGAGACGATGTACAGGAGCAGAGAGTGGTAGAAGCCGTTGGCAATCCAAGACCAGAAACTGTGCCGCTTGAAGAACATTCCTTTCTGTCCGAGTTGGTACAGCTGGGGATATCTGTCCAGAAGTCGAGCGGAGATGAATTGATCACAGATTCCCATCGCAAATGGAGGGAGAACTGTGAAGAAGACGTTGTAGAAGGAGAGAGTCCATGATTCGTAAATGACTTCACCGGAGAATGCATTTTGGAAGGAGTACTGCAGATGTTAGCATGATCTGCATGCGAGTGATGTGTGCGAGCTTACCCAAAACTGTGTCATGTAAAGGGCGATATTCTTGTAGAATGAGTACAAGATGACTCGACTGATCCGGTGATAACTCCAGGCGCCATGGACAAGCAAAAGCTTGCGAAGATAACGGAACTGTGCGATTGAAACATCTGCAGATCTTGCGGCCTGCAAACCTTCAACACCACTGATACCAACGCCAACATGGGCAGCTTGGATCATAGAAACATCGTTAGCGCCATCGCCAATAGCCAGGAGTAGAGATTTCAGATGGCGCTTGACAAGCTTGACAACGAGCGCCTTTTGAAGGGGGGATACACGACTGCTAATGTTAGCTTTTTCTTTCCATCGAAGAAGGGGTAGGAGCATACCAGCAAATAACAGCCTTGCAGACGACCGCAAGGTCAAGGAAGAGCTTTTCCATATCCTTTTCGAGAGCGAATGTAAGAGATCGACCGTCAATGACCAAAGCCATCTGTTCGGCCTCGGGTTGACTCTGAACAGCCTGGAGCTTCTTCGTAAGATTATCCCTGGTAGCTTGAGCGTTGTCTTCGTTGACAATAAGTAACGTCATATCCTCAGAAATCAGCTTGCACGACATGCCAATATTGATGGCAGTTTCCTGTCTGTCGCCAGTCAAGACCCAAATTTTGATGCCTGCAGTCTGCAGTGTGTGGATAGTATCCGGAACACCGTCTTGCAGTCGATCCTCAATAGCGGTAGCCCCGAGAAGGTAGAAATCCTTTTCAATGAGCTCCGCAGCCTTGTCGAGCTCATCCGCACGGTTACCGCTGACGGTAGTCGCCGCTTTGTCGAATATCTGATACCATTGCTGGAACTCATCCTCGGGAATCTCACGCATAGCCAGACAAAGGGTCCGCAGGCCGTCCGAGGCGTACTCCTCGAGATGCTGCAGCGTTGATTCGACCATTGGGTTGTCGGGGTGAAGACGCTCAAGAATAACAGTGTCGGCGCCCTTGACGTAAACGCGAATTCGGCCATCCGGACACCGGAAGATCGTAGACATGCGCTTTCTCGTAGAGTTGAATTCACAGACTGCCAACAGCTCATACTCGTAGTCTTGTCCGTCGACCGAGATGATGACAGACCTCGGCTTTCGGTTGGTGAACCGATATCCCATAGACGCTGCGCCCTCGACAAGAGCTCCCTCATCAGGAGATGCGGCCTGGTACTTGATTTTATCCGGGTCTGCATCAGACCGTTCGGGAATGACAGTATGGCATGTAGCAAGAAGAGTAAGGAAGTGATGAATAGCATCCTTGCTTGGGTGAGAAGCCCGGTTTTTAGCTAGCGTCTTGAAATCGTGGACACCAACTTCGACACCGTCTTCAACCGTTGCTCGTCGATCTTCGGGAACATCCTCTCCATATTGGATACCAGCAATTGTGCATTGCTTGAACTCCATCATGTTGCAGGTCAAAGTACCAGTCTTATCGGAGAATATGTACTCAATCTGACCGAGCTCTTCGACCAATGACGAAGTTCTGCACGTGGCGGGAGTATCCGTTACATCGTAGTAGATATCCAGGTCCGAGTTGATCAAGAAAGCCTGCGCGTACTTGACGATTTCGATCGTGACAAAGAGAGAAATCGGGACAAGATTCGAATACAGCACCCAGTAGGTGAATATGTCCATGATGAACTGCTTGCCGGGGTTGGTGTTACCATAGTCCAGGTACGTAAGTTTGTCTTTCTCAGTCTGCCGGATAATCAAGTCGCCGACTGAGCTCACAACGCTGAGTGCGATGAGAATGCTGACCAACATCAAAATCTGAATGTTGACCATGCGCTCGACGGCCGTGCGCTTAATCGGTGTTGCGGTGGCGTTTCGCATCAACTTGGTCTCGTGACCGGTAAAGACGACGATACCGTGAATCCATGGTGTGTTGCGAAGGGTGGCTCCTCGAAGAAGAAGCTGATCCGGAGCCAAAGGAAGTTCCTTTTCGCCGCCTCCAGCGTGCATAGTCAGAGTTGCTTCATACGTGTACAAGCTGCTGTTTGGCTGTTCAGAACGAATTCGACCACTGAGTCTACTCAGGTCAGCTGGGCTGACAAGATGTGCAGTTTCGGGAATGGCCTGTTTGATCTTGAGGTTGGTTTCACCATCCAGATTCGCCGTCTCAATGTAACACAGACCCTCCGGCTCCGAGGAGGCCAAGAGAACCAAGTCAGCCGGGAAAGGCTGTTCAGACTCGACGCGGACAATATCTCCCACAGCCACATCAATCCATTTGGTCTCGTGGAACGCAGATCCCTTAAGGACTTGGGTTTTTGAGTAGTTCAAAGATTTGTCGGACGTTCTCCGCTTGTAATCCTCAACCAGTTCCTTGATCGCTGAAACCATCAACACAATCAACAACGGTCCAATCGTAGTATATCGATTCGTCGGCGACACATTAGGGATCTGCTGCAGTACTGCAGTGAACAAGAAAAACAAGTTGGCGTATTTCGAGAATTGTTCGTACAAGAATTTCGGGAGGAAAGTAATGATGTTGTACTTGGCTGTTGACACATGGTTATCGACAAACTTGTGCGTAGCGTTGGCTGGAGGGTTGTTGAGCATGATCATACGAGGACCGAGAGTAGACGGGTCGACTTTTCGTCCGCCAAATCCAAATTTGAAGGACGGTCTCCTGGGTCTCTTTGGCGCAGGCCCGTCCTCTGTGTTGGTGCTGTCGACTCGTGCGGCGCGAGCTCCGGGTTCGGTCAGGGGAAGGTCCATCTCGGAATACTCAGGCTTCATTCCCAGCATATGCTTCGCCCTGCCTACAAGCCCGCCGCCCATACTGAGTATACTGTTCCTCTCCTTGGCCTGCCGCATACGCGAGTCCGACTCCATCGGATCCTGCCCCGTCATGTCATAGTACCCGTGCGTTGCCCGATCATCGTCGTATTCGTCCATCGAGTAGCGCTGATAATTGCTCAACCCAGAAGTCTGCGAATATGTTCGAGATACATCGTGTCCGGAGTAGGGATCTGTCATGTATATCCCGGCCTCCGCCGGAGGCGCCGCGGAGCTTGTCGCATGAGAACCATACTGCGGTTGCACTCGACCGCCGACGAAATTATCATAGGAAACGGAGGGGCGAGGTTGGGGTTGGTCGGAGTCGTCAATGTCGTACTGTCGCAAGAGACGCTCGTCGTTGACGGGCGGGGGCTGTCCTGTGTTGTAGATGGAACGCGAGTCTTCTAGCTGCAGCAGGTCATCATCCCGGCCAGCGGCGGGATGACGACCTGGCGCCCTACCGCTGGCCATGATGATCGCGGAGGGCAGACACCGTCAGTGTGATGGTGTGCCCCAGGAGGAGCATGGATCGATTTGCGAAGCTGGTTCTTTGCGTTGATTGGAAGGGGGGAGAGGAGACGATGGCCCACGAGGATTATGCAAGGAACCGATAGTCGGAGGAAGGGGAGCGAGAACGATGAGAAAGAAACCAGAATGAAAAAGCAGAGAGAGAAATGCTGGCAGAAAGTAATCTGGCGACTGCCTGAAAGTGAGAACTGAGGGAGGACTGAGAGAGAGTTTCTGGGATGCGCTAAGCACTCGTGGTTGGTTTGGCGTGCGGCAGTGCTCTCCAGCCCCGTTGATCTTGCTGAGCTTGACGCTGCCAGTTAAATCGTGCGAAGGACCTTAGCGCGCTGGCAACTATGGATTTTTCTGTATAAACAGTAACAATGCAGTATATTTGTATATCCGGGGTAATGCATACTCGGGTCAATTATAAATTGACTTGAGCATTGTTTTGCCTATTTTCGTCCCTGAATGCTGCCTGAACAGTCTCAAAATTAAGCCAAACAGAGCGCTTTGTATGTCTCAAATCCAGTTCCCCGTTGGGAAAGGCTGATCAGGCCGCGGTCAATCCTCATTACGGGCCACGATGATTTTCATCGATAGTTTACGGACTTTTGAGTTGCAAGAACAGTCATGCGTTTCATCTATCATACTCGTACATTACGATCTTTCGGCGAGGGGTATTATGTTCAACCTATTAATCGATCGTTTTCTGCTCTTGCTTGCTCTGCCAGACCACCTTTGGCCCGTTTCGCGAAATCAACTTGCAACGCCTTGTCAATAATGCCGTTGAGCTCCTTGACCTTTTCCAATGCGACCGTGGTCTTCGTCACGAATACCATGGCGTCCACCGGGGAGCCCGAGAATTTCGACAGGTAGCAAACATCTCCAGCATTGTTTAGGCCGATGACAACATCTGCTTCGGACGCTTGCTCTTCTTTCCGCGTGGCATCGAGAATAACTAGCTTTCCTTCGTCAAATGTGTGGAATGTGACTGCCAGCGGCTTGTGGGTGATGTTCAATGGCACCGGGACTTTCTCGTCGATACCGTAGACAATGACCTGGCCCTCCTTGACGACCGCGTCGGGGCGGCGGAAGTGCTGCAGGCCGGCCATGACTCCAATGCAAGACGCATCAATCAAGTTCCCATCGTAGTCCGTAATGTGTACATCCGCCCGTATCGTCCAGCAGCTGACTCCTTTGAGAATGCACAGCGATTCCGTATCCAGGGCGTTCGAGTGACGAATGACTCGGTCTAACACGTTTGTGACGTACGTTTCGAGGTCTCCTTGTCTATGAGACAGAAAAATTAGCTTCTCTCCCGAGACATATATTTAGCATCCATACCGGCCATTCTCCCAGGCTGGAGATCCCATCGCCGTCAGCTCCATCGCGATATTGAAGATACCATCGAACGGTCGGTCATCATGTGGCTTGGAAACTTCGGCGGAGATACGGACAATAAGACTATACGATAGTTAGTAGTGTAGACAGAGCAAGAAGAAAGATACACACCTCGTCTTTCCAAGCTGCACCTTCACATGGCCATATTCCTCTTCGAACGAGAGCTTGAGGGGACGCAGCTGGTCTGCCGCGCGGCCATCGAGCCTCACGTCTTCACGGAGCGCATCGAGGATAAAGTCGCGCTCGGCGGTCGATAGCGCTGCTTCTTTATTCATAATTGCGGGCAGACTGAGCCCTGTGAGGGGGAAGAAACGAGGCACTTGCGCCTGGAAAATTCACTCCGCAGCGTCATACAAAGTATGCTTGGAGCCAATCATGCGCTGGCGATAAAGGCGGTGTGCCGCTAAGTCAGCTTCTGCCTGAGGCTCTGATCAATATATCCTCGCCGACAGCTCTTTTGGCACCTTCAGTTAACCAGAGGATTAACGCTACCTACAACGCATCATGACTACTGGTAAGCTGCATTTCGAGTCCTCGCACATGTACGATCTTGCTAACAGGAATCAGCCCACAGACCCACCTTCGACCCCGTATGTCCCAACTCCGTCCTCCCAACAACAAGCACTCACACGATATAGGCTCAAGGCAAAGAGGCCCTCCGCGGCCCGGCGTACCATCAGCGCCTCCTGCCCGCACATAAACACCTGAAAACTCGGTATGTAGCTATACAATTTTGGCCAAGCCGGTACTAATTTGGACTAGTCAACTAGGACAGGGCACTGAAGGAGAGTCGCACCAACGCGACCTGCGCGCGGAATTGCTCCAGGCAGAGGCCGCTCACTTTGCCAAGAAGCGAGGCATTCCCGTTGATGAGACAACGAGCGAAAGCGCGACACCAAAGCGCCAGCTAGAAGGCCCCTCAAACGGCAACGCGGAGATCGACGAAGAAGACGGAGAGGCGAAACGGCGGCGGATATTGGAGGAGACAAGAGACATAGATGCAGATTCCGACGGGTCAGAGGAGGAGAGTAGTGAAGAAGAGAGGTCAAACATTCGATCCGAGGCTTGGAGACTGTGCTAACAGGTCCCAGTGACGACGAAGATGAAGCTGCGGAATTGATGAGAGAGCTTGAGAAGATCAAGAAAGAGAGACTCGCTCAAAAGGAGAAAGAGGTATGAAACCCTCGTGGCGCTCCAACGGTATTTACTCACGGTATTCAGGAACGCGAACGTGCGGCTGAAGAGGAGGAACAACGAGAGTACGATATCGCGCGAGGCAACCCTCTGCTCAATCCAACAGAACTAAACATGAAGAGACGCTGGGATGATGATGTGGTATTCAAGAACCAAGCTCGCGGCACAGAAGATAAGCGTGGAAAAGAGTTTGTTAATGTAAGGCGACTCTTTCTCTGGGATCTCTATGGAGGCTAATCTATTGTTCAAGGACCTGCTTCGATCGGACTTTCACAAGAAGTTCATGGTAAGTCCAGTGCACCTCACTATAACTGCGAAACTTGCTAACAATGCATAGTCGAAATACGTGCGGTAGTTACACTTTCAGCCGGTTCTTATAGAATCACTTTTAATCTATTCAATGACCATCCCTCTAATGCTTCCTTTCCTCGTCGGTGCCAAATCTCTTGTACTATGCCAATATATATATATCCAGCCCGTTTGTTCAGAGTAGCACTTACAACAATAGAGCCTTCCTCCAGAACGACCTATAAACTCATGATATTCAACACAATGTCCATAATGCCCGAAACCAATGAAGAACATTATGATTAGACTCATTGCCTGCTTTCTTCAACCATCTCTCATCCCAATTTAATTGGTAAGTAGTGCCGGCAGTAAACCACCGCCGCCGTCCACCCCGCTATCTCAGCATCTTTATTTCATCGACGACCACTTCCAAATCCAACAACAAGGGACTGAAAGGCGTCCTAGTAACTTCAAAATGGACTCACAGCCGACCTCGAAAGCGCTACACTGTACGTGCTCAAGATTAATTCCGAAACCAGTCGTTTCCCGATCCAATGGACAAACATCAAACCCGCTAATCTCCGAACCAGACCGCATAAACAACAATATCTCGCAATTGCTACAGCGCTTCGAGAATATCATGGCCACGGCTACGGTACGCTCTGCCTCTTCCCATGCGCCGATGCGACAACCTGGGTCATTGTATCGGAATCGAATCGCTAATTGAAGGACTCTTTCCAGGTCGAAAGTACCAGCCACACTACGACTGCCGTTGAGACATACCAGCTTGACGTTGAATCGACTGCCCTGGTACGCTGCACTCCCTTTTTCAAGCTGCTCCGCGCATCTCCAATCCTCCGTGCACCAACCTACCCCGTCACACACAAACCCTCTCCCCGTAATTCAAGACAACCGCCCATGCAGACCCGTTCTTACAATTCCCTCACTAGATCCGCGCCGCAGAAGACATCCTCTCCCTCACCCGCGTCATGAAAGAAACCTGGCTCTTTGGGAAACTCGACACACTAGGCGAAGACGAGTCCGAGACGAGGCGGCGGGAGGAATTGGAGAGGGACGCGGCAGTCATCCAGAAAGCAATTGAAGATGGGGGTGTGCTGAAGACTACTAAGAAGTAGATTTTTGGTCCTTTCTTGGGGGTTCCTTGGTTGTTCAAATTGATATGGGATATCTAGGTATTGCATAGATGGGCGAGGCGCGTTGGGTTTGGTTGTTCTTCGGTGGATTCATTCGCGCACGGCGTTACGGCATAACTTACGTTTTCTCTAGAAGATAGTGTAGAATATGATACCCTTTTGGATGCATTTGTTCTACCTTGCGTGGTTCTCTTGAACTTGTTGGTTGGAACTTGGGCCAATCTATTACTATCAGAACCCGATAAGAAAAATAAAACCAAACGTTCCCCGCCGCGGTCGGTCCAAAAAGTCTCTCAGCCTACTTTAGTACCGCACCTCAATCCCTCTCACATACAAAATCAAAACAACGCGTCAAGAAACCCCGACGATTTACTCACTCCCATCCAAACCACAAGCCAAACCCAAACAGCGCCCCCCGCCGCCAAAATGCCGCCAACAACCCCCGTCCCAATAACCCTCATCGTCGCAACCACCCCGCACCCCTCCCCTTCGCAAACCGGGAAAACCCTTTTAGGCATCGGCCTAAACGGCACCCTCCCCTGGCCGCGCATCAAGTCCGATATGTCGTTTTTCGCGCGCGTCACGGCGCGTGTGCCGCCTACACCGACACACGCACGCGCAAATGCGCTGATCATGGGTCGAAAGACGTACGATTCTGTCCCGCTGAAACTGAGGCCGCTAGGGAAGAGGGTTAGTGCGGTTATTTCGAGGGATGCGGGTGGGGAGGTTAGAGAGAGGGTTGGGAGGGAGCTTGTGGAGAAAAGGGAGAGGGAGGTCGCGGCTGCGAAGGCGAAGGCGGAGACTGAGCAGGGCGAGAAGAAGGAAATTGAAGAGAGCAAGACCGACGCCTTCGTTTCGTCGAGTCTCGAGGATGCGCTGCAGACGCTGGATTCGGCTGCGGAGAGGGGTGATATTGGGAGTGTTTATGTGATTGGGGGTGCGGAGATCTATGGGGCAAGTTTGAGGTTGGGACTCGATGGGGCTGCACCAGGGGCTGGTGAGGATAAGAAAGCGGCGCAGAGGAAGGTGAGGATTGTGATGACTGATGTGGAGAGAATCGACGGTGAGGTGTTTGAGTGCGATACGTTCTTCCCGGTTGATGGTGAGGACCTTGCTGGGGACGGGTGGAGGAAGGTTAGTGCTAAGGAGGTGACAGAGTGGGTTGGTGAGGAGGTTACTGGTGAGTGGATTGAGGAGGGGGATGTCAGGGTGAGGATGGTCGGGTATGAGAGGGTGGATTCATAGTTCTAGAATATTGACTGGACTACACTGGTTCAGAGAGACTGAGATACCCATGATTGAATAGATGCCTTAGAGATACATTCTTCTGATCTGACGATTCGAGTGTTAAGCATTAAGCAAAACAATAATGAAAGCAGGCGCTAAAATACAATGCAATGCGTCTAATCAACAGAAACGCAACGCGGGTATATCCAGAAAAGACAGGTAGGGGGGAATGCAAGATGTAATGCTCTAGCAAAAAAAAAAAATCACTCGTGCTCTTTCATGTACTTCACAAAGGCTTTCTTATGTACCAGCCCTGCATATTGTCCGTCGTGGTTAACACACAGGTAACGCAGTCCAAGCTTGACGAAGCATTGGTAAACAAGGTCTATAGGCGAATGGATATCAAGGGCGAGAGGGGCCTGCAAAGTCAGTATATGTGAGTTACGGAGGGGCTTCAAAGGTGGGCATACCGGATCTATAAATTGAGTAAAGTCCACTTGAACGGTATCGTCGTCGTCAGCGTCAGCGATAGCCGAAGACGTGTCAATAGCCATCAGACAGATCGAGTTATCCTCGTCGCCGAGGTTATCGAGCGCGTATTCGAGGTCCGGCGCAGGAATAAGTCCGATCAGAATGTTGTCACGTAGGATCGGAAGACCGCTGTCCAGCTCGCCCGCCATCAAGAGATGCTGCAGCTTCGAGCGCAGTTCTCGTGCCGGGACAAGAGGGGATTCCGTAATATCAATGATACGACTCTGTCGGACTGGTCGGACGATATCGCCGAGTTGGGCGTCGGACATGGGCTGTAGTTTGTTGTCGAGGAAGGGGTAGGAGTTCATTTCAGTCAAAAAGTCCTGAAAGATTAGCAGTAATTCACCCACAAATCCGGGAGACTTACATAGATACTATGAGGTTCGATCGCATCCGCAGTCCACTTGGCGCAGAGAACTGCCAGCGAAAACGGCAAGACATGGTCCAGGCTGCCAGTCAGCTCGAAGAGAATAACTGCAAGGGTGACCGACAGCCGTGTAACCCCACACATGGTTGCCCCTGCAGCGACCATTGCATAAACTCCCGGTGTGACACAGGATTCCATACCGGCAGTAGCGGCGCACGACGAGCCGAACAGGAAGAAGTTGGGATACTTCATCACCCAAAACTGAGTAACGTGGCCGACGATACGGCCCATCAGGCCACCGACTACCATGGATGGCACGTAAATACCCGCTGGTACCTTGATGCCGAAAGTTACCACTGTTAACAAGCTTTTAAGGACAAAGGCTATTGTGAGGGCACGGATAACCTCGCCGATGCCCTCTGGGTGCGGACACAGCCCATCCGGAGATAACGAATCCTTCTCGCACGGACTAGCCAGCTGGAACAACAGCTCCGTGACAGGGAGTTTCGTGTATCGGTTCCAGAAGCCGGTCAACCCAGTGAGCAATGCAACAAGGACAACCTCGAATAGCGGCCACCGCTTGATGACGGGGATGCGACGGAACGATTTGGCCCAGATGCTAGAGGCTTTGATGAACAAAGCACCCAGAGCACCGCCCATGACTCCCAAGACCATGAAGATGCCCAGCTCAAAGAGTTCCCAGTCGCCCAGGTAGCGCACTTCGAACAGCACAATCTTGCCGGTGCCATAGGGGTTCAAGAACTTCAACGACAGCGCCGCGGCGATACAGCAAAAGAATGTCCGGAAAAGCGTTTTCGGCGGGAAGTAGTAGCTGACTTCCTCTAGACTGAAGAGGACGCCGCCGATGGGCGCTCCAAAGGCTACAGCGACACCACTGGCGGCACTAGCACTGAGGACCTCACGCCGTTTACCGTCGTTGAGGTTGTACTTCGTGAAGAGTCGGCAGCAGATATTTCCAACGCAGGTAGCAATGTGCACGTACGGGCCCTCCTTACCGAGACTGAGGCCAGAGGCGACACTGAAAACAAGAGCCAGAGTCTTGATGACCAAGGTCTTGAAGCCGAGGTACCCGTGGAGAACGAAACCACTGTTGATGACCTTGACCTCGGCGACACCGCTACCGGCAGCAGAGTAATAGATCATATCAGGACGCGTGGGTAGCGGTGGCATCGGCGACGAGCCGCTCGCAGAAGCAGGCGAGACATCATCCGATCCACGCTTCGAACCACGAGACCAACCCGCGGCCAAGTTCTCGTCCAAGGTAGTCAAAGAGACCGAGGACGGAACGACCGTTTTGGTCATCAACGTCAGAAGACAGGAGATAACCGCTAGGGCCACAGACCAGAGGACGTAAACCCCAAAGTCGACCCAGACACTACCACCAGCATGGTGGTTCATCAACTCTGACCACGACCGCCACGCCAGACAGTCCTCGCCATTCGCACAGCAATGCTGATGGCTCCGAAACCAGTTTGTTGTACACACACCTTCCTTTAAATCAAAAACATAGTCTTCCGATACATCCACGAAATAAGCAATCGCCGCCGTAATGCATCCAATCAGTGCAGCCAGGATCCAGCCCTGGGAACCGTCAAACAAAGCAAGTATCCGACCGCGAATATCCTTTCGCCGCCGCAGCTCCCGGAGCCGTACTCCATCGGCAACACTATCATGTACCCAGTCGGTGGAGGTAAACTGGTCATACCAGAGCCGGTCGTCCATGAAGGAAGCCGTCATCGGGTCCTTGGCCGAACCGGGTACACTCTCAGGGAGAGCTGCTCCATCTAAACTCGGCCGACGACTAAACCGCCGGTTTGTCGAGTTCGCCCGACTGTGATGGCGTGACCGACGAAGACTACTCGCCATGAGTGTATGTCTAAAGGCAGCGTCGGGCCCCGAGGAGGCAGAAAAGGTAGTGTAGGAGCGTTGCGGTAGGACACGGAGGCCCTCCTTGGCCTTTCCAAGGAGGCTGGTTGTCTCACCGACCTCCAGGGGCGGCTCTAACGACTGATAGTTGGTGTGTGACCCTGAAAATATGCTATAGCTTCGTCGCATGGCGGACGGAGAGGGTGGTGCCGTTCGGGGTGTGTGTCGGGGGCCGGCATCTTCGGGAGGCTGGTCTGTGTCTTCCTCCGGAGCGGAGGGTATATAGGAGGGGACGGATCGTGGCATTTTCGACGAAGCGGTGCTTGCTTCCACTTAAACTGTGTGATCATGAAGGAGATTAGTTTCGAGTAGCTGTAGAGAACGAGCCCGCTCGCACTCACAAGCGAACATGATCCCCTTGCGACTGTTTGAAGGACAATAATTAGGTTCAGGCCCAATGTTGAGCGGAGCTTGGGACCGCGGTACCCGACGTATCAGAGACGTGTACCACTAACCAGAATGATGGATGAAACGAGGGGTTAACCAGAAAGAAAGAAGATCAAAAGCAGAACCACAAAAATACAGAATACAGGCCCCGACAGCAGGGGTGAGATAGTGAGGAGAGTTCAGCAAGAGAGAGGAAGTTGAGGAGTGGGAGGGAATCGCGCCTTAGCGGCAGATGACCCGCCATTCGACCAAAACGGTATCCCGTCCATCATCTGATAAAAACAAAGTCATCCTTTCGCTGCTGTCAAACAGTGTCAAACGCCAATCGCTTGGATGTCGTCATGACCTGGAGCCAAGAGATAAAGGCAGTCTGATCATACGCGTCAGGGACTTTGGCAGGCAGATCTTTGACGAAGAGAGCTTGATGTGCTTCCAGGATGCAGCAACTGTCGTCATATCAAACAGCTTGAATTGCGTCAAAGTATTTCCGATCCGAAGCCTCTCTGCCGCCCGAGTTTTTCCCTCGAAGCCAGGATGCACCCGCGAGTTCCCGGCAGATCATCTTTTCTTCCCCGTGGGGTAGCCTGTGGGATCTGGATAAGCGAGCGAGTGTCACATGGCGCCGACATCGCCACTTGGTGCCCAAGTCTGCGCAATTACGCCTTCCACGCGGATCTCTTTGAGTTGTCCTCATTGACTTTACGCAATAAGGTTTAACTTTATGCAGGAGGATCCCGAACGCATAATACAGCGGTTTAATAAGAGAGACAAGCTACCTATTGGATGCTAAAGGTTCTATAAACGGAACAGCACCAGCCAGTCGCTTTGACGATAACATTGCGGATGGGCTACAAATGGGCTATATATGAGCTAAAAATGAGCTGCGGATCAGTCGCGAATGGCAAGAGGAGAATTCTATGAAGAAATAGTGAAAACTGGTACCCTCACCTGCCACTCTCCTTGGCGGCCGAAAATCGCCATGATGCTGCTATGCACTTGCTGCTCGACCAAGCGGGTATAGAGCCCAATCCTACTAGGACCAGGGATTCCGTGGCGCCACCGCTATTCTTTGCCTCGAGGCCCGATTTCGTGGAGATCGTACGGGATCTGATCAACCGCGGCGCCCGTGTCGACCTGGCAGAAAGACAAAATCGAGTTGGATCACTATCTTGGCGAGCCCTTTCGATTGCTGCAGCTTCTGGAAGCCGGCCTCTCGTGGAGCTGCTCATCCAGCATGGAGGGCGTTATCCCAAGGAGAGGTGCAACGCTGTCTTCCACCAAGCTGCGACATTTATTCAAGTGCTTTGCGGCTCTTGGTTGTGGACCCTAGCTCTACGGATGATCTGGAGAAGGGGGCCACTGCGTTCAGCATTCCTGCAAGAAGGGGCCAGTCAGACGGTGTCAACGCACTGATTGCGTGGTGCAAAAGTCGACATACCAAATGAGAACGGAGAGACACCTCTGGCGTGTGCAGCTGCAGCAGCCTACGCTCATATTGTTGAAACTCTGCTTGAGAAGGGAGCTGATCCGAACTTTCAAGACGCCCAGGGCGAAGCCCTGTGTATCGGGCCGCAAGTAGCGGCTCAATAGCAGTACTGGATGCCCTCTTGATCCATGGAGGTTTCCCAGCATTTCCAACTCATAATAACAAAAGCCACCTTTTTGAAGCAGCGGAAAAGCGCCACGTGGAATTTGTCCCAAAGACTATTAAGCCTGGGAGCGCCGTTCGATCAACCTACCAAATTGGGTCAGACGCCCTTATCTCGCGCAGCGGAATATGGCCCCTACCCCGTGATAGAGCTACTGCTAGAACATGACGCTAATATGGGCGCGACTGATCATGAAGGGAGGAGTCCCTTGGACCGAGCACTGAGTAACGGATGGGATGATTGCGCCGAGCTGCTACTGAGAAGAGGGGCACAGCCCAACAACAAGTTCAAGGACAAGCCGCCGCTGGTATCCGCAGCGAGGCGCGGGCTCCTCAAGGTCACCCAGTACCTGCTTGAGACCGGCTTCGATCCGAGCTGTGCTGGGGAAGACGACGGCTGAACGCCCCTTATCTGTGCAGCGCGGAACGGCCTGGATATCGCATCTTCTGCTCCTATGGGTGACACTAAACGCTACAAGTAGCATATGGTTGCCCTAATCATGCTCGCGTCAAGATGTTATTTGCGCAGCAACGCCCAGAAATGTGCCTTAGAACCATGTACCATAGTAGTGGAGAGAGAATAATACCACCTGGAACTTTGAACCGCATGGTCTAAGATGCCTGTAGTAAAATAATCTTGGATATAGGCTATAATTCGGAGACTAGAGAAGTTTAAATTATGTCCTAGAGTAGTTATTTTAAACTACTATCCTATATTTACTATTTACTAAAAAGTAAGTTAGTTTATAACTTTAGGCAAGGTGTGCCTCCATAGTTAACTAGCAGCTTAATAATATTTAGGGTATTGGGCTAGTGGGCAGTACTAAGATTAGCCTTAAAGGCTGCCTTCTTTATAATGAGCTATTCCTGTGTAGTGTCTATTATAGGCATGTAGCAGGTATAGATATAGAAACAGGGGTTAGTGCCTATGGGGCTAAGGTTATAGGGTATCCTAAAGCGTAAGGTTACTAGGCCTAGTATTAGGCTTTACTTACTTATAACCCTTGTTCTTTAGCCACGCATGCCCCTCCTATATAAAGCTATACCACTCCTTGGTCCAGGCCCAGATCCTGTTGGGCTTGTCCTTAAACTTGGTGTGGAACTCCCTGCTCAGGTTATCGGATCCCTTGCACACAATAAGACGGCCATTATTGTTTTCGTGGAAGCGAGTCCACCAAGGTAGTAGAAGAAACAATGACGTTGCCGTGGTACGTTGGGCTGAAGGTATGCCAGTTTGAGAAACTCGATTAAAGATGGGCTGAGTTGACTCGCCGTTTCTGGTGAGGGGGCTTGATGTTCCCACGAGGTTTGCGGTTGGGCCCAGTCGCGGCTGCTCTCTGTCCAGCCCCAATACATGAGCTCGTGGTGGAGGTCAGCGCAGCGCTGATAATCCATGTAAGAGAGAACTTTGTGGTTAGTGAGCAATGAGTAGCGGAATGGAGAGATAGGAGGAGGTTAAAATAAAAAAGAAGGGGAATACTGCTAGGAAATAAAGATGCAGGCAGGCTTGGCGATTGTAGCTAAGCCAAAGCTGACCACATCAGGGAGCGAAAGCAGTTTAGTTCGTGAATCGAAAAGGCTGAGCAGGAAGAGACACGGGCCAGGAATTGTGAATGAGTTTACCTTTCCATGCGAGCAACTGTTGAGCCAGGCACTAGAGGGTCCGAGTTATATCTATAGAGTAGGTCTGGCAAGCACTGAAGTAACCATTCTCAAGGATACAACAAACACAGACTTTAGCAGTAGCTGTATGTGGTGCAAAAGTATCCAGCCCTTAGACTGGGTCCCAATGTTCCATGTCTAACAGCATGGATACTACTGACCTCAGACACTAGGATTACATTTGTTATAAGCAGCAGATCTAATCCACAGTAGGTGTGACAGCACTGCTGCAAAGCCCGTATATAAAGCACTCTCTGACTTACAAGCGTTATCGCCAGGGTCCACTCTTGTCTGGGCTAAAAGGTTTTGACTTACAGCTATTAAGGCCATAAGCTGCAAGCCTTCAAGTAGCTTACAAGGGATTTATGGTAGTGGGTCTATAAGTTGTTATAGCATTCCCTAAACACACACCACCAAGCCTACAAAGACAAGGAAGGCCTTGACCAGAAGTAAATCCCTACTTGGATACCTTCCCGGTCTTCTCACATGGCTTTTTGTTTGATTAAATAAGTACATTTATAGAAGCCCTCGGAACTGGGTCTATTAGTAACGCTAGGGCCAGCCCCCCTGGAAGGCCACTGATATAACCTAGCGCTTCAAACCATCCTTAACTTAGCCTGCCGAAGGAAAGAACGACCGACATTGCAGTGCAGGGCCGGAAAAGTAGGCCGGTATAGGGCCATATTCATAGGCACCTGTGGAGTTGATATGTTGCTCTGTTAACACTCCCCTTGTCTAGATACCTGGCACGTTAGGTGCATGAAACTGCAACAGGGAAATTTTTAGTGCCTTTTTGTCCAGCAGACGCTCTAGATATGTCCTCTGAGTGTTTTGGTGTGCTTTCCAACAGCTGTTGGAGGCCAACTCGCGCTTGGCTGGAGACCGCTTAATACCCTGATGTGCCAGAACTGGCAAGTGGCCTGGTCTGTGCATCTATTACCGGCATTGGTGCTTTGAATTAGTACAAACCATGGTTTACCTGCTCTAGAAAACCTCTAGACCTTAGGCTTATATAATGTGAGGTCATCTTTGGGAGTGCATATGGACGACTACGTGCCTGGTAGTCCCTGCATGATAGGATCTGGAAATCAGGTCACTCGCCGGTACCGGCGGGGCCACGAATTTCGCCTATAGAGTAGACCTTCTTTGATAGCACACTCGAGCCTCGCTATACATGTCTCACATGGAAAATTCAATGTAACATCGGCGAAAGCCTCGCATAGGCTCACAGCAAATCCCCCTTGGTTAGACAGACAGAGGAGCCTCTGGCATTTACTGGACTTGTATTAGTAGCTAGTAGTTAGATTATGGGAGATACTTATTAAGGACCTATACTAGCATGAGGCCATCCTAGACGGGCGAATCAGCGTGACGACCGGCGCAATGCGTGGTTTGGAGTGATCACTTGGAAGTCTTAAGAGTTCGTGCCTGCTTGATAAGACGCTTAGCCGGAAATTAAGCCCGGCACTCGCGTGGGGGCCAAATGCGGGAACCTCCCAAGGTTGCTTTGAGGTTCCGATAATGCAGATAGATGCATCATGCCATTCCGCTGCCCGCGGAGTTGCCAGAGATTCTGCGGCTTGATGGAGCGATAGCCGGTTGCTAGTTTTACGGTGAGTCAGAGGCGGTATTTATGTAGACCCATCGCCCTGTCCTGGCTCCATAATTTGGCCGTTTCTCTGCACGGTGTACTATACTAGTTGTGAACCGCAAGGGACGATGTGGAGGGGACGTGCTTGGGAGGGACAGACGGCTCGGCTCGATTGTGTTCCGCGCAAATCTCAGATCAGGCGGTGGAGCCGCAGCCTTGATCATTTGCACTAGTCTTGTACTGCCCTTGTGCTCGTCCTGATTCGAATCAGGGGCCGGGGACTACGGCGCCGGCGCTGTGCCTGGCGTTTCACGGCCGAGGCCCTGGACCCTGGCAGTTGGGGACCATTGGTAGTGCCCCAAGCGTTCGCCACCGCCACCAGGATGCGCTGCGGGCGCGGAGAGGAGCTTTGGTTGCTTCCAAGCTCCTTGGCGGCTTGGTTGAACCGTGCTTGTTTATCTTAAAAGGGAAACCACGGCTAAACCAGACGCCCACATCAACCGCCGGTCCCCGGAAGATCCTGATCGAGAACGGACGGTTCAAGGGTTCGGAAATTGCACCCACGACGATTGGCGACAAGTCTGTATGCCAAGATACTATATCTCCCGCCTCTAGCATCCGAGGCATCCCGCCGATCATATGGTGGTAGCCGCGGCGAAACTTGGCTCGCTAGTGGTAGATCGGGTTGCATCGTGAGCCTCTCACGCTATATTAGACTCGGTTCTGTTGGTGTTGAAATCTCTGTCAATGTTCGAGTGAGCGAGCTTCCGAGTCACGGAGTCCGGCCCATCCCACGTACTAAGCGGGCGTTAAACCAAGTGTGAGTATAGTGGGAATTCCAGCTTCGACTAAGAAAGAGCGGGATGCATGATTGGAAAGAATTCGCCAAGTACACTTATGCACTATAATCTCCGGGAATCCACAAGGCGAAAATATGAGTGCCCTCATGGCAAACAATGGCCATCTGCTGCTAGCTAAATTATCCCAATTGCCTCTTCAAGTAACTCGACCATATCCGCGTGCATCGTCACAGCCGCCCTAGATATCGGCGTGTACCCTTCCAAATCCTTTAGATCCGGCCTGGCGCCATACCTTAGAAGCACAAGGGCACTCTCACGCTTATTTAGCACGGCTGCATTTGATAGCGCCGACCGGCCGAACTGGTCCGGATGGTCGACATCCACTCCCCCGTGGGCTAGGATGGCCTCGATAGCGAGGTGGTTCGTCGTTCGATGTAGCAGGTCGGCCATGTCGGCTTGAACCCCATCCTGTGAAAGGATGAGCTGGACGGCTTCACCAGCGTTTTCGGAGGCAGCAATCTGGAGCGCTGTCTCCCCACGGGGGCGATCCACAGCATTGATGTCGAAGTTGCCAGGGACCGTCTGCCTCGCGACTGGGCCATCACGCAACCCAGGGGGAATGGTGGCGAGGGCCTGGCGCCGACGCTCGAGGATCAGGTGGACGCGGTCGTCGTCCCCATATCCCATGACAGCAAGCATGAGCGGATTCCGCCCGTCCCCATTGACGCAGGCGAGGTCAATGGCCGGATGCGCGAGGAACGGAGAGATAAGCTCGTAGGCGCCTAGACCACTGCCAAGGGCCCAGATGAGTGGGGTTACCTCAATATCCTTATCCTCCCACATGTAGTGGTGGACGAGCTTGCGGTGGTTCACGTCAGTCAAAGGTTGCTGCAATAGTAAAGCGACACCATCAATATGGCTTGCAAATATTGCATGCCAGAGGGCCGTTGCTCCCTTCATGTCAGTTATATTGACGCCCTCGGGGTCTTTTGCGAGCAAAAGGCGCATGAATTGGAGGTTGTGCGCCCGGGTGGTGGACATTAGGGGAGTGACTCCAGCGTTGTTCTGTGGGTGCAGGGAAGATCCTGGATTGGAAGTAATGAGTGCTAAGAAACAGGGGCCCTTCCTAGCGTCTGGTGCAGCTTTAGGCACGCGGCGGCGGTGTGTTCGTGCCTGGAGATGTAGGATTGTGTCGCCATTCTCGTCGGTGGACTTGAACTGGCGAAAGGTGAACAGGCGGGCAAGGTGGGAGAACGTCCGTATCAAGGTCTCTTGGTCCAGAGGCGCAAGGTAAGTTGCGATATGGAGAACTATTTCCGTTGGTAGAGTGGGCATTATTGCTAGGAGTGCTGAAAGCAAGCGAAAGACAGGTTGCTGGGGAAAAGAAAGAATGGTCTGGATGGATTTACTTATGGGACTCCCCAGGTCCAGCTTAGCCTCCTACCCCTTTACCCCACATACATATAGCACGAAACTATGGTACTCCAGGCCAGTGAGGGTAGGTAGGCCGCCGCCGCCGCCTCCCGCCCTGCATTCCCACCCCTAAACTGGTTTGTGTAATGCTGAATTGTCGCCTCGCGATCGGGCACGGGGAAAGCCTGGATTTACCTGATGTGCTGGTAGCCCGTGTTCTGCTGGGTGCGGATCGCGTGCCCAAAATTCTCAGCGCGCGCCATGGCCCGTATGATCACGCGGTTGATGTTCTTCTCGCGCAGGCCAATAACCAGCTCTCCTTCCGCCAGTTGTTAAACCGCGCCTCCTGCTCCGCCGACATCGTCCCCGCATTGATCCGGTCCCTGATCGCCAGCCGCGCCTGCATATCCCACTGGCTGAGCTCGCGCGCGATGCGGTAGAACTCGTCAGCGTCCTGGCCGACGCAGGGGAGCAGGTTGGCCACGTTGATGAACCCCGTCTACGACCCAATGTGTACATAGCCGAGCCTGACCTTGCGCTCCGAGACGGTGTGGCCCTGCCGGAAGATGGTGTCTGCAATCTCCATGGTGAACCGCCCCCACGTGGTTCTTGTTATGTCCGGCCGCTGGTCGCCCGGCCTCGTCGGTGCCCAGAGGTAATTGCACAGCTCGCGGAGGGTGCACTGGCTCGACTGGCCCCGGAGCCCCGTTCGCGTGCCCACGCACCTGGTGGCAATACCGCCTTGGACTCGCGGGTTGAGACCAAGTTAACCATACCTGGTCTCATGCTGCCCCATATACCAGTTGATATGGCTCAGAGTTTGGCGATACTCTCTGTTTGAGCAGTGCTTCGTGCCTGATGCAAGAACCTCTGGGACAAAAATACCAATTAGAGGCGGAGGGCAGCGTTAGCAATTAGGCTTATAATTATTGTCAAGCTCCTCTTTAGGGAATCAACATTATATCCTAGGAAAGCATTAATATTCGAGACCTCGTCAGGTAGCTTCTCTTTTGGCTTGCGGGTGTTAGGCCACAGGCTCCGAGTATCCCTGTTGGCAGCGTGTGGGAGAGATAAGCCCGTTCGTGTCAATCTCCATGGCCAAGGGTTGTTGTTTGTTAGTAGTCCACGGTTCTCAAGGCATTAAACGCAACTGGAGTGGGCTATAATCCCTTAACGAGTAAGAAAATGATAGACGCGGATGGTAGAGGGAGGATAAATAGATATATGGCTTGTATTCGCCGTAGGGAGGAGAGGAGAGAATAGTTATTAATAAAAGTAAGATTATAGGAGGAAATCCCTTAAGAGATAAAAAAAATAGTAGAATAGGAGGGCCAAGGGCTACATTTATAAAAGTTAGGGCTGGCTTAAGTAAGTAAATTGCTCACTTCATGTGCAACTCAAGATGTACAAACAGGACAAGGCACTCCCAACTACTATAGCATCCTTTAAGCATCATTTATCTTAATTCACTCTACTCATTTTCGACCTCTACCAGTGAAAGAGAGTCTATCAATGCTTTTCCTGGCCCTCTGGTGAATCCAATCAACCTGACTTGACATGGTTGTGTATCTGTACTTCCCGCTACATAATTGGGGTCAACACAGAACAAGAGCGACTGGTGGCAGCAACGACTTTCCCACCCCCTTTGCTCTCGGTAGGTACATTCTAACAATCGCATCACTCATCTTGGTCATGTTGCCAGAGTGGTCTTTTTTGTGTATCAAGTCGCTTCGATTCCCCGTTGTATCAATTTGTGTCCCTGTTCGATAAATCCAGTTTTCAGTTCTGATTCCATAATCCACTAGGCACGCCACATCCCAAGTTCCCGCTCGCCGCAACCAAGATAAGCTCGACCTCAGCTGTCGTTCGACTTTGCTTGGCCGGATGACCTGCTTCAGTCCATGACTCGCTGGTCACCACGGTCGGCCTGGATATCGGAGCTTCTGCTCCTACGGGTGACACTGAACTCCACAAGCAACATATGGTCGCCCTAGTCATGGTTGCGTCAAGATGTTATTTCCGCAGCGACGCCCAGAAATGTGCGTCGGTATCACGTACCGTAGTGGAGAGCACAATACCACCTAGAACTTCGAGCCACATGGTCTGAGATGCCTGCAGCGACACATTCTTGGACATAGGCCATAATCAGGAGACTGGAAAGTTTGAATCATGCCCTGGAGCGGTCGTTTCAGACCACTCTCCAATATCCACCGTTTGCTGAGAAGTAAGTTGGTTCATGGCTCGATAAAGCGATTCTAAGCTTATTTTACCTCGTCTCGTAGTTGGATGATCACTACTGGACCGAGACAAATCCCGAAGGGGTCCGACTTTTATTCGAGGCCGAGTGTTTCCCGTGTCGGATATTGGTATTGGTATTCTGAAACACCGGTGGTTAGATCTATCCCAGACTTGCACAGCCTCCTTGCCAAGACGACTCTGACGCGGAACGGTGTGAACAAAACTTGTGCAGATGCAAAAGGCGTCTTGGCAATGCTTGCTCGCAGGCTTACGAGGCAATTTTCCGCGGTGGAAATATTCATGCGTTGTGATCGGCATCGCTCCCTCGTGTTTGTTGTCCGGATGGGATGCGGAGTACGCGGGGTGCTGCTCTAGTGGACGGGCTTATCTGATTGATTCTGCAGGTCGAGGCTCTGCATGGTCAGAAAGGGTCTTCAAGTGCAGGGACTGATGCATGGTTATGGGGAACCCTGTTTTGCCGGAACGAACTGGGCCACTGCTGAATGTGGGGTGCTCCGAAACCCTTGAACGTTGACCGTCACCGACCTTCTGAGGTGGAGAGAAATTTGGTCACTTTTCTTTGGGCAAATGGAAAGTGTGGCCAGACTATTGCCTCACCCATGGAATGCTTCCAGCCCAGGCAGTGAAAAGAATTCAAGGAGCTAACTCCATCCTTCTGCTTCGGATAGAGGGCCCGAGGGCTTGGGAGCGCCACACTCTCTGCAAGTCTCCCTAATTCTTCAAGACAAGACCGTCAAGAAACGTCCTGCCGAGTCATGACAGGCGCCACACTCTTCGCAGGTGGGGTTCCACCTCCACCGGAATTTATCAAAGCAGGATAAACTCCGATTTCCGAGGTCCTCCAGCCACGTAGAGATATTGACCTCCAGACTACTTGCTTGGCAGCACTCTATTTGACGTTCCGCTGGGTTCCTGAACTGCCGATGGCGCAGGACGCGCTCCTCTCATTGCCCATGCCATGGTGCTGTGCTCCATTATTGGAGGGAACATGCGGGCAGCTGCCCAGCCAAGACACAGCTCTTCCCCTGCAAGCTATTCCTCGTGATTATGAAACAGGGTAATCTGTTGACTTGACCATGATCCATTGATCCACCAATGGAGACGAAAACTCTAGGCGCCCAATTCTCTTCCGCGGTCGAGGGAAACGACAAGTATAAATGTCTCAAACTCCCCGATCGACACTGCTTGCGCAATCAGATTGTCATCCAACGTTGATCGTCAGTTTCATCTCTGCAACCATGCTGTCCAAGATCGCTCTCGCATCTACGCTGATCCTACCCACTGCCCTTGCTTGCCTTGGGTACGAGGGAGGTGTCCCCACCCCCACCGCCCATTACTCCAACAGCTCGCCCATTGAAATCGGCGAGGGAGAGGTCTTTGATGCAGGCTGGGCCAAGTATGACCGCGGATCCGGTGCCTGCAGTGATGGTGAGGGCGGCAATGACGACGCCGTCTTTATCCTCCGGTCCGGCGCTACCCTGAGGAATGTTATCATCGGAAAGGACCAGAAGGAGGGTGTCCACTGCGAGGGTCCCTGCACTCTGGAGTTTGTCTGGTTCGAGGACGTCTGCGAGGATGCCATCACTGTCGTACGTTCCCAAACACCCCCACCCCTGTTCCCTCCCGCGGATATACTAATTGGTCCTTGCAGCGCGGTGACTCCGCAGGCGACCACACCTGGATTATTGGAGGAGGTGCCTACCACGCTTCAGACAAGGTTGTTCAGCATAATGGTTGTGGAACAGTCAACGTGAGTATTCTTTGGCTTTCTATAGCTCGTCCATGGCGGTCCCTAACCTGCGGTGCCCCCTCAGATCATCAACTTCTACGCTGAAGACTACGGCAAGGTCTACCGCTCCTGCGGCAACTGCAGCTCCCAGTGCAAGCGCAACGTCTACATCGAGGGCGTCACTGCCCGCGACGGTGGTGAAGTTGCCGGCATCAACCAGAACTATGGGGACACAGCCACACTTGTCAACGTTTGTACTGATGCTGATCATCCCTGTGTACTGTACTCGGGCTGTGCTGGCGGTTGTGAGCCTTCAAAGGTCGGATATTGCTCTGGTTAGGAGTATTTGTGGCGGTATAGGCTTGCCCTGAGCTCGTTGTAGGCCAGCCGCTGTTTTGGCTTCGGCTGCATGTGCGACACTGTTAGCATCTTTGATTCGGTTGATTAATCTATATAATCATCCTTTCTCTCTCTGTACATCCGGGTTTCTTGAACTTGAACAGTCCTTGGGCTGTTGACTCTGTCACAGGCCACCTTCTAGAATATTATAATAGAGTTAAATGGCTCTAGTAGCCTTATTCGATACTACTACTTAATTTTTATTAATACGGAGGTTGACTATGTTATAAGTTTACCTAGTAGGTGAATTTACTAAAAAAAAAAGAAGTTGCTTTACAGTTAAAGCTACTTTTAGCCCCTTTATCTAGAATTATAGTGCCTGCTAGTTACTACTTAATATTAAAGACTACCTACTTCTCATTAAAATATTATACAATATTCCATATATTCCGGGCTTTGAAATGGCCCAGTAACTTCATACCTACTCTACTGTACGTCAAAAACCAGAACTGTCACCACATATACGTGCACTCAAAGCCACCACTTCCTCGGTCCACAAATCTTGCCCCATATCCTCAGGCTGGACGGTGTAAAAGAACTCCCCAAGGAGGAGTCGTGCCTGATGGCTGTCGCTGAGTCCAAGACGCTGCGCCACATGCGCAGTGTGAAGAACAAACCATGAGTGAGTGTTGTAGCCCTTAGACCCCAACCCTCCAGAAACAAGCATCCAGAGTAGCAAGTCAGGAGCGACCACCAGGAGATAAGGAATGCGGGGTGCAAGAATATGCTTGAAGGTTTCGACCATGTGGCGCACGATGGGGAGAGATTGGAGATGCGAGACACGGACGTATAAGTAGATGAGAAGGGAGTAACGGAGAGGCGGGTTAAGATCGTTCATCTCGTATGTTGGATCGCAAGTAGCGGAGAGGAAGTCGTGTTGAAAGACGGTGAAAAGATCATTGTCGGTGGGCGTTACGAGTTCGGGATATGCTTTGCCAAGCTCGAAATGTTGGATGAGCCTCGTGAAGGTCATGAGAAAGGACTTTAGAGATGGAGAAACCTCTGTGTACCAGGGGGAGGTAGCAAAGCGAGAACCGAGAGTAGCTATATAGGGTGGGATTACGAAGTCGATTGCGTAATCATCAGGCCTTGGATGGAAAATAGCGGGCTCCTGAAGTATCTCGCTGCGAAACTTGGCTGACATTGGGATGATCGGCGGTTCGTTCTGCAGAGCCGCATACGCCGTGACAGCACTGGGATCAATCAGCCACGAACGCAACAGACATGAGAGGGGTGTTGTACTGGTATATGCTGGAAAGGGTCATGTGCTCCAATGCATCAAGACCGCCAGCTAGGTCTATAAGCGTAGCCAGGCCGTTCATATGTGTCTGCAGAGCCGCAAATTCGGCATTGATAGTCTAAGCAGACCAGCTAGTAATCAAAAGAGCCTCAAGCCTGACTCATCAATGGGGGAGAACTCTAACTATACCTCGATTGTCACTATTGAACCAACAAGTAACACTGTAGACTCTGCGACCGCAGTCACGGGATCCTGCAGAATATCGTTCAAGGTTCTGATGGCGTTCATTCGAAATTGTAAGCAATCTCTGCGTGATCTCTGGCATGCTACAGAAGAAACACCATTGCGAGATTCAAGAGCCGCCTTGTGTCCAGCCGCGAGACAGAGTTTGGTGTGGAGGAGCGCGGGGGACATGACCGCCCTTTCCGTCCACCAGGTGTTCATCCGGTCAACATTAAATGGATACGCTGTGGGAACCACGTAGAATCTGTCTGAGAGCATTTTCAGTGCCGGCTGTAAATATGAGAAAGCTAGTAATAAGCAGACGACCTACAATGGCGAAAATACATATGCATGGCGCTGCTCATTGGCACAGGGTAGGCGCAAAACGGGTCGGCATGGTTCTGGCTGAGGACGGCAGATACTCTGGCTGGCAACATGCTATTGTCATGTGGCGGATGAATCTGTGTCTTGTTTCTGTGGACGTTTTCTACCTCCTTCTCTCCTCGCTGTGGAGCACTGCCCCTGTACGGCTGGGGCAATTTCAACCGATCAACAGCCTCTTTCTTCCTTCGCTGATGGGCGTTTCTCGCAAGGAAGGCCTTTTTTTGCCTTTGTATGCCGACACACTGCGAAACATCAGCCTGCGTATTCACAAACATAAACCCATGATGCGCAGGCGGAGGTGTGGGGCGCCAGGTCCCTTCATCTATCAGGAGCGATGCTTCCAGTGAAGGAAATATCGAGATATTCTCATCAATGGAAAAATTAGAGACAGGGCTCATCATGGACACACACGCAAAATTGTTTCAAGGAGCTTCTCGAAGTGCGGAGCCTTTTGACTACTGAAGGTAATATTTCACCGGATTATGTCAGATGGGGCAATGGGCGATAAGCCATTGACAGTTCTCCAGTGTAAGAAACAGTAAAAGAGAACCAATGACAATCTTCCATAACCCCGCAATCCCAACTCTCGGTTCGGGTTTTGGGGTCAATTCTACCGAATTGATGATCCGGATTGGTTTCAGACCAGAGCACGCGATGCCAATAGATTGATTACTCATAGAGGATTAAAACTTCGAAACAGGCGAAACATCAAAGCGCAACAGAGGGGAAAGGAATGGGGGAGGAAGGAGAGAGAAGCGCTAACGGAGCCACTGCGACTAAAAATAGTCCGCAAGGGTCTCGGCAATGCAAACCGTGTCTAAACGAGCGTTATGTTGGTGGTCCTCTCGTCAACCTGCAGAACTAGGCAGGATTTCGCCATGTATGAAGCATGTGCTTGACCAGCAAGCCATTTCAACTACCAGATAAAATAATTTTATATACATATACCAGCGGCTACCCCAAACCGCCCTAAAAGAATATCGTCCGAGAAATATGATCACTGCTCACCTTCTACCTCCCAACTTGCGCACTTCACGACACATATAACATTAGACGATCACTACTAAGTATACTAGCTCAAGAGTGTCAAGTAGCACACCCTACCCAAACCACACCAGCGGACCCGGGATAATGTACAACTAGAACTAGAAAAAAAACACAGTAAGTATTCAAACTCCAAAGCAGAATAAGAGCATAATCAAAAGCCATACCAGAGGGTAATAGTTAATAAAATACATCCTAGGTTCTTTATTACTATAGAGACCAGAAATCGCAATAAGGGGTCCCGGACCCCCACTACAACCACCCATAACCTGGACCTGGGCACAGTTGACGAAGAATTAAGCGCTGTTGGCGTTAGCAGCATTATGGACGCCAATCATATATTCTTGTCCAATCCAAGATTACTTGGGGCAATTATAAAATTACATGGATCTTAAAGGACTTTGAAATTATTATTCTAGATTTATCTTAGCAACCGCGACAGCATTTTACTGGCTTGTGTTAGAAATCATGACCAGGGTCAAGTCATCAACACAACTTCAGTGGCTGTAATGGTTACTATCGTCATTCATTATCATTACTCTTAATATCCAAGCAACAGACAGCACACGCAAGCAAGCTTAAGAATACACTTTTCGCCTTGTTCCTGGACAAGAGTATTATCCCTAATATACTCCAAAACCAGGGGAGTCCCTAAGGTGTCTAATATTCAAGCAATGCTTATCTACAGTGTGCCTTTACTCGTACATCTTGTTATCCACTGACCTCATTGCTGTAGTTATAGTGATAATGATTAAGATACATGACTCGAAAGTGTCGTAACAGGCCTTTATGGCGGGAGTACTACTTAAGCTGTTAATTATTAAATCTCGCGGGGTTTCCATAGCATTAAAAGCACGCTCGGGGCTTCGCGGCAGTCTAGATGTCTTTGCCAGTCTCCTGCAAGGCAATTTCATGCTGTGAGAGAAGAAGGGGTTGGGCGGGCGCCATAACTTCTCTAGGGGGGCTACATAGTGCATCAATATCATAACATGCTATGACATATTAGTGTCGATATCCGTGATTCGTTAGGCTGAGGATCCTCACTCTGGGGCTCGCGAACAAGGGCAATTGAGCTCATGGAAGGACGATGCCAAGGCTCGCTTAGAATCGTTATAGCCACATTTATATCTCTGTTTCCGCAGCCGTAGGGCATCCAAGCGAAGTATTACGCGGCGTATTGGGCGCGCATCGCGATTCCTACAAATGTCTCTCAATGCTTTCCAGATTACAGATTATGCGACCCTACAGCTCTCCAGTTCATCATGTGTATTACCAGATATAATGCTTAATTCAATCTTTGGAGTTACAACAAAGCACATAGTCTCCAAAGCCTTCAATGATTGAGCATTTTTGACGACGCCGAGCAGTTTCTAGCTCATGGCGATGTCTGACAGGCCAATAACAAGTTTGATCTGAGAAAATTAGGGTTAGATCAAATATAAATGAGTTTGAGAGCATTTCAATCCCGGATATACCATGTAGTTGCGGAGGCCGAGTACTCGCGTTTTCATGGACATAGTCTTTAGGGCTTGGGACAGCCCATGTATTGACTAGTCAATGATCTGTAGGGGAGCAGTATGCCGAGGCATCGGATCCAGATTGCTCTTGTACAGGCTATAATAAATATAATAAAACATAGTATTTAAGGACACTTGTTTATACCTATAATTAGTTTTAGTTACTATCTATTATCTTTAAATTCCAAGCTACCCTACCTTTTAGAGACCCCGTTTACCTTCTTAGTTTGTTAAGAAGCAGTCTTCGACTCTTCCTCTTCTGATATAAAAATACCTTAAGACCTCCAGTCCTAACCAGGAATGATAGGGCTTATCTGACATCTTTCTATATAGTACAGAATAGGGTAATTCTTCTGTACCCCAAACCTATTATAAATTTAGCTCTATTTTCCAATAGTTCTTAAATTAGCTCTAGATTAGCTACCTATATAGTATATAAAAGAGTGGTTCTTCTACTCTTATCTTACGCGTTAACTTTAACTCCTTTTTCTAGGAGATTTTTAAGAAGATGATTATCCCCTCTTGTAGTAATAATGCAGAGCTTATGAGGATTTTATAGAAGCTCATCTGGTGTTGATATTTGACCTCGTCAGTTGTAGGCAAGTCGTCCGGCTCGTCAGCAGGGAATAGGGATGGACAATGTATCGTCGTGCTCTTCAATAGGACTGGGCCGCGCATCGTCCTGGCTCTTAGTGACAGAAGGCATTGTTGTAGTGATATTTAGTCCAATAGCAGTGGTGTTTTGTGAGGGAAAGTGTCTAAAAGTCCTGTTGGAAAAGGAACAGCTGTTTGTGTACCTTTGGTAGGTACGAGTTGAGAGATCTGAAGCGGGGTAGCATCAGGCTGCGTTGAGATGCAGTCCAACCAGATTAATGACTTTGTCTTAATTCTAAGTTCTAGCGCTGAACTAGAGTAGATTAAAGCCAAGACCCATGGACCCATGGACTCCCAAAGAATATGGTCAAAAGAAATAGACAGCTCTGGAAGAAGAGAAGATTAGTTAAGAATAGTCAAAATAACTTCGTAGTTTTTCACTTACCTAACCATGTGTGTGAGTGATTGACAGCACAACATAAGCGGATAATATGGGCAGAATAATCATACCCCACCTACTCCACTATTTTGTGGTTCCTGATCCCTTGTTTCAAAAGGGCGGGTTGACAAAGCCGCAAAGAATATCAACGGGTAACTATATAAATCGAAAAAATAATGTCTTCACCCCAAGTTCTTCCTGACTATTATAAAATCCTTGAGATCCCACGAGAAGCAGATATCAACAGCATCAAGACAAGCTATAAGCGCCTTGCAAGAATTAGGCACCCTGATAAGAACTCTAGCTCCACAGCGACTTCTGAATTCCAGTTGGCACGGATATCCCCACCCACTAACTAATGTTTCGGCGTCGGCTAACAATACTATTACATAGCTCCAGGAAGCATATTCAACTCTCGTGGACCCCAAAAGCCGCAGTACTTACGACGCTCAGTATACATTCACCAAGTTCTACCACACAGCACCCCAGGCAAATCAGCCCACGAACTCACCCAGCGCCGCCAAACGCGAGAAAACAAACAAAGTCCCAGCACTGACGTTACAAATCCGAGAGCTTAAGAATCGGCTGCACAAGCAAGAAGCTGACTTGCGTCTGGCACGGTTACGTTTGGCAAAGCTACACGGCGCCATAGCTAGTCTAGACCAGGACATCAAAAATATCGAAAGAGAGGAATCTGGAAAGGCAACATGGTGGGGATATTTTACTTCAATACTTCAGGGACCCCAGGAAACAGAAGAGGCGAGGATTAAGAGAGATAATGATCGACTTCGGAAAATCGCAGCGAGGAGAATCAGAGATAGCGAGGTCCAGCGAGAAATAGCAGCCGTCCGAGATCTCGAGAACGCAATCAACTCTACCCACAGCAGTATCACGTCGGCGGAGTTCAAGATTCGTACGGAGAAATACAGAGAAGAACGAGAGGAGCGAGAAGAACAAGAAAAGAGAAGGATGGAAGAGGAGCGCCTTCGTCAAGAGGCTAATAGGAGAATGGCGGAGGAACTTAGGAAACAACAAGAAAAGAGAAGGGTGGAAGAGGAGCGCCTTCGTCAAGAGGCCAATAGGAGGATGGCGGAGGAACTTAGGAAACAACAAGAAAAACAAGCCCAGCAAGCGAACAAGGGGTATAAGTATCCAAGCCAAGAGCAGGGAGCCAGTCGATCGCGAAACTCTGTTCAGAGTGAGGGAAAGCAGAATTTCCACGAGAAAGAAACATGCCATCACCATGGCTGGTGGATCCAAATCGATGTTCCCACCCCCTGCAGTCGATGCTCATCCGTTACTCGAAAGTTTATATTTCAGTGTCCTGGTTGTGGTAAGCTAGCCTGTGCTTCGTGCAGGGAAGCTATCAAGGGCGTAAGATTTAGATCAAATCGTTTCGGCAACGGTACCTACCACAACAGCTCACAGTTCACAGATTATACTAGCTATTCTGAGAGAGATAATTATTTCGATTAGGGTCAAAGTGAGCGCAAATCCTTAGTCTAGTCATATCATTTCGGGAATATACTTCATGCATTTACTGTGCAAGTATTGAGCAGTGCCCTTCTCCCTTTTCTTCCGCTCGAGCCTGGTATGACCAAAGGGATATCGTTCAAATTATCCTCAATCGAGGTTGGAGCTCCTTCAGGCAGCAGGAGGAAGAGCCCGCGGGCAGGCATGACTAGAACGCTTTGTAAGAGCACGCTGCGAGCGATCGTTTTACAGAAACAAAAATTGTAGTATCATCAAGTTTGACCCGCCGGTCATGATTTATTTTCCGATGTAGCAAACGCCTAGCCCCCCCGTTTAGTCTTTCTTCTCCCAATATAAACTGGGCGTTGAATTTAAGTCTTGTTCCGTGCGACTAAAACCTGATGGTTTGAAGCCACACTCCGCTTGAACACGTAGGGAGCGTCAGAGGGATGTTCATCGTCTGTTAAACCGCTATTATACCTAATAACATCAAGAAACTGTAGTCTACTGGGGCGAGATTAGGGATCTGGCGGAGAATGATCACTAAACTAGCTATACTTAGAAAGCGTACATTTGCGGCTGAAATTAAATATAGGAGGGTAGGAAGGGGTATGTTCCTAAGTACTAGCTTAAGAGGCTAGATAAATTGTTGACAGGGGGCTCACACCCTCGAAGGCTCGAAGCATTAGATGCCGCTGAGGACTCAGGAGCCTAATACAAGAGTTATCTCATCTTAGCCTTGTCATGGGGCTCACCCTGCTTAGGTCATCATTACGTGACATTTCCATGTATATAGTTAGTTCCATGTATATAGAACCTCTTAGCTCTCTATACTTCTTATTCTATGAAATATACATGATATCGGCTGGTACGGCTCAGCTTGTAGGTCCCGTCTACACCTCTATACTAAATGCTATACCTGGTCCGTCCCGAACTACCAACCATGGTAGACCGACCAACAACCTGCTCCACGCAATTCCTCTTCGGAAAGCCCTACGAGCAATTCCACGTAAAGTGGATTCTCGTATCAGCGCTGGCTATTCTCGGGGTTGGTTCTATCATGTCTGCCTCGGCTGCGTTTATCGTGGGCAGGGCCATTGCGGCCTATGGCTCGGCGGGGATTTTGAATGGGGTGTTGATGTGTTCCCTTGTTTCTCTTCTCCTCCCCAAGGTGAGAGGCTCTTTCAAGTGGGATGCTAAGTACCGTGTGTAGTGCCATCGCTCAGGCGGTCCCGCTTCGCTGGAGACCGATATTCAACAGCACCGTCGGGGGGCTTGAATGTATTGCCATGGTCGTCGCGCCGGTGCTTGGGGGCGCGATTACGACCTATGTTACGTGGAGATGGTGGTGAGTGTCACAATATATTCTCGATGCCTGTGTTTCTTCTAACAGTACGTCATGGCAGCTTCTGGCTCAGCCTTCCCGTCGGCGGCTGCACCACGGCGGTAATGATCGTCCTTGCTTAGGAGGGGACTGGATGTGGTGGAGGGGGTGGAGGGAGTTGATGTCGATGGTATAATTGGGCAGGGGGCGACGGGGTTTCTGGGGGATGTTCCTGCGGATGTGAGAGGAAGGGCCGGGGATGTTTACAACTATGCGATTACGAGGACTTTCTGGCTTCTGGTTGTGGCGGCTTGTGTAAGCTTGGTTGCTGCGCTGTGTATGAAATGGAACTCTGTGAAGGGGCCGGGGGATAAGAAGGAGGACTCCGGGGAGGCGTAGTGCTCCAAGCCAGTCACCTGGCATATTCCGGCATCTAGGAATCTATACCGTACCTCTATCCAAACCCGCTAAGCCGGGTATACAACATCCTCATCATCCCCCTCCCCGCTCCAAACCAGCCAAGCCCCCGCAATGCCCCCCTTGAGCACAACAGCCGTCCACAGCGCCCCCTTAAGTCCCACCTCACTCTTCGCCCAGAGCCCACCGACAAGGATCCCACCAAACAGCGCCAAAACCGCTCCGAGACGCCTCCACTCGTCACCCTTCTTCCCACCCCCTGCAGAGGTAGTCGTCAACGCAAGCGCCGGGTACGAGAACAGGTCACAGTAGATACTCGTCAGCACGACGCTCGTCAGACTACTATACCCAACAACCCGACTCGTAACCGCCTGCCCGCTACTCTGGAAGGCGACGAGGGCGAGAGGGACGGCAATTTTCCAGGACAAAGGGACCGATTTACTCTGTTTCTCGAGGGTCACAATTGTCGCTGCGACGGCGACGCAAGCCATCTGCAGTAGAAACGAAAAGAACAGCGCGCCCCGCTGTCTTGGACTCCTGAAAACAACACGACTATGATGCAAGACCGCAAAGAGGAAACTCCCCAGGCAGAAGCTCGCTATCGAAATCAGAGACTTGAGCCAGCGCTGGCTGCGCCCGCTCTCGTCGAGGCCGGAAACGCCCAATCCGAGGTAGACCGTGTTTCCTGTTTGCATGCTGACGAAGGAGCCCCAAATAAAGACTGCCGAGGAGTCGAGGAGGCCGGTTATTGTGTAGCATAGCAACAGGAGGAGGTCGGCGTGCTGCGGGTTGATCTCGGTTTTGAGGCAGATGCCCAGGCGTTCGAGGGGCCCTGGGGATTGGGCCTGTCGGTTTCCGTGACTGAGGAGCGGGGAGGTTTCGTTGGCTGTGCGTGCCATTTTTGGTTGAAGTTTTGACTCTGGTTTCTGCAACTGGATAGCCCTGCCAACAAGTAAACAGTTGAAAAAAAAAATGGTGTGTGCAGTCAGGGGCTGGGAATAAATGACGTATGCGGAGATGATGACGTGACGATTTGCAGGGCTGAGACCCACACTCCACACAGTCAAGCTTTTTCGAATCTGCCTATACCTGCTTTCACTGGCTGCTCGGAAGCATCGGATGAGCTATAGATGATGATGCGTAAGAGTATGGGGTCATGCTTGGTAACGACAAGCAGGCAGAAGGATATCCCAAGTTGAGCGGGGCATCCTGGTATAAAAACGGCTCTCCTTGCAGGACATTGGATTGTGCGTTGACCCAGATCATACGCAAACATGCATTCCCCTGGTAAATCCCTGCTTGTCCTTGTGGCCCTGGCATCCCTCGTAAGCCAAGCCTGCGGCAGCCCAGTTCTCAACGACGCGTACCAGCAACTACTCCGCATCCCCGCATCCTCACCATCAGTTTTCTTCCAGGATGGCTCCTCCATCCCCGAATCAACTGAACCATTCACACCGGGCAGCCGCGATCCCTACGACAGCAAAGTCGACTCAGTCGGCCAGAACCTGCACCCCCTCCCCTGGCGCAACGGCGACGGCGCCACCATCCAAGGCCCCCGCAACAAAGATCGCGAGCGCCAGAACCCAGACATGATCCGCCCACCCAGCACAGACCACGGCAACATGCCAAATATGCGCTGGAGCTTTGCAGACTCGCACGTACGGATTGAAGAAGGCGGCTGGACGCGCCAGACGACCGTCCGCGAGCTCGGGACGAGTAAGGAGCTGGCGGGCGTGAATATGCGGCTTGATGCGGGGGTTATTCGGGAATTGCACTGGCATCGCGAGGCCGAGTGGGCGTATGTGCTTTCTGGAAACGTGAGGGTTACGGCGCTGGATTTGGAGGGCGGGAGTTTTATCGATGATCTTGGGGAAGGGGATCTGTGGTATTTCCCCGCGGGCCATCCACATTCGTTGCAGGGGTTGGGGCCCAATGGGACGGAGTTTTTGCTCATCTTTGATGATGGGGGTTTCTCCGAGGAGTCGACTTTTTTGCTTACGGATTGGATGGGTATGTCGCCTCTCGCCATCCTATACCTCACCACCCACTCCTCCTCTACGCTATGTATGATACTAATATATGGATCGCCAGCACACACCCCCAAATCCGTCCTGGCCGAAAACTTCCGCCTGAACCCCCAAATCTTCAAAAACATCCCCACAATCGAAAAATACATCTTCCAGGGCTCTACTCCCTCCTCCATCCCCCAAGAACGCCCGCCCGCATTCCACCCCTCTACCCAGCGCTTCACGCACCACATGCTCGCCCAAACCCCAATCAAGAGCAGCGGCGGGACCGTCCGGATAACCGACAGTTCCAACTTCCACATCTCCAAAACCGTCGCCGCTGCCCACTTGACCATCCAACCAGGCGCCCTCCGCGAGATGCACTGGCACCCCAACGCTGACGAGTGGTCGTATTTCATCCGCGGGAGGGCGCGCGTGACGATCTTTGCTGCAGAGGGGAATGCACGGACGTTTGATTATGTTGCTGGTGATGTGGGCATCGTCCCGAGGAATATGGGGCATTTTATCGAGAATCTGAGTGATGAGGAAGGGGACGAGGTCGAAGTACTCGAGATTTTCCGTGCAGATCGGTTTCGGGATTTTAGCCTTTTGCAGTGGATGGGCGAGACGCCGAGAAGGATGGTTGCGGAGCATTTGTTTGAAGGGGATGAAGAGGCTGCGAGGGAGTTTTTGGGGAGTGTCGAGAAGGCTGAGAAGGATCCGATTCGGGAGGCTGGGGAAGAGTAGGAGGCTTGTCTTGCCTTTTGAATAACTATTGTATCGAGGCGTTTCAGTATATCTATCTATCATATTGCGGCTATGAAGAGTAGACAACTAAACCTGTCATGAGCCACTCTCGACTCCGCTTGCAAGATCCAGTAGAACTCAGGGTTATCGTATCCGCCTACCAACTAAGGAACGTAGCGAGTGTGAGATTGGGGTTGGGGAGTTGAAATCAACACCAAGAGCTTGAGGCTTTTGAAGCATACGGCTATACTGACAGATTTAACCATGAAAAATATTAGCCATAACGGACAAATGCTCATTGACTGAATCACTGGTTAGAAATGACACACCCAAGCTAAGAGCATCGACAGCCGCCACAATTGCCAACAACCAGAAACAGTCGAGGATGCAAGTTGCGCTCCCATAGCAAAGCCACCTACACATGTCTCTCTGCCGCCACAGCCCTATCAACCACGCCCGCAATCCTCGCCACTAACATCCCCGGCTGGCTGAGCATCGGCGAATGCCCCGCGTCACACGACTCGACTTGCGCATTCGCCATCCCCGCAAACATCCTCTGGAACTGCAGCGAAACAGCCTTGTCATTCTCGCAGATGAGATACGTCGAGGGGAGATACTCGTACGCCGCACACGTAACTGGCGTGTCTAGACTTTGTACGATTGAGGGATGAGCCGAGGTTCCCAGAGTTTCGCTTCCGCGTCGGAGAGGTCGCTGTAGAGAGTGCGCGCGCCGTTTTTGATGGTGAAGCGTCCGCCTTCCTGCGTGTCCAAATCTTGGTATCGGTATATGCACAGCCTTTGGAGTCTCGGGTCTTATTCAAGGAGGAACGGAGAAATACCCCAACGTCATTATTCGCCTACTTGTCGATTGTCCCTAGACCGACTTCCCCCTTTTCTAGTAGAAAAGCCGTGTAGTAGAATAAATGGATGACGCCGCCCTTTTGTCCGGAGGCCTGGCGTGCTGTGTAGCTAAGGCTTTCGGGGATCGCTTCGCTGCCCACGATGCCGCCGTAGGAATGCATCACGACGACGATCATCTTCCCATCCTCGGCGAGTTGTTCGATTGCCTCGGTAACTGACTTCGCATCGTTGGTCAGTGTGCGCGTTGGGAAGTCATCGGCGTCCACGTCAGAACAGCTTGGAAGGGGCGGGAGCGTGACGGAGTATGAAAGTCGCGAAGGCGGGTCACGACGCCGTGGTAGACCAGCGGTATCTGGAAGGAGCCTTGAACGAAGACAATTTCTGGTTTTTGTGAAGCTATTTTGACGCGAAAGTCGGACTTGGAATCTTGCGCAGTCGGAAAGTAGAAATGCTTTTTGGGGGTCAACGCTGTTCTTAAAAGAAAAAGAAAAAGAAATCTTTTACTGGCTTCTCGAATTTCTGACAGCTGCCTGCTTGCTTATGCTATCTTTATTCCAGCGTGGGGTCCAAAATCAAATGGCGATTATTGGAGGCCTCGGGGCCGGGGAAGGTAGATAGGTATATTCTGGCTGATGACAACAAAAGCTTAGTTAAATGGCAAATAGAATATTGTTGGTAGGACACAGTACTTGCCCGAGTGCCAGTTCAGGGTAACATCCAAAAAACGCCTTCAAGGCCACCCATATTCTTTTATGCCTTCAAATAATGCTCCAGCACTATTATAAGTATACATAGTCTTTATTTGGGGGGAATGATCAGTATGTTCTTAGAGAGCTTAAAACAACGTTGGCTGGATTGTGCATAGGATTTACTGTACCGAGGAGAATCTGTATAGTTTGACTTTCACTAGGCAGAGTGCTTGATCTCGAAGAAGCAGGACTAACGTGCATTAAAACGCAGACCCTTGGACTGTATAACTATTTAATTCGACACTGATATCTTCCGCGCCGTGGGACGATAGATGGTATGTGGGACACTGCTGCCCTACGGCACTACGAGCCGGCTTTTTGTCGAAAAGGGTACTCGTCGGTGCCTATGAATTTTATGCAAGTTGAAAAACGTTGCCAACTACTAGAAAGCCATATGCCAAACTCGCTGTAACAGGCTTAACCTAGCTCTCGCTTCCGCGTTTGCCATGTCTCCTGTATCCATGGCGCGGACGCCGAATCATCCTCTTGAATCGTCGCAGAGCACGAATATCCTTTCGGAAACACCAGAAATCAACCTCTGAGCTTATTCGACGCTACGAAGCTCAACAAAATAAATTGTCTAGAGAAGAAACCTAAACTGACGGGATTAGAGGGGTCCTGAACAGTCGTAACGTAGTTTCATGGATGTGCTGCCGAGCTCTTAAGTGAACGAAGGCCTTGATCGAAGAGTAGACGGAGAATGCAAACGAAACTTGCGGTGAAATATAACGAGAGATGGCTCTCTAGTGTCCGTGGTCTGGAATGTATAAGAACGCTTAGGCTCCGTGGCGCAACTTTATTTAGGGCTTCGCGGCGAGCAGCCGTCGACTGTTGTGATTGGATGTCCGTCCGAGATTTCTACTATTGAAGATGCCGGTGGTTTTAAGCTACGGGTAAAGTTTATAAAGAACCCAACTAGCTTACAAAGTCTTTGCAAGTTTCCAAAGTTTGCATGTCACGTTCCTTGAAAGACGGGGTCAACTGACCCGGTTCCCCACGATCTGCGCGCCAACCACGTCATTGACAAGAAATACTCGGCATACAATAACCTACCATGAAGCGGACATTTGACGCGACTCTCTCAAAGCAAAAACACATTTCTCGCCAATATCACTAATATATGCTCGGCGATGGTCTCCACTACGGACCCTTGTAGAGGACGAACCACGTGCGCCGACATTCCAAACAAGGGCTAACTGGAATCTGCTACCCGCTGCATCTATAACCACCACATAATCATTAATAATCTCCGACTTTGACTCTATTAATACGAGGCGGGAGTTCCAGACCGTCGACGGCCACGATCACAATGGCACCAGAAAGGAAAAGCAAAAGCAAAAGCGCCCGTCCGCTCCGGACGTTCTTTCAAACCCACTTTGAGATGAGGCCGCCAGACGACGACGAGCCGCAAGATTGGTGGGTCGCGTCGACTCTGATCCCGCTGGCCGCTGCGACGACGGGGCCCCTGGCGAATCTCATGTCGGTTGTTGCGCTGGTTATCCCGTGGCGGAATGATATTCTCTGGGATCAGGAGAATGTTGATGGGTCGCCAGTGGAGGTTGGGTATGAGGATCCGAGGTGGTGCGTTGACTCGACTCTTGGGTTTAGGAAGATGTATAGGGCTACGACGACTCGATGCTAACTTTGTTGCCAGGTGCATTGCGCTGAACGCGACGTCGCTTGTCTGCGGGATAGTCGGGAACATCTTCCTGCTGTGCAACTTTACCCGCGTGGTGCGGTATATCATCGCGCTGCCAATGTCCATCTTTTTATGGCTGGTGTCAACCGCCATCGTGCGTATTCCCGCATGCCCCAGTCGAAGGAGAACCCTAGCCTTACTTGCCCCCAGCTCGTCGGCCTAACCGCCTCAATGTCCATCTACGAGTCCCCAGTCGCCCCCAACCAGACCTTCTCCCAAGCCTACTGGAGCGCTGTCATCTCCGCCGCACTGTACTTCCTGCTCTCCATGATGCTAATAATCAATATGCTCGGCTACTTCCTGGGCCACTACCCGCAGAATTTCGTGCTGACAGATGACCAGCGGACGCTGATTCTGCAGACGTTGGGATTCATCGTGTGGTTGGCTATCGGCGGCGCGATCTTTTCACAGGTTATTGATATCGACTACGCCGATGCCGTGTACTTTTCCAACGTGACGATTCTGACGCTGGGCTTTGGTGATATTACTAGTCCGGATCCTATTGCTCGGGGTCTTATTTTTCCCTATGCGGTGATTGGAATGGTGATGCTTGGTCTCGTTGTTTCGAGTATCCATCGCTTCGCGCAGGAGATACACCGCGATAACGTCGTGATGAACCACATCAAGCGCAAGCGCAAGGCCGCCGTCCGACGCTCCGAATCGCAGTCCTCAACCCAAGGAGAGTCCTCCCAGGACACGCAACTCACATACCGCCAACGGCACACTCGCCACAAGCCCATAGTAAGCCGAATCACGAACCCCTTCTCGCGAAATTCACAAGACCGGCACGCACGCCTCTCCCTCCTCCTCGAAGAGAAAGCCCGCTTCGACGCCATGCGCGCCATTCAAAACGAAACCGCGCGCTTCCGGCGCTGGACCAGCCTCGTCATCAGCATCGCCGTCTTCGGCGTCGTCTGGACGTGCGGCGCGCTCGTCTTCTGGGCGCTCGAGGACGGCATGACCTACTTCACCGCGCTGTATTTCGGGTTCTGCTGCCTGCTGACGATTGGGTATGGGGATGTGACTCCCACGACGAATGCGGCGCGGCCGTTTTTTATTGTCTGGTCGCTGCTCGCCATACCGACGATGACGATGCTTATTTCGAGGATGAGTGATACGCTTGTCCGCGCGTATAATCGCGCGACGGGGGTTGTTGCGACGTGGACGTTTGTGTTGCCGACGCAGGGGCAGTGGGGGGTTGTTAGGGGTGGGGTGCCGAGGGTTGGGAGGGGGTTGTTGCATCTGTTTACAAAGAGGCCGTCGCACCAGGCTACGCTTGAAAAGAGTGCAGAGATGGAGAGGAAAAGCGCAGAGCTCGAGAAGGGCCCGAGCAAATCCCAGTCCCTTCCACCCCCACAATCCTCAACCAATCCCCTATCCCTCGAAGACTTTGCCCGGAACCCGAACCCCTCCTCGCGGGAGCTCGCACAACAACTCGCACAAGCGATCCAGCAAACGGTCAGAGACGCATTATCCGGCGAAGCCAAGGAATACACCTACGAAGAATGGGTCGGGTTCACGCGGCTGATCCGGTTTACGAGTCCGCGCCGGGCAGCAGAAGCGGAAACAGATGGGGCCGGCGGGATGGTTCTCGATGAGGACGAGTTTGGTGTTCTGAGCTGGGATTGGATCGGGGAGCAGAGTCCCCTCCTTGCGGAGAAGACGGAGCCGGAGTGGGTGCTTGATCGGCTGTGTGAGAGTTTGTTTAGGTATGTTGCTATGCAGGGGGAGGGGAAGAAGGAGGAGGAGGGTTGACAGGTCGGTAAAGACTGGTGCGGTGAGTTTTTGGTGAGAGCTTTGGATAGCTTCCAACACTTTTTGGACTGCTGCGTCAGGCGACTCTCTTTTACCGGCTACTTGGACTATTCGATAACTCAAAGTAATGAGAAAATCGACTGGTAAATATCCAGATACTCGACATCGTAAAACGAGAGGCTTACAAGAGATATCGAAATGATACTCGTTGGAATAGCTACTATTGTTAAGCCCTAAATACTCCGTATTAGACTACATACATATGAATAAGAATTACTAGGATCTGTATAGGCTTTTCCTGGCAGGCTCCATTTAACCATCCGAGTAGAAGGGATGGGAATAGTCTCCAAATAGCGACCTAGGGTATGCATCACTATCACCAATTATATCACCGTCGGGCAATCGAACTCGTCCGGAGGATATTCAGGCACCCGGAGTGCAAAGCGCGGCAAACACGAGGTGTTGTCGCACGATTTCGGTTTCTTTCAAAATTTCCTCGGAACGATAGAATGTGCTGGATGAATCCCCAGAAACACGCCACATATTGCAGCAAGAATGGGAGCCCGTATACGTATGGAGGCGACAAGATGTTGGCAGACGCCCAGGATGGCCTGTTTGGAGTCGCGAAACCGGGCCAATCACCAGCGCAGAACAGGTGAAACATTCCAGCAATTCCGGTATTTCTTGTGCCACGTCACTACCAAATGGGATATTATTAGACTACCGCACGATGAGATCAGCGGGTGAGTTGAGAGTCAGACATGGTGAGAGAATTGAAGGTGTATAAAAACGAAGAGCCACTTTTCAAACGACCCATCGTCCATGGTCCACCTCTCATCCAGTTCCCCCTCCCACTACTAATATATACTTACTACTCGACCACTGTCACAATGAAGCTACACTTTGCCCTCTCACTTTTCACCCTGGCACCAATCGTTTGGGCGGCTGATTACCTGTCTACATGCTCCGACTGCCGCCTCGCCTCGAGCGACCCTCCAAATCTCTCCTGTGCATGCCAAACCCTGGACGGCAGCGATCGAACGACGACGATAAACCTTAATACATGCATCATCAATGCTGGTGGGATCCTGCGACAGCAAAGACGGTTAGTAGTACCAGAAATTTCTCAACGAGGTCTGAGTCGTGGTTCTGACTCAACTCTTCTCTGTAGTGGGAACTTTGCCGGAAGCTGCGACTCGATTTCATACTCGGCAAATGGCGATTTGAAAGCTCTGTGTCGGAATGGTGTCAAGGATGATAGCGATAATTGGATTACTATAAACTTGAGTACGTATTGTTTCCCTCCTACTTGCTGTAACCGTCGCTTACCTTTTTTGGTGTAGATGACGTTCTCAGCAACTTTGATGGGAATCTCGGCTGTTGAGAAGAGCACAAAGGCGAATCCAATATTGGACGCTGAGCTGCCAGACAGCTTGGCTCTGCCGTTTTTTTTTTTTTAATGATGACGACCATTTCATGTTCCAGCAAGTGTATTCCAGAACACCTAGATAGATTAGATGAGATTATGCCCCAAAATGACCCGAATGATAGGTGATAATTCAGAATCAACACTTATTTCCTCACTCGATGACTCCAGATAAAAGCGTAGTTGGCTTCGGGATGCTGATCTTCGTCTAGTAGCTTTAGTGTACTACCCCCGGTTTTTATAGACCCTTACCTAGGTAGATTCTGGTCTGGCCCAGGAATGATCGCTCTTCTTCTCTGACCTTAATCGGCGGTGCAGAGCCGCTAGCGCCTCGCTCTCTGATCCAATCCTCAAGCCGTTTCTGCAGTCAGCTTCCGAGCCTAAGCTACTATACTTGGGCAGTTGCACAGCTAAACTCAATCCGGGCAGGTACACAAGGGTTAGAATATGACTGGCTACAGCGCAACCTCTAAGGATCATCCGGAGCCACGACAAACGACGACGGTTACATGGATTATACGCACGGAGTCAGCCTACGTGCTAGCGCTGATGTGAGCTCCAGCCGCAATGTAACGATCAGCCCAGCTGGATTTGAAGTACTTAAAGGGCCACCATACACCCCGCTCCCATCGTTGATTGTCGAGTTGATCTGAGTAGATACGATATCACCCAAGCACAACTCTACTTATTGACTTGCAGAAACAGCCTCAAAATGACCAACCCGATAACCCCCCCACCCCGCTTCGAAATCCGCAAACTCGGCCCGGAGCACCTCGAATGGGCCAAAGCAATCCTCTGCCACAGCAACGCCTTCCACTCGCCCGTCTGGTCCAAGATCTACCCCTCGGACCAGACCGCGCGCTTCTACGCGGCCTTTGACGGCGCCACGTATTTCGTGCGACACCAGATCGACTCGGGATTATCGTACGGCGTCTTCGACACAGAGTATGTCTTCAAGCGACCCGAGTCCGCCGCAACAGGCGGCGCAGTCTACTTCCAAAACGAATCCGACCGCGATCCAACCTTGTCGCCCGATGGCATCCTAAATCAAATGGACTTCCCCCTCGCATCCATCGCGCTCGCCTTTGACGCGGCGGATCCCATGGACTTGACCCGCATCACGGGTCTCATTCAGGCCCTCCCAGACTTTGCGACGTTTGCCCCGCGTCTCGAAGCGCGCGACACGCGCGAGAAGTCCTCGTGGGAGGCCACGGGTCCTTTCCAGGTCCTGAAGCGGATGGGGACGGCGACGCGGGCGGATTACATGGGGCAGGGGATCACGAAGATCATGGCGCACTGGCTCATGTTTAATGCGGCCGAGAATGGGTTCCGGGGTATTAATATCGAGTGCTATCATGATGCGGTCAATCATATTTGGACGCATCCGCCTGAGCCGTTTCGGGCGGAGGAGGTGGCGGTTTTTAGGGTTGATGAGTATGAGGAAGAGGGGGAGAAGGAGGGCGATGAGGTGGTGAGGCCGTATGGGCATGTGACGCAGGCGTTGAGTAAGGTTTATGTGCATTTAAAGTGAGATTTCTCTGCGGTAGTTGTTTGCGAAGTTGAGAGAGACGATATATGATCTTGGTTTGTTCTCAGAATGCGAATTGAGCATAGCAGAATATCTCTACAGAGATGGCTGATGCAGACATTCTACAAACCCAAGGAAAGCCTCCTTGAAAAACATACCATGAGAAATTAAACGCTGTATTTGACATCTGGCAAAGAGCAATTTCGACCACTATACTATCTAGCTTTCTTCGTTATACAAAACGTATCTATAACGCGCCAGTCCCTTGTGCATGTCGACAATCGCCTTGTTGGCATCCTTCATCGGAACCTCTTCCACCCAAGCCTTGATGTCCTTCTCTGCAACTAAAGCCAGCATCTCTCTGATCTCGTTCGGACTTCCGATAAACGAAGATCCAGCCTTGATCTGGCGAAGAAGCTTCATGGCAGGGAGGTTCAGAATGCCGTCATCCGGCAGACCAACCTGCACAAACGATCCCTGCGTCGCAAGGAGACCAAGATAGCCGTCCAACGGCATCTAAATGATCAGTTAGTGCAGCCCATACCCAAAGTAGTCGGATCGACATACCTTGGCCGAAGAAACGGTACTGAGCACAATATCCAGCGACCTTGCATACTTGCTCTCCCAATCCGGTTCATCATCCGTAGCAAGATAAGCATCCGCCCCGAGGGCCAACGCATCACTCTCCTTCTCCTTCTTGCGCGAGATAGCAACAACCTTATCAGCCCCCAACGCCTTTGCAAAAAGCACCCCAAAGTGCCCAAGGCCACCAAGCCCGATAATCCCCACCCTCTTCCCCGGCCCACAGCCACTATTCTTCAACGGAGAATAAACCGTCACGCCCCCACACAGCATCGGCGCCGCGTGCGAAGAGGGGACGGAGTCGGGGATCTTCACGACGAAGTGCGAGGGGGATCGATTGTACAGTGCGTAGCCGCCAAAGGACTTCTCGCCGTTGAGAAAGGTGTCGTTGTATGTGCCGACGAATTTCCGGGAACAGTAATTCTCGAGACCCATTGCACACTCGGGACAGTCACCTAGACGGCCTAGACATGAGTCTGCTTGTGCGCCGACGCCGACGCGGTCGCCGACTTTTATGTTGCCCTCGGCTTTGCTGCCGACCCGGACTGCGGTTCCGACGATTTCGTGGCCGACGCAGCAGGGGTATTGTGAGGGGCCCTGTGGAAAAGATGAACTTTGGCGAGGGGAATAATCCAGAACAAGGAAAACGTACCCATCCGCTTCGAAGCGTATGCAAATCCGTCCCGCAAATGCCGCAGTGGCTGATCTTGATGTCGATGTCGGTTTCTTCCCATGTCTTTGGCTCGAATTCTTGCCACACCATCTTGCCATCTGCAGCGGAGGGGTCGAGGGCGAGCCAGCCCGTGAATTTGTAGTCTTGTTGCGTCATGGTGATTGGTGATAAGAGAAGCGGGTAGAGGACCTTGGAGGAAGATGTTTGATGGGGGGATGGGATGTTTATATACTGTAATAACACGATACGTGCATTATAACCTCGGATCGTCAATGCTATGATAGAGACTCTTAGATTTTGCGATTAGTTGACAATCGGCTTCTTTTCTCATCGCTGGAGAGAGGGTTACAAATCCCAAATGACAAATGTAGTATCACAAATCCTAAAAGCAACCAACAACCCCACGCACAATCCTCAATCTATCCCAGGCACAGCACATTAATTGGCTAGACTCGATAAGCATTCCACCTGGCGGACTAGTTCCTTTGGCAGTTGAAGTTAAACCGTGCTAACGGAACCGACGCCGAAATGCCCAGTCAGATGACGGAGTTGATGGGAGCTTTACTCTCGACGTCCCGCCGTCGCTTATGCGTATGTGCGTCTACTATTCTCGAATTCATGATGAGTGATATATTATTAGCGGGTGATAAGAGGTCTTAGGTCAAGTCAAGTATCTACAAAGTCGAGCCATTTCTCCGACATCGGTGGCCGAGGACTGATTGTACAGATGCGGTCGATCACGGACTAGCGCAAGGTCGAAACAATTGCGGACGGTGAGGTGGCGAGGGGTCTCTTCCTACGACTAGTATGCGGAGTTTCATGCGCATTTGTAGAGTCGCTCCGTACGCCGGCGCTTGATTGTCGGGCTTGGGTTGAAGGCTGTTGATTACAAGCCCTAGAAACAGACTGGGAAATCCCAAATCCGATTTACCAACCTCATATCTCTAGTCTGATGGGTGAACTCTGCTTTCGTGCAACTAGTTCACGGTACGGAGAGTACTTAGCGAGGGAGCTGGAGGCCAGTCTGATGTTGATGATCTAAAGCCCTGCTACCGCGAAACAACCACATCCATGGTATTAAAGTACTAGCAGCATCTTCCAGCTCCTAGCCAAGCGGCCAGTATAGAGATCTTAGAGATGGACAGGTCTTTTTTTTTTTTTTTTTTTTTTTTCAAGTACTCAAAAGCTGTGCGTGACCTCTTCAAGAACCTCCTGAACCCGATCACGAAAAACATACTGGATCGTCCATCATACCGGGTACATCTCAAAGATGGAAGGCACGTCTAGGGTGTCCCTGAGCTGAAGATCGCGCCTTCCTCCTACACAGTACGAAAAACTAGAAGCTTTGGAAGGAAGGTGCGACCGTTGTACCTTCCTTGGGGGTGGCTCTCTTCGCAAGGAAGGAGCGTCGTCGCAACTCACCAGTTGCATGCGCGACTGTTTCTATTTCAAGTAAACGTTGACAAGGATTGCGGGGCCCGAGGGTTGAGGCAGATAGCTTGAACATTTGTTCCGTAGAGGGTCAACCTTCTCTTGGCTTAAAATGGAAAGGCTTTAGGGCTTCATACTACTGGCGCTTATTCCAGATGCCGTCCATGTGACCCTTTCACTGCGTAAGGGCTTTCGTTTGGCAGCGGATAGTTGAACCTCGAGTCCACACTGAGGCTGCCTGGCACGGGTCATGACTCAATGTGAGGGGTAGGAGATAACTATCAGTACTCTGTACGGAGCGTTGGAGTAAATGTTGGTGCCAGCTAAGGCCGCGCCAGGTGGGTCCCCTGGTGGTTGCGGAGGCGAGTGTGCTTTGTGTCGAGCGGAGGGAAGCTGTGGTGAGCTTTGGTGGGATATTCTTTGAAGTGGTCGAGGCTACTCTTTCCCTAGAACTGGAGTAGTATGTATAAGGCTGCTCGATCTATATCCATTGCGACCCTTCGCCAACATGAGTATCAAATATTGAAACTCAATGTGCTTATGCACGAAGACCGGGAACGTCCTTCCATCCAACAGAGCTATCTCGAACGCGGATATTCTCTACCATAAGTATAGTTATCAAATTGACCGCGGTCCGTGTCGAGTCATTTCTAGCAGTATTTACCTATTACTTGTAAACGAGCTAGTGTTAGGGCTAAGATCCGGCCATGTATATATAGACACGGTAGAATCTTGCTCAGAGACATTCTTTGAAGTAAAATATACATATATATCTGCTCCTGACCTGAAGGGTCATACGGAAAGGCCAGTATATCAGCTGCTAGACATGAAGCCGCCCTTCTCCTAAGAGCCTGGGGTAGAAGAGTTTACCGGTGCGCAGCCTGTTCTAAGATATTTAAAGTAACAATATGCCGCGGATCATGAAAAGAGTGATGATGCAAAGGCGGATATCTAGTACGAAGGAAAAGCATCTCCCCTCATAAGATAGGTCGGATAGATATGGCAAGGGTAAGAAAAGGTGGTTCATTGGGCTAAAAAGAGAAATTTATTCCACATTCTCATATCCCAAGGCGGGCAAACACCATTGCACTCCCGACCACATGTCCAAAACTGCCTTCGCCCCAGCCTCTGTCAGAGCGTAACGAAAGACAACCCAATCTGAATGGCAATAGCGAGAAGTACGACGGTGGCTCGCCCGAGTTTCAAGAGAAAAGGCCGTTTCTCGAAGATGGTTAACTGAATTGAATGGTGACCAACGCCCAAATCATTGATCATATCAACCAATGCGGGGAAATTGAGGTTTTCCAGGTTCTGAAGGTTTGCGGCCCGCCTAGGCACATCTTCCACGTTGGAGGACAACGAAGAAATAAGCTGCAACCATGTCAGCACTGTCATTGGCCATTCCAGCACATGGTGGATACGCACCGCAGTAGTAGGGTTACTCGAAATGCGCGCACCCAGAAGCCCTAATTTGATAAGAGCCTTCTCCTTCTGGCCAAGGTTTTTCAGAATCAACTTCCCGAGTTTTCGAGCATCGTCGCTCTTCATCTTTCTTGTGGCTTGGAGTGTTGTGACGCTCGTTTTCCCTTTGTGATGCTCGATGTGCACGTCCCAATTATGTGGTGCGGTGACTTCAGCAGGCACGTCATATTTCGCTCCTTTAATTGTTGCTGCTTCCGGAAGTAGTGACATTGCGGGAACTGGGAGGTAGTAATGGTGGTGCAATGTCAAGTTTGGATATCTTCCAGACGATCCACTGGTGCTCAAATCAATATGTTTGGATCAAGGTACTGCAAAGCGATCATCCCGGACCGGAGTAGAATAGGTCTTCCTTTTAAATTTAAAATCTGGTCACCTCGCAGTCAATCGGCAGGTTAATTGTCCTCGCTCGTACATGGCGAGGAGTTGGGAACCTTCTGGGCATCCTGAAATGGTCCTCACGAATTACTGTCATGGAAGGTTACGATGGAAATCGTCCTCCTGCCGTTGTCATCATCAGCTAGTTCTCTTGGAACAATCAATATGGAGTGGTCTTTCTATCAAATGGTGCTCGAGAGAAAAGGTCCTCACGATTATCCGCCGCACAGTGTCTTGTATACCCTAGGATGGGGTGCGGTGGTTCAAGCAGGTGAAGATCTGGTTTCCGGTTTCGATGTATAATTAGAACCAAGACCAGAAATGTAGAATCTCAGGTTAATCAGGTGCTGTGATGTAAGAGAGCCTTGAGAACAAATAGCCTGCTGTAATCAGGGCCAACGAGGGCGATGAGAAATGGTCCTCAGGGTCCCACGGGGCGCAATGTTTGCTTGGAGATTGACGAATTATCAATCGAGGGGAATCAAAAGCAAGTATAATTGTCCTCAATGATGAGAAGGTCACGTTAGGCACAAACATTGGCCACTCAGAGTGCGGGGAAATGGGCCTCTGCCCACTTTCAGCTCCTTGGCCTGACGCCACAAACAATGTGCCTCGTCAGCCTCGCCAATCTCGTAAGCCCAACGATCATGCCCTTGCTGGGACTGCCCCTCCCTTAAGTAGTTCCAAGAGCCGTTTCTTCCGTTCTCTTTCTCTTCCTCTCCACCTGCAATTTGGTCGCCCGGAGGCCTTTTCCGGTTCCTACTCTACTTGTATCGCACCCACCCGTGAGTATCCCATCTAGACCCAGAAAAGAATCTCCCTCCCTCCCATGGCTCTACTATAGTACTACCACTGACTTATCTTATCAACAACAGGGTGCCCCACTATCCTACTGGTTCTTGAAAGGAGCAAGCGCGGGCTAGTCGTCCCGCGCGGCTTCCATTCAAGATCCCCGCGATGATCATCACCTAACGCACATTGGGCCCTGGTCCCCTCAGGGACTCGCCAATACTGAAATATGCTATGGGAGTGACGACAATCTTGCTGTTCAGTCTGGTTTCGATTCGCAAGTCTTGGACGAGGGGTTCTATTGGGGCCTGTACCATTCCGGTTCCTCATGCGGCCCTTTTGACTCATTTCAGGAGGGATTCTTCGATTTTTCGTCACCATTTACTACTAGAGAGCATTGCTTTTCAGATAATTTGCCGGCGCGAGCGCCTTTGTCTTTTCCAGTGATACCTCAGATGTCATTATCGCAGTTCGCTGTTGATAATGGCGGAGCAACTTGCATCGCCCCGCATGAGCCCATCGAACCCTCTTGTCCAGCTAGCTTTTCGCCCCAGACTGATCTCGATACGAACCTTACGCCCTTCTTCTCAGAGACTTCCCTGGATTCCACTCTCACAAGTCTGGGTTCGTCGCCCCAACCCAAGGTTTCTCCATCACCACAGGGCGAATCCATACTGTCATCTATATCCGCAAACGATCTGCCACAACCAAGTCTAAGCCGCCGCAGCCTACTGCCACACCCCCCGACCCAAGCCCCCGGTCCTTCGCGCCTCCAGTGCACTTTCTGTGAGGAGACCTTTGGGGATGAAGTTACCCTATTGTGAGTCCTGCATATTCCTCTCTCACTCGCCCCGACTAATAAGCACCTACTTCGCAGGTATCATAAAGCAAGAGCACACAGGTACCGTTGTGAGCTCGGATGCACCAACAAAGGCTTCCCGACCGAACGCAATAGGGCACGGCACTATGGGTCCAAGACACATGAACAGAGCCGGTTCATGTTTCAGTGTGGCAGCTGTGGTGGGCAGTTCCAAGGTGAGCGACGCGACAATTACCTTCGCCACCTGAAGGGCTGCAATAAGGGGTGCAATCTCCCTTATATCTGCGGGCGTGACTCAAACCAGACCTCGGATAGAGTCGGCCATATTGAGCATGTCCGAGTCTGCAAGGCGGCAGTCGGGAGAAAACGGAAGTCTCCATCTACTACTCAACTTTGAGATAAAGAGTCTAGGTATGCTGTCATCTTTGAGAAACTGCTTCTAAGACTGACAACATGACCAGTGGTCCTAGGCTTTTTTTTTTTTTTTTTCTTTTGTTGTCACTAATAATATCTGCATGGGAGATCCCCATGCAGATTCTGCAATTAGCGATTCTGATCTTGCTTGTTGCACGTTATACGAACCTGAGTCCCTTGACGGGGCCCATACATTCTCCAGAAGCACAATCTCATTAATACGGCATCCGTATTCGAGCAGTTTTTTGTCAGAACATCCATACCTATGACGGATTGCGAGTCCCATGATTGGACCAAGCTCTTTTGGTATTTGATGATCTTTTTCTTTGTTTCTTTCTATTCTCTTTGTAGCGAGCGCTGGGTCTTTCTTACTCTTACTTTCTGGATTCCATGCTCCCATGGATCCCTAGTTGTCTCTCAGTCATTTGTTATCTTTCATACCCCCCCCCCCCCAGATGCCTGGATAACGCTCCTGGCACATGTGGACGGACACTGGCTTCCAACAAGCCTTCGCAAGTTAGAGAGGAGGTTCTCAACAATCTCTGGCTGTTTTGGGTCTGTCATTCAATCTATCTACGGTGCATTGTGGGATGAATTTCTTTTATAATGTATACTCAGGTTATCCAGGAAAAAGAATTGTCAAGGTACTGCTGAGACTTCGTTCGCCTTTCCAGATAGCCCCACCCTATGCAAGGTAGACAGGTCGAAGTAACTATTGATGTATGTCACTACTTGGGTTTCACTTTGATTGGCCATGAAAAGGCACAGATGTTGGCGACGGTACAAGTATGGCCGGATTTTTGACACTCCATATTAAGTATTCCAGACCATTGACTTTCAACTTCAATCCCGTCGAATACCATCCACGACAGTGGTATGGGTATAGTACTGTCTGAAATAATGCACTCAGTATAGTCTTCCCCTGTAGGCCCTGTTGACGTTCGTGACGGACTCAAGACAATCAATGCGGATTGTATAGAAGACACGGTTAGAAAAAAGGGTCAGATGGCCTAACCATCTCAGTCTGATCACGGTTATTGCCTATAGCAAATAATAGGAGGTGCACAAATGGCAAATTTCGCATGCATGAAGACCAGAAGGATGACAGCCAGCAGCCGGCAAGGGAAGCGAGTGAGGGACAATTAGATACCTGTCTAGGCCTGGATCTCGGGTTCTATCTCATTATCGAGGGTCAGTGGCTTCATGAATGCCCAAAATACAACATTGAGTTCCTTTCGGTCTGCCGGGCTGGAACTGCCGGTTCCCTGCCCTATGCGCAGTCTATAGATACATCGTTCTGCCGCGACCTGGTCGCAACACGGCAGTCCAGGGTACTGTGGACACATCCGAGGTGTACTCTCAGTAAATCTGACCTGAAGCGCTCTCCGAAGAGCGCTGGTTGCCCTTGGGGCAATGTCTTTTCTCCTCACGATCTTACTCAGTCGACGACAGGGACTCAAACTGTGGAAATTGTCTCTCCTGGCTGTTCTCTTCCACAGGCTTCTTTCCCCACCGAGCGGTGCTGATGTGGGTGAAAAGTACGAGGCCATTAGTGGCTTGGATCAGTCTGCGCGCGCTATGCGGGTTAGGTTGAGGAATGTAGAGCAGAGGGGTCTTGTGCTTGATGGTACATGAGAACCAGCCGGCATTGAGCCTAAGATAAGGTAAAGAAATTTGCATTTTGTCTTGCTGTCAATATTCCTTCAAGTTCGCTGCAAATTTGTTATGCGTTCAGAAAGTTCATTCATCATCTACCCATACCGGCATTCGGAGACTGGTGAGAAAGAAAGTACTCTAGCATATATGTAGAGTGGCGCAGGGAGACATCCCACTGTAGCCTAGATTTCTCATGATGCGAGGTTAAAATATAGGGCTGCCTAGACTTTACCAAGAGGCGTGGCTGGAAGGGACAGATTAGGGCAATGGTACGGATACGAAGTGGGTCCTGTTTCTATTCCAGTACATACATACGAAACCCAAAGATCTTCTATTGCATATGAGATCGACAAAGGTCTGCGCAGAAATCCAGATTGTAATTTCACTCACCCTCCTCCTCCTCTTTCGCATAATTTTCCCGTTTTCTCTACATCCTCATCGCGAGCGTTGGGCACCACCAATTTTGTGTCCCGCCTCATATATCATGAATTCCCTACGCAACAGTACACCATATCACAGCCTTGCGGTCGACCATGAGGACGCGCAAGCAGATGCGACTGATATTGCTAAATCACCCTCACCCGAAAATGCCCAGGTCTGTCTCCCAGCCTACTTCTACCCACCCTCCCTACCATGCCCACCAAACTGACATCACCAAAAGCCTACCCCCAACCCACCCCATACCTATTCTCAGCAATGGAAAACAAAACTCCGCTCCTTCACCCAGTGGGTGTTGACCCCCCTCGGCTTCCTAATAACCCTCTACGGCCTCAACATCATCGCCTGGGGCGGAATGCTCTTCCTCCTCCTCTGCAACGCCGCGCCGCAAATGTGTACCGCAGATTGCAATAGTCCCGACTCTGCCCGGAGAATCTGGATCGAGATTGACTCGCAGATCCTTAATGCGTTGTTCTGCGTTACGGGGTTTGGGCTTGCGCCCTGGAGAACTAGGGATGTGTATTTGTGGTCGTGCTGGCGGTTGGGTACGAGACAACGGATACGCGAACGGGGGTTGGAGCGACTTGCAAAGGTTCACGCGAATTGGTTTGTGAAAAATACGGAGGGCAATCTGCTACCAGTATCAGATAACAACAACATGGACGACCAGTGCGAGACTCGGAGTCGAGACCGAGGAAGCGGGACACCGACCGCAACATGGAAACTCGATATCGTCGTCTGGGGCAATATGCTCAACACGGTCTTCCAGATCTGCCTTGCTGTGTGCATGTGGGCTATGAACCGGTTTACGCGACCTAGTTGGACCACAGGGCTGTTTGTTGGGTTGGCGTGTGGTGCGGCTGCTGTGCCGGGGATTGTCATGTGGTTGGAGAAGAAGAGGGTGAAGAAGGAGAGTGAGCATCCGGGGGCTCTTTTGCTGGTGCCTCGTAATGCGGGTGGGAAGGTGCCTGATCAGACGGTTCGTTAAACGTTTTGAGTGCTTGGAATGGGTGGTTTAAGGGTGGTACCAATCAGGAGTTTTGGGGTGGCTCATTCGTTATGTACATTTTGTTTATAGAAGCATTGACCATTACGACAACATGATGATTAGGATTCAGAGGGAAGATTCTACGAACAATATGAGAGCAGGATCGAGGCTATAATCAGGCCGGAGTAATTTCAATTCTTCCACGAATCATTCATCGTCCACATCAACTCGGCTTGCCCAAGCTTTGTGGCCCAGTGACACGAAAGCTTAGTGATTATTCCTTCTCTTTGCCCTTATACTACAACGTACTTTTATCTTTCTTCTAGGCTCGGGGTAAAGGATGCCCTCTCCTTTCCTCCGCAAATCCACTTCCCCAGACTCCATCCAGATGACGACTCCTCCCACGCCTCATGCTGCGTGATTGCCATCCCCACAAACTATCACTGTGGATTCGCCGCCATACTACCTGGGTGCTTAGTGCTATTTCTATGCCATTAGTGGTTTAAGATAATCTGTTCAATGGAAATGGTTGATAAGCCACTCTTGTGGAGATCCCCACGACTCCCCACGATTGCGTTGCTGCCCAGTCTCCAGGTTCCCACAATGCTGCCCCCAGATGAGCTTATTCGCTGCTTGGCTTTTAAAACCAGCCTAGGTGGTTTACTAAAGGTCTGGAGACATAACGGTACTGACTGCTGTTCCAGGGGCAGGTCTTGCTATTTAGAAGCCAATCTTTCCCCAGTCTATAGTTCAACTATGACTACCCCAGATCGTCCTTCGCCAACAATCTTGACCTGGTCGACTTCTTTGTTCTGGTTTTATTCTGTCTTGGATCGCGCGACTGGTCAAAATGGCTTCTGAGGTGACGGAACTCAAGTCTCGTTCGCCCCCTTCTGGCAAAGACGCCCCGAGCTCGGAGCATGAGGACATTGAGTTTCTCGAAGAGGGCGAAGGAGGCAGTCCTTCTATCTCCGACATGAATGCCTCTCGCCTCTCTCAAGCACACCGCGAGTACCTCCTCAACCGACATGGATCACTTGACCTGGATCCCCTTCCCAGCGCCGACGACGACGACCCGTATAACTGGCCAGCCTGGAAGGTACGAATGAGCATCCATGTATACTTATATCGCTAACAAATCCATCTTACGACTAGAAACTCACAAATCTCATCCTCGTCGCCTTCCACGCCTTCATGTCCACATTCACAGCATCTATTATCCCCGCGTACCACGACATCTCCGTCGATTTTGGAGTCTCGATCCAAGATGCCAGCTACCTCACCTCAGCCCAGATCGCTGTCTTGGGAGTTGCCCCCTTGTTCTGGAAACCCTTGTCAAAGCGGTATGGGCGTCGACCTATTTTCATCCTGTCGACAGTTCTATGCTTGGTTTTCAATATCGGCTGCGCAAAGAGTAAGACGTATGCCTCGATGATGGTATGCAGAGCTTTCGCTGCCTGGTTCATCTCGCCGGCTGCTGCTATTGGGAGTGCTGTTGTCACCGAGACATTTTTCAAGAAGGATAGGGGTCGGTATCTTGGGGTTTGGACTTTGATGGTTACACTTGGTGTTCCAGTTGGTGCGTTCGCCTTGGATATATAACATCCACCGCTTGCTAACATCGGCTTCTGTAGGCCCATTGATATTTGGCTTCGTCGCAACCCGCGCCGGCTACCGCTGGATCTTCTGGCTCCTCGCCATAATCAACGGAGTCCAATGCCTTCTCTACATCCTTTTCGGCGCAGAAACCCGCTACATCCCCGGCAACGAAGAGAATACAAAGGCATCCTCAAGCTTCCTCACTCGATACCCCCCATTCCGCCGCATCGACCCAACGCCTCTAACTATAGATGAGTTCTACCACCCCCTCGCACTCATCCTTCGCCCTACGGTATCCATACCCGCCTTCGCATACGCCATGGTCTTTCTCTTCGGGAGTGTCCTTATTACCGTCGAAGTGCCCCAACTTCTCCAAGAGAAATTCGGCCTCAACGAGGAACAACTCGGCCTGCAGTTCCTCGGCGTGATCATTGGGACGATCCTCGGCGAGCAAGTCGGAGGCTTGCTCTCTGACAAATGGATGAACCGTCGTGCACGGAAAGACCATCGCGGGAGATCAGAGCCAGAATTCCGCCTCTGGCTCGCCTACCCGGGCGTAATTCTAACCATCGTCGGCGTAATCGTCTTCCTCGTCTGCACGCAGCAGGCGCCCGAGGGACACTGGGAGGTCCGGCCGATTATCGGCATCGGTATAGCTGCGTTTGGGAACCAGCTTGTTACGACGGTCCTGGTCACATATGCGGTTGACTCGTACCCGCTGGACTCGGGGAGTGTTGGGGTGTGTGTCACGTTTGTGAGGCAGGTTTGGGGGTTTATTGGGCCGTTTTGGTATGTTCCTGTTCCCCCATATATCTAGAAAAGGGGATGTATAACTGACGACGTCCTAGGTTTCCGGCTATGTTTAGTAATGTTGGCGTGGCTGCTAGCTCAGGGGTTGCGGGGGCCCTGATGTTTGTCTTTAGTTTCCTGCTTGTTATTCCGGTTCATGTCTTTGGGGGTAGGTGGCGCGACTGAAGTGCCGGTAGTTTGTTCTGCGGCTTCATCGTTTGGGTATATACTTTATACTTTATGTGTGTGCTTTATAGGAAGTTAATGAGCCAGAGCAACCATAGTAGCTTCATCATTTTGTTCTACGATTAAGGATGAGTCCCAGTGAGAAGGTAGTCCTAGTGTCTTGCGAGGTATAAGCTCTTACATCTAGTTCTGCAGATATCTATCTTGTACTTTTGATAGCCGCCAATACTCCGTACTCGACTTTACATCATGGATATATAGAGACAGGTGTAACTTCTTCACGGAAGCGGGGCTTATTGGGCAGTTTACATGTTGTAAAGCAGAAGGAGTGAAATTAACAAGCATGGCTGTTTTCTTGCTAGATAAGCAATAATTTTCTCGGCCTATTGAGTAGAATATTTGTTGTTGTAGTACTTGACATCTGGGAGGCCTCCAAGCAATGTACGAAGGCTAAGACCTCACTTAGGGTATAACATTGTTACACAGCCAAATATATACATGACATGAAGGCGACACATTGCGACAGTACTAGGGCCCAAAGGCCAACATCTCACATCTCGAAGTATTAAAGCTTGGCCAAAAGAAAAAATGGGGTATGTAGCTGTCAAGCCCTTGGAGATGTCCAAACCATCTCTCTCCAAGGGAGAAAGCAAACCTTGAAGTGTCCACGATCAATGTTTCAGGGCTCTGAGGCTTTGTGGGTAAGAGTGTGGGTCTGCAACCTCCAAAACAAAAAATGCAAAAAGATATCGTCCCCGGTCAGGATCGAACTGACGACCTTACGATGATCAGCTAACTAACAGTCGTATGCGCTAGCCAGCTACGCCACGGAGACGATTGATGTTTTTGGCTTTCGGACACCAAACTATGTACCCCTACAGCTAAGTAAAACCAGCCTCTGCTGTTACCCCTCAGCCTCGGGCACATGCCGCGAATCATCTCATCAATGGTCTATCAGCAGGCTGAGGTGAAACGAGTTCTTCCCAATAGGACTGAATTTCCATGGCCTTTACCCGGCCTCCTCCTTTAGCAATAGTAGTATGTTGCACGTTTCTAGTAGGCCAAAAAGGTGCCCGAGTCGGAACTAATGTGCGCGTTGTAGATAAAGGTAGGCTCTACTAATCTACTCCATTCTCATTGAATTGTACTACCTGCCAACATTACTCATCATTCATACTCGGAATCAAAGTCAAGCAATGCATGAAGACCAATCTGAAAGACTACAGTGTACATTTCGGGCCTATAGAGGCCGACGAGATCGGCAAAATAAGCAACAATGATGCGCACTAAATTTACCCGAAGGGGGTCGATGTTTGGTGTGGAGGCGGGGCTAGGTTCTCCAGGTTCAACCACAGCAACGACCCATTCCAGCGACTTTTCTGGATCAAAAGGTAGTCAACAAGACAATTGCGCAGACCACCAGGAGGGTAAATCCTAGGTCACGAGGTACGAGTTCTAACGAACGGCATGAAGCGTGATGTGAGATCAAACCAGAAGCTTATCTCACTTGCAGCGCCGAAATCGCCGGTTCTCCCCCCAATTTATCCACCTATAGGCTGGGCGGGGGTATATAAACACCTCTTCATCCCTCCAGCCGGCGGATATTTAGTTGCGGACCTCGAACTGTGCTGTGTGCAGAGATTGCTTTTTCAATCGTACAATTGCAGTTTCAATTCTCCTCTCCGTTACATTACCCGCCATGTCGGCCGCCGAGGAACGCCCATTGTACAAGCCGTACGATCAGTTCGTGCTCTTTGGCGACTCGATTACGCAAGGGTCATCGAATTCGGAGCTAGCATTTGGGTTTCAGCCTGCGTTGCAGGATGGTTCGTTCTTCTTTCCCTGTCATTGTATGGAGATTATGTTTTTGTGTTGACATTGCGTCAGCGTACCAGAGGGTCCTAGATGTGATTAATCGCGGATTTGGGTATTTTTGCTTGTCCCTGTCTCGCGTAGCACTGTGTCTGTTTTACTGACAGTGCTTGACTACAGTGGATACAACACTGCGCACGCCGTCAAAGTCTTTCCAAAATTCTTTCCGACACCGGAGACTGCCACTGTGCGGTTCCTGGTATGGCACCCTCCTCTCAAGAAACTAGACACCCAGGAAAATCCAAAGCTAACAGCCTACAAAGGCAATCTGGTTCGGCGCCAACGATGCCTCCCTCCTCGAGAGCAACAACAAACAACACATCCCACTAGACGTCTACAAGAAGAATCTCACCTGGCTCGTGCAGCACCCCGCAACCGTCGCGCAGAACCCGCACATCCTCATCATTGCCCCGACGCCCGTAAACGAGTACCAGCTGCAGGGCTTCGACGAAGACAAGGGTGACGTGCACCCGACCCGGACGAACGCTCACACGCGGTTATATGCGAAGGCTGCGCGGGAGGTCGCCGAATCGCTGAATCTTCCGGTTGTTGATCTCTGGTCGGCGTTTATGGCCAAGGCTGGATGGAAGGAGGGCGAGCCGCTTATTGGGTCGAGGGAGGCGCCAAATCATGAAGGGTTCGCGGGTTTGTTTACGGATGGTGAGTGTTGCCCTTTCCTGTTCGCTATCGGAGGGGTATGGTTTCGGAGGCTGGGCTAATGGGCTGTGTAGGGCTGCATTTGACGGCGGATGGGTATCGTGTTGTTTATGACGAGGTTATCAAGGCTATTCAGACCACTTGGCCGGATGAGGCGCCTGGGAAGCTTCCCCAGGTTTTTCCGGCGTGGATGGAGGCTCCGAAATGATCGGCGTGAGAGCTATGGCGTAAGGGCAGCTGTAGCAATTAGCAGAATAGATCGACCAAATTAGAAACAATAGCAATGTAGACTGCATTCTTCAGCAGAAAAGTCGGAGAAAACAAGTGTTAAAGATAGAATCAAAGCGGTCCAGAATTGGATCGGAACTGCCAAGCCTGTGATGTAGCCGTCAATGCTACGATCCCCTCACGATTTCTTGTCTAACTGTCCGACATCGTGTTGCCTCTCAGTCGCTTTTCCACCTATCCATCCCCTTTTCTTCCGAATCTCTGAGCGTCTATCTCGAACTAGAGGCTCTTGGTGCTTGACTACCCCCGAATTTCTACTCATACCCGCCTCAAGAGTTCGCTCTTGCGTCCTGCCCCAATTCCACTCCCCAAAACAACCTCCTCTTTGAGCCTGTGCTCCTCTCCCAGTGTTGCAAAAATACTCCGCGAATTCGAATACAGCTTGGACAGCCTCTCCTGGATTTAATCCACTCTATTTACCTAGATCAGGGCACCTGTATCTCTACGCCGAACCGCCTTTCTCACCATCAACCCACCCTCCACCTTCGATTCGTATCCTTCCCAAACCTTTCCCTCTTCGATCGCCGCTCTACAGTTACAGCGTCTGCGTTACACGTTCGAATTCTCGCTAGTGATAGATATATGATTTGAAGGCACCGCACACATACTCGTCTATAGATATTCGGGTGGACGGCCGTACGGCCGTCTCACAGTGTTTGAGGGTGGAGGAGTTTCGAGCGGCAAGTGGTCCGGCAGGTTACGTATGGTCTTAGGATACAACAAGACAACCACAGTACCTGGGAACGATAAAGAGAAACCCTACATAACCAGGGATCCAAGGCCTGGTGCGTATGTCTGGTACTTCAACACATCTTTAAGGGTTTCTTGTGCAGGTCACTCACTCTTCGCTCTCAACGTCTTCGAGTGAGATCGCTTGTTTTCTTGTCCTCTATCAAAAGGCGGCTTCTGTGCCCTGCTGTTGCCCTTTTCTTTTCCTGTCCGCTTCAACTCGGATAATGGATGCTCAGTATCCCTTTGCCTCACGCGACGATATCTGGCGCGTTTTTGAAGAGTTGAAAGAGCTCCACGCTGCGCAGTTTGAGCAGGCAGAACGCATTGCGAGACTTGAACGGAGGAGGGACGAGGATGCGAGGTTGAAGAGTGTTTGGGGTCCTTTGTCACCGTTTCCTAGCTCTGTTGGTGGAGCGGTTCCTACAGGTATGTCTTCTCTTTTGTCTGCGTACAGTGATATCTGGAGTGGTGGATAGTGGCTAATAACCTGTCTTGTGTTACATAGAGCCTGTGTTCCATTCAAACGTCGACACATTCAAAGGTTTTGATCAAGGACAGCACCAAGGTGTGGCTACTATGGGGTTGGAGAGCGAGTATGAGCCGAGGCGGGGCACGTCGAGAGCGAACAGCGTTCGATTCGACGAGAGTGCTATCCACGGGTATTACGGACAGGCCAATCGGTCCAGCAGTGAGCTCCCAATCAGGACGGGAAGTGGAATGGGGAGTCTTCCTCTGACCGAGCGGTCGCTTTCACATCGGTCTGATGGGAGACAAAGCTCGTCGGGATTCTCACACCACTCTGCCCGGACAAACAGCCTGGGGTTAGAAACGACCAGCAGAATGATGAGCTCTATAATGAGCGACTCGCCTCTTATTCCTCCACCTGGACTATTTCTTCTAGGACCCGTCCCGGCGATTATAAGATGCTGGATGACCACGAATTTCTCAAACGACTCGCTCCTATATGCTGCTGCGTGCAGTGGCTCCTATAGGTCGTTGCTGGCGTATCCCATGGTACAAAAGTTAGGTCTAGAGGACCAGCTAGTGCAGGAAGGAGACTCGCAGTATATCAAGCTACCAATGTACCTCCCCGAGGCTAGTGTGCACCAAGCTTCGTCGCGCTCAAGTAGTCCTGAGCCTCAAGTGCCTACTGTGACTATCCGCTTCCTCGTGTACAACGCTGACACGAGCGAACACTCTGTGCAAATAATTCTCGGGAGCGACGTCCTCCGTGCTCACAATGCCGACATCATGTTCTCGCAGGACAAGATCATAATGGTGGATGATGACAGGAACAAGGTCTCTATTCCTCTGGTGAGGCCTGAAAACGATTCTGTGTTCAAGTCTCTGCAAACGGCGTCGAGCGACTTGGGTGCTGTGTCCCGGACATCGCTGGAGTTGAAGAGTGAGAATGGTCATTCTAGTGTCGGTGTCATTGGCAAGCCCACTGGGTCCTCTGAACAGGTTCCGCCAGCTCCATCTGCTGGTCGGGATTTTGCTGAAGAGTCTGACTATCGAGCCACGCGGTTCTCCAGCGATTCCGAGCACGCTAGAGAAAACGGCGGCCCGACCCTGCAAGCCAGACCTCCGGTGGCGGTGGACACACAAGCGAGTGGTACTACGAAGGTTGAACCAGCTGGGGTTTGGGGCTCGTGGAAACGCGATGCCAAGGGGGATACAAATGCTGGAGCAGGGAAACCCTCTCGACCACGCACGATGAAGGTGCTGCGGCCGTCCAAGCCGTCGAATCGCAGTGTTTCGGCTACTGGGCCTGGCAGCTTCAATACCGAGACTACTGGACCGTCATCGTCACAGTCTGGGTCTGCGATCACGTCGCCTGATGGGACTCGTGGTCCGAAACCGCTTACTCCTAACCCGATTGGCGGTGCGTCGGCCTTTCCTTGGCTTAAATCATCCTGAACTTCTGGGTATGTCCTGAATGAAATATATCAAGGCACCTCTATGGATGATTTGGCCTCGGATTAGCACTCCTCTTCACGCGCTGGTATTGAGCTAACGTTTTGGATGAAGCTATTCTCATGCCTTCGAATGCACTGTGTGATAGCTGGTTTCTTAGCGTAGTAATGCATACATGACACACACCTACACATCTACCTTACTCTAGATCTTCGAAAGCTTCTCCAACGCTTCCTTGGTCTCCTCCTTAGTCTCTTTAACCAGTCCCGTAATCGCCTTAAACTCCTCACGCCCCGCATCCCCCAAAATCTCAAACAAAATACTTTCACTGGTCGTCACAATCGCCCCCGCATCCCTCAACCGCGCCAACGCAATCCCCCTCTCCTCCGCATTAATACTACTAACCCCATCAACAAGCACATAAACCCTATGCCCTCGCTCCAGGAGATCCAGCGTCGTCTGCGTAACGCAGATATGTGTCTCGAGCCCGACAATCACCGCATCGATGGGTTTCTCGCCCTTGGCCGGTACGGGGAGCAAAGCGTCGATTTCGGGCGTTATCATGGAGAAGAGGGTCTTGTCGATGTCGGCGCGGACATTGGGGCCGGTCAGGTGTTGTTGCAGTTCGGGGATTGTGGAGCCGAGTTTGGAGCGGTTTTGTGTTGTGATGTAGATGGGGATGTTGAGGGTGTTGCTTGCGCGGAGGATTTTGGTTGTTGTTGTTACTCTGTTTCAACAGGGGTTGTTAGAACCGTCTGTATTCCTGGTGGCGGTGGCGGCGGTGGTTTCGAGTGGAAAGAGGGAGAAAGGGAGCAGGGAACGTACAATCTGGGGAATTCGAAGATTGCTTTGGTGAATTTCTCTTGGATATCGCAGACACTAATGGTCTAGTTAGTACGTAGTGTGCAAGGGTTGCGGGTTGATAGGGGCGAGGTACAAGACTGCTGGATTTCCTGATTTGTTGCGGACATGTTAGTGTACTGCTGTTGTTGGGTGTTCCGGGTTGAGAAAAGGTTGAGAAACGTACGGATGCGACAAGCTCTGGAAATTGCGGCCATTGTGTAAAGTTGGATAGAAGAGTGACTGGTTGAGTCAAGGTAGAGTCAAGGTAGAATCAGGAACCCTAGGGGGTCCAAGTTGATAAGGAAGTATTCGGAGGCGGGGAAAGTCGGCGTGCGGGGAATCAATTAGAGTTTCGGCCTGAGAAATAAGGCGATTGTTGTGAAACCGAGGACGCGGATATAGGCCGGAGTTTGGCCGGCACGAGTCCCGAGTCTGAATTCTCACTCGCCTGCCGCTGACTCAGCGTGGGGTGGATTTTTCCTTTTTTTGCTTTTTTTCACCCTGACTAAGCCACTGAGGCAGGAAAGACTGAATGCTTGGCAAGCCGGTCGGTGCCTTTTCTTCCATCCTCGCTTCCTTTCTTCGTCTCCCTTTCTCTCTCTGCTCTCACCACCGCTTCCACACTGCTTTCAGTCCATCTTCATCTATTACCCATCAGCTTCGAACGCTGTCCACTCGCGTTTACAGAAGAACCATCCGCCGGTTTATCTCTTGAGCCGCCAGAGAAAGCCACAGTAGTGAGAATACCCGAAAAGCTGTCTATGTATTCGTCCTGCGTCAGAGATTTCGACCACCACCTGCCGCTCAAGCTGCAAACGTTTCGCTCTATATCGAAACATTGTAGTTTCTACTCAAAGTCCTGTGGCTGAGACCTGCTGAGGCTTGCTGCCCATCGTTGCACTGTACTAGTCGTCTCTGTTTAGAACAACCGCCACCATTCCACCACCAACAAAAAATAGAGAGACTCGCGGCGTATGTCTTGTCTCTTGAAAACATCTTTTGTCCAGGTTCCCTCCCGCTTCTTCTCTCGTTCGTCGTCCACCTTTTGAATTCGTCGAAAAACAACTTCCAATAAACCGTCATCATGGCTCCCAACAACATCAACATCCGTCGCGATGTCACTGATCCCTTCTACCGCTACAAAATGGAGCCCTTGCAGTCCAAGATTGAGGGCAAGGGCAACGGTATCAAGACTGTCGTCGTCAACCTGAACTCGGTTGCCCAATCGCTGAGCCGTCCTCCTGCCTATGTCATCAAGTATTTTGGGTTCGAACTCGGTGCCCAAGCCAACGCTAAGCCTACCGATGACCGCTGGATCATCAACGGTGCCCATGATGCCAGGAAACTTCAAGACTACCTTGACGGATTCATCTCCAAGTTCGTCCTCTGCAAGAAGTGCAAGAACCCGGAAACCGATGTCAGCATCAAGGACGAGAAGATCATCTTGGACTGCAAAGCCTGTGGTCAGCGCACGGATGTCGATCCCCGTCTCAAGCTGAGCACCTTCATTCTCCGCAACAACACCTCTGGCAAAGGGAAGAAGGACAAGGCTTCCAAGAAAGCTCGCCGTGAGCGGAAGAAGGAGGAGACGAACGGTGAAAATGGTAGCCCCGGTGACAGCAACTCTGACAACGGCGATGGCGAGAATGGCGATGCCCCCGAAGCTCACAGCGATGACGAGCTCACTCGCCGCATCAAATCCGCTGCTCAGGACATTGAGGCGGACGACGAAATCGAGGACGACAACTGGGCCGTCGATGTCTCGGAAGAGGCAGTCAAGGCCCGTGCCAAGGAGCTTCCTGACGACTTGAAGCGCACCCTTGTTCTTGAAGACGTTGATGACGAGGGTGCCGACGGCCCTTCGGCTTACGATGAACTTGGCAGCTGGATCATCAGCACCGCCGAGGAGAAGGGTGGCGTCTCCAAGGTTGAGGATGTGGAAATCTACCTCAAGGCCAAGGAGTACGGTATCGAGTCCAAGCACAAGACCCTTGCTGTTCTTGCTCAGACCATCTTCGACGACAAGATCGCCAAGCAGATCGAGGGCCGCGCTCCCATGCTTAAGAAGCTGATTACTTCTGAGCGCCACGAGAAGGCCTTCCTCGGTGGTACCGAGCGCTTCGTCGGCAAGGACCGCCCTCAGCTCATCTCTCAGGTCCCTGCCATCCTTCTCGCTTACTACCAGAACGACCTTATCTCTGAGGAAACCCTCAAGGCCTGGTGCTCCAAGGCCAGCAAGAAGTACGTCGACTCTGCCACCAGCAAGAAGGTTCGCAAGGCCGCCGAGCCCTTCCTTCAGTGGCTCGAGAGTGCTGAGAGTGACGAGGAGAGCGAGGAAGACGACGAGTAAATTCGTGGGCTGTAGCTTTTTTCTTCTTCTTGCAGGGTACCTCGTGATCTCATGTTTCTGTTTCTGACCCTTGTCACTCCTTTCAACATGCGCACCAACCAGACTGCCAGACTGTTAGTTTTGTCGTCATTACTTTGCTAGTCGCAAAGTTGCGCCTCCCGTTAGCTTCTAATAGCAATCTCTGCTCAGAACATTCTTTCCGTCAACTCAATTTTGTTGTAGCCATTGCCTAGCCAACCGCACCAAAGTGTGTACAAATTTTTGACCTGTAGTTGTAGTCAATGTCGGACCTTGGACAGGACACTCTCGAGTCACTGCCCAAGCTCTAGTACATGGCCAATGTATACGTACCATCCAGGAAACTACCGCCAATAATGATCCACAATAACACTCTTCATCTTATCAATATACTTTCACTATCCTCTTACTATCCTCTCGATATCGTAATTAAAACTACGTGTATGAACTTGGTCAACCTCTCACGCCCATAAACAACAACATAGCTAATGGGAACAATCTTTGGCATAGTTGAGCTATAAGCTGTTACTGTTTATTGACATGAAGACACGATCCACTCGACCAAAAGGTCCCAATCAAAAGCTTTACAAAACTTTTGCAGCTAGTCCAAAGACCATCTGTCACTTTCTACATGCACCCAAACCGTCAAATAACAAACAATAAGTATAATTTCAAGGTTCAGATGTACCATCCTAGCTAGAAACTCATCTCCGCAAATCTGATTTTCCCTCCAGCGAACGACCCCAAGGGCACTTGCTGAGCCTGACAACTCCCGCGCTGAACCCCGCTCTTCTTCTCCAGCGCACGCAAAATCTCACCGCGCTGCTGCTGAAAGATAAACCAGGTCAAATCCGGATTCCACGTCTCCATCGCCTTGATGACGTTCTGGATTGACTCGTCTTCCTCTGAATGCGTTGTCGTCGACAACGACGTAGATGTAGAGGTAGATGCGGATTTAGGGGGGCTGGACTGGTGCAAGAAGTAGTACGTTGGTCCCGCATATCGCGCAATCCATTCACCCAGGATATAGCAGATTCGGTCACCGACTGAGAGTGGGAGGCGCACGTGTGTGAGGAGGGTGAGGAATAACGAGGTGAAGGCTCGCCAGAGGGTGTGGTGTGGTGTGAATGCGCGGGAGCCCGAGGCGGAGCCCGGTTTTGTAAGGGAGAGGGATTGGATGAATGCTGATGAGGCTTTCTCGATGACTCCGGTTGTGGTAGTGTCTGATGGTGGAAGTTGGCGCTGTGCTTGCCGTTCAAGTATCTTGTCCGTATCCTGGCGGACTTTCTCCCACGCACGGTTATAGAAGCGCTCCCAGCGCGGGAATTCGGCTTCGACTCGCGACGCTGTGAAGTCTCCCGCTGTTCTAAAGATTACTTCGACGGCTTGGCAGGCGGTTGTTGTTACGAAGGTTTCTTCCTTGAAGTCCGAATCTGTGGTTCCTCGGTTTTGCGTGCTACTTGTTGGTGTTTCTTTTCCCATTAGAGCTGTGGAGGATGTCGTGCCGAGTGACGAAGGGAAACTGATCTTAGAGACGACGGCCGGCCAGAGGTCGTTGATGAGTGGAAGGAAGTTCTTTTCGTCTGCCGCGAGGACGGGGAGAACGTCTATAAGAATGGCTAGTAATGACCGGCGGAGGTACGGGGAGGGTGATGATAAGTGCAGTGGTAGAGACTGAACGATGTGGAGAATGAGTGAGTGTGATTTGCTCAGAGGTTTCTCTGCATCTTCCGGCTCCTGAGGCGGCGGCAGAGGCTCGTCTGATTCATCTTCTCCCATTAATTCTGATAGAGGGTCACTACCCAATGTCTTATCTTCGGCTTTCGTTTCGGTGTCTTCTCCCCAAGGTCGTTTCGGGTGAGTCAACTTCTCGTCCTCTTCTGTTAAGTCACTATATTCAGCGCGCTTCGCCTTGCGACGGGCGAAATCGTCCGCAAGAGTAGCAATGCTTAGGGCTTGATATTTCTTTTTTAGATGGTCGGGGGCAGCTCCGTTACTGCCGTTTTCGATGGCGAGCAAGGCTGGGACTTTCGTGCTCTCTCCCACAATTGCTGTCAAAGTTTTGAACATCAGCTCAACAAGTCTGGGATATCCATGATAGAGGTCTAAGATCCCGAAAATCGAATCTACCAAGTCGTCTAGATATGGCACCAGCCGCGCTCCGCATAGTTTCACCATCATAAGCAAGACTTGAGGCGGGTATGGCGACACATCAAACGTATTCAGCTTCAAGGCCACAGAGTTCACCAGGTAGTCGACGTTTTCGATGATCATGGCACTTGTGTCAGGGTAGCCGCACGCTTGCGTAAGAATATTCAAGCACGCCATTGCATGTCTCTGGAGGTCTGTATTGCTCGATGCAAGCAGCTGTAGGACAGGATATAGTGCGTCCATGAGTTCGGGACGGAAGCCTTCCCGCAGCTCTTCTGCTTGGAGGGCAATTGCTTCTAACGCTAGTGCTGAAACGCGCCAATCTCTCGACTCGTCAACCTGAAGCTCGTTTAGAATGGGCAACGAGATGTAGTATAGTTCCTCAATCATGCTTGCCCTTGTGGAATATGGGCGTGATGGTTCGAGCTGGTCAAAGGAGATGAACTCGTCGAAGCCGCTCGTAGATACCGTTTTACCCTTGAGGAACGAGACAGCAAGCCATAGTGGTGCAATGACTGCGTTTCCTTGCTCATGATGTATCCGGTTGACAATCAAGCGCGTGATATCATTGGAAGAGTTGGATGAGTTCAATCGGTCAATCATGTTCTGTAAATCGATGAGAGTTTGCTGCTGACTTTTATGGTCGAGTAGGACCGGTGAAAACGTCAAAGATTGGTTTCCAGGTACAAGAACATCCATGGATTGATTTCCCGCGGGGTCTGTATTCATTGACCGCGGCATATTCGTCGCTTGGTTCACAATGACAGCGACGCTGTCGCAGAGTCCGGATGTTAGATTGTTGGTAAGGAGATCAGACTCCGACTGGACTTCAGAGAGCACCTGGAACGCAGTGGCTATTTGCTTGATTGCCCATTGCTTAGTCGTTTCGTCGTTACTCTGCATTGTTCTTGGGAACGCAGTGAGCCAAGTATGTAGGGAATTCTTGAGCGAGTCCAGCACCGCTGAATAGGTCGTGGCCAGATGCTTCAACGACGAGTAAGCATCATTCGGCATTTGGTCCTCGTCGACTCTGGAGAGCACAACAACAGTTTCGACCAACACTGGTAATGATTCCTGTAATGTGGTGCGGCACTCCTCTACAACCATGATGCAAAGTTTCAACAGCCCGTTTTGAACTTCCTGTCGCTCATGTCGTCTGAGTTGGATAACTTGTGTAAGTGCGAGCTTGATCTGAGTAGTCGTAGCTTTCAACCAAGACTGATCAAGAACCAGTCTCTCATCGGCACCTTCTGGTTGGGCGGTCTTCTCTGGGAGCTGTGAGTTCACCTGATCATTGAGAACCGCTTTCAGAGTATCGGTGAGTATGTCCAGACATGTCTTGATCAATTTGTATGATCGCCTAACTTGAGTTGTCGGTTTGAGCACCTTCGTGAGTGCTGAGACAGTTCGAGGCATTATACTAGCAAGCACAATTCGATCCGTGATACGGCGATACAGGGCTTGAAGCGCTCGGGCAGCAGAAAGGCACAGCTCATCTGAACGATCACTGACAATACCCTCAAGCAGAAGGTACACGGTCTGATCAACTACCGTTGCAGTACCAATCTCATGGTAAACTGTGCGTTCCGCCACTGGTCCGCCCAGTGCCTCGAATATCGCAGAAAGGCAGTCGAATCCCGCTATCTCCAGCTCGATGGAAGATGTCTGGACAGCCACCTTCTCTTTACTATTGCCCGGTGCATCGCCCACGATCAATGTTAGTAAGATCACCAACTGTTTTCCCATCTGGGGAGATAGGCGGGCTTTCCATCCTTCTGCTACAAGCACTTTCAGGCAGTTGACGGCGACTTCCAAAAGGTTGACGGGAGCCCGTTTCGACTCATTGAAAATGTGCGCTAAGGGAAAGAAGGCATATTCAGCCAGCTTTTCGTCCAGCGCATGCTTGCCAGCGAGTTCATTCAGGGCATTCTGCACAGACCGAAGAGCCTTGAGAACTTCACGCGGGCTAGCTTGATGTCCACGAAATTTCAATCCGACAGAGCTCAACTCGACACATGGCTCTCGAAGCTTCTAAAAGTCAGCCCGCGAATCCGTGTTCCCAACGAGTCCGGTAGTATATACCTTCTGGAAAGCTTCCTGCCTCGCGCTATCCATCTGGCGATTTGGCACACGGTACGGGAATACGCGGGCTACGAATCCTCGTCCATCTGACCGACCAGTAAATCAAAGTCTCTGTGACGCTGAGAAACTGCCACGGCGCAAGATTTGGAATGACAAGGCGATGGTTGTTAAAGGACAAAATGGGTCATCATCGCTGCCCTTCTATTGGTTCTGCCTTTGACTATTTTGCCTCTCTTATATGGCGGTAAAGGGCCCTCGGCCTTATCGATAAGCTTGGGCACGTGATTTGGTGCGACTCGCGTCACGTCGCGTTCACGAGGCGGCGCCTGGGCTCTGGCGCCTACGCAGCCTAGATACAGCCTGAGCCAGGCAATCGTCCCAGAAACATTCAGCATGCCACTATGCAGTGGCTAATCATGTTATAAACGTCTATGGTTCTCCTCCGCAACTCCGCAATCTCAATTGCGCCTTCCGAGCTATCGTTGATCTGGGCCCCGGTTCGCAACAGACCATCTCCAATCGCTTGCTGCACCTGCGCCGATCCCCGTGTCGCATTTTCTATCTCAATCCCGCGCGCCAGAGGCATTGCGTCTGACTCACATCGTCCAAAGAGACTATCATCTTCCGGCCTCCTTCCTATCCCGTCTTTGTCGCTGAAAATGCCCGAGTCCAGGGAAGGAAAGCAGGCAACCCTGGGGTATGTCAAAGACTCTCAATTGACCCTCGCGTGCGTCAAGCTGGACTATCTTGAGTCTAGTACATTTCTACCACCTTTCCAATGACGTGCTTATAACATTATGTAGGAGGTTCTTCGGTTCCAATTCCGACGCCCCAAAGAAGCAAACCACCCTTAGTTTTGGCGGCAATCGAAACAAATCGGCCGCCTCCGCAAACAAGTCGAAGAAAGAACCAGCTTCCAAGGACGAAAATGAGGCTAAGCCCGTAGCCGATGAAACAAGCGGCAAGGATGTTGACATGACAGAAGCTTCTGAAGCCGCGCCTGAGGTAGCTGAGGAAGCCGATCGTCAGTCTTTGAAGAGAGATAAGAGTGAAGGGAGCGATAGTGAAGAGAGTGATGTCCAACCCTCAAGTAAGAGACGACGAAAGGGTTCCGATAAACCAAAAGCTGCCCCCGCCTCAAAAGCACAACCCAAATCCTCGCCGAAAAGCCCAAAGCCCAGCAAATCGAAGGCTAAGGCGACTTCACCTCCGGTCGTGCAAAAGGCATCCGGAGAGGAAACACCAGAAGATCCTGATGTATCCGACATCGAAGAAGAGCTGTCTGCTAGCGAAGAAGAAGCCGAGAAGAAACCTGAATTGAAGAAAAAGGAGCTTGAGAAGGTCCAGGCAGCCCTAAAGGGAAGCGGGAAAGATCCATATCCTGATTGGAAGGCTGGCGAGCCTGTTCCGTACGCCGCTTTATGCACCACATTTTCTCTCATCGAGATGACCACGAAACGACTCCAAATCCTCGCTCACTGCTCTCTCTTTCTCCGACAAGTCCTACGCCTCACTCCTAAAGATTTCCTCCCCACAGTCCAACTCATGATCAACAAGCTTGCCGCCGACTATGCCGGAATCGAGCTGGGTATTGGTGAGTCTTTGATCATGAAGGCCATTGGCGAAAGTACAGGCCGTAGTCTGTCGGTGATCAAAGCAGACCAGCATGAGATTGGAGATTTGGGCCTGGTAGCCGCCAAGAGCAGGTCAAATCAGCCCACAATGTTCAAGCCGAAGCCATTGACTGTTAGAGGAGTGCACGAAGGTCTACTTGCGATTGCCAAAGTTCAGGGTCATGGTTCCCAGGACAAGAAAATCTCAGGGATAAAGAAACTCCTGTCCGCTGCTGATGCCGCCACTACTGGAAAAGGCAGCAAGGGAATCGGCATCACCAAGGATAAGGGCGGCCCAAGTGAAGCCAAATATCTGATACGATTCCTTGAAGGCAAACTACGACTAGGGCTGGCGGAGAAGACCGTACTCGTTGCCCTTGCTCAAGCAGTGGTTGCACATGAGGCTGCTCTGAAAGGCGAGAAAACTCCTTCTGCGGAGAAATTGGCAGAGGGGGAGGCAATACTGAAGACAGTATACAGCGAATTGCCAGCCTATGAAGTTATCATTCCGGCCCTACTGGAACACGGGTTGGCCAACCTTGGCCAACATTGCAAGCTGCAGCCAGGTATCCCCATCAAACCTATGCTTGCAAAGCCAACCAAGTCTATCACCGAAGTTCTCGACCGGTTTGAAGGGAAAGACTTCACGTGTGAATACAAATACGATGGCGAGAGAGCTCAGATCCACTACGTTGCCCCTGAGCACATGACAAAGTATCCCGGGGCTCAACTTACGTTGGAGAAGAAGGACGTTGGGCTCACTTCGATCTTCTCTCGAAATTCAGAAGACCTATCAAAGAAATACCCTGATGTCCTGGAAAAGCTTAAGACCTGGATCAAGCCCGGTGTCGGAAGCTTTGTGTTAGACTGTGAAACCGTCGCCTGGGATACAGTGAACAAGAAAGTGCTCCCCTTCCAGCAATTGATGACTCGGAAGCGAAAAGACGTCAAGGCGGAAGATGTCAAGGTCAAAGTCTGCGTGTTTGCATTCGATCTTCTTTTCCTTAATGATGAGGTATGCTCTTTCGCACATTGATCTCTTCCCGAATTTTGCTAACTCAGATGTAGCCCGCAGTTAAGAAGTCCCTCCGAGAGCGCCGCGAACTGCTACACGAATCATTCCAAGCGGTCGAAGGCGAATTTCAATTCGCCCAATACGGAGACACAAACGACCTTGATGAGATCCAAAACCTCCTCGACGATTCTGTGAAGGCCTCCTGTGAAGGCCTCATGGTGAAAATGCTTGACACAGAAGAGAGTGGCTACGAACCGAGCAAACGCTCTCGTAATTGGCTCAAGGTGCGTCGAAATCCAAATTTACACGCATGTTTGGTACCCAAGCTAACCAAAATCCCCCCATCAGGTGAAGAAAGACTATCTCTCCGGCGTCGGCGACTCCCTCGACCTCGTCGTCCTAGGCGCTTACTACGGCCGCGGAAAACGCACCTCCGTCTACGGCGCCTTCCTCCTTGCCGCCTACAACCCCAGCACACAAACCTACGAAACAATCTGCAACATCGGCACGGGCTTCTCTGACGAAGTCCTGAAGGAATTCCACGAAACCCTCTCCCCGCTTGTCATCGACCGCGCCAAGCCATTCTACTCACACTCGACGGTTCCCAAGGACCAGCCCGACGTCTGGCTCGAGCCCCGCCTCGTCTGGGAAGTCAAGACGGCGGACCTTACACTGAGCCCCAGGTACAAGGCTGCGGCGGATGAGTTTGTTGGTGCCAAGGGTGTTTCGCTGCGGTTCCCGAGGTTTATCAAGAGTCGTGATGATAAGAAGCCTGAGCAGGCGACTACGACCAAGGCGGTTGCAGAGATGTACCGCAAGCAGGAGGCTGTTGCGAAGGATGGGGCGAGCAAGGGTGGGGTTGATGATGATTTCGAGTATTGATTGAGTACCTATTGACTATCAGATACCCTTTACATAACTAGTCGGGACGAGTGAGCTCCTGTGTGCGAAGTGGGCTATTGTATGAGTCTGTATGAGAACTTACGTACTTTGACCTTGAGATTGGTTGAGCGCTGAGAGCGATTCCTACTGCTGTATATCAAGGACACTTACTGCTTCTTCAATTACATTTACTTTGAAGGAACTTTCTCTGCAAGGGCGATTTCGCAAGTTTCAATCATCCATTGGCTGGCCAATATACAACATCCATCGAGTCATCATCCTGATAATCATATCAAAAGGAAGTAATGGGTACACAATATAGGTGGTTTTGTACAAGCCGATTTCCTCTAGCCAACCCCCGGCTATCCAGCAGTCATTCTACAGTCCAAGGTCAACCAGTGAAAAAGGAAAAGGGAAAAGATAACGCATATCCGACAGAACACGCTATGACGCATTTCAAACCATGAAGCAACATCAAAGATCGTCGCGGCCAGGTGTGGTGGATTTGTTACCGTCTCTGGACGTAAACCCTGTTTGTCGGACACGCAAGACAAAGTTCGTCAACATGATTGCGACAAGACCGACGCCTACGACTGTAGGCCCCCATTTCTCGTAGTACACGCGTTTCACGTCACGGCGTTTGCGAATCTTGTCGACGCGCCAGATGTAGAGCACGAGACTGTAGATGAGGGCTACAGCGGCGAGGATGGTGAAGGCCCAGGAACAGGCGAATGTGATGTAGTCGTCGCCGAAGTTCAGGAGGGTAGCGGCGATTGTTCCAAGAAGGATGGAGAATTCTAGCCAGGAGAGGAATGTTCTCTCGGCGGCAAAGTAGACTTTGGGTTCGACACGGACAGGAACGTGAATACCTTGAGATTTGTTAATGATGTTATCAATCGAGAGAGGACGGAGTATGAAGCTTACGTTTACCCTTGGGAGCCGTAAATCGCTTGATTGTCCGTCCACTGCCCATGACCGTGATGCCGTTCTGCTCTGGAGCGGGCATATTTGTGGGCATGGGCCTAGGAATAAGTGCCTTGAGCAGATTGATCATCCCGTTCTTAAGCCGATGACTGTAGTACTTGGCCAGCTGCTCATAGTAGTATCTGCCTCCTACACGACGCGCCTCTTCCAACTCATCTGAATCGACAGACTCATCGTCCGAGTCGTACAGCGGATAGTCTTCGTCTCCAGGAAGTGGCTGTGCGGCGATTCGTTCCTCGACGTCAAGCGCATTCCCGTCAGTATCATCGAAGAGAGCGTGTGGCTCGATTTCACGGAGCGCTTCTCGGTCGGAGCGGTCTCTCGGCCCCCCATTGCGCCCTTCGTGCGCGTCCAGCTCGTCGTCTTCGGATTCGTCGTCTTCAGGTGTCTCATTTGCAGAAAGAGATGTGCTTGTCATTGGGCGCTGAATACCAAAGTGGCGTGTTGCGGGCTTTCGAATATCAACATCCATTTGCGGCATCCAGAATGGCAGAAGGTGGATGCGATCCGGGAATAATGCGGCAGTTCCGTGGATGAACTTGCTGTATTTGGGCACTGCTTCTACCAAGTGGCTCGCCGTCAGGTCACGAATCCACTTCGGCGGCTCTTGTCCAGCCTGGGTCTGAAGTTTGACCTCCAAAACCGCGTAGGGGAAACGCTCGACGTCCTCAGGTGGCAGCTGGTTAAACGGCCAGTCCACCCCAATGTCCATTCTGCGCCAGTTGTTACCGGATCTTTGACGTCCATCCAGGTTATCCTCTCGGATCATGGTCAACTCCGTATCAAGCGAAATGCGGACTCTGGCATCCCCAGGAAGCTGGAAAGCGGTACGGTGATAGAAGGTTCTGGTGACCGGTACTAGCCTTCGAGTGATGACTCGATACTGAATCTCCCGAGCCAGTTGCTCCAGGTCGGCGATCTCATCCTCGCTCTTTTTCTTATCCTTCCGCATCTTCTCGAAAACCTTGTCCACCGTCAATTTACCAGCCATGAAGTCATTCACATATTTCTCCTTGAGAGCAAACCGCGCCTTCACGGACTTCTCTCCAGTCCAATCTTCACGATGCGTTTTCCGCTCGACGAATATCTGATCACTATCCATACCACCATACCACCGTAGACGGATGGCCTCAGCTCCTTCGGTCTTTTTTAAGCGGCCCAGGTATAGCTCCCACGTCTCGGGATTGTCATAGTAGATGGAAGAAATCGCGGAATCTTCTTCCTCAAATTCTTTGCTGGGGTTGAAGACAAGAACGGGAAGATGCTATGTCGAGTCAGTGTGAGACGTTGCGCAGGAATTGGGGTGGCATACCTTAAGAATAATCAACTTCAATTCTGTGATGTTGTCGGGATGGACCCAGTATTTAGTTGTTTGGCGTACAAAGTTCTGTTGGGTACCGCCTGCCGAGGAATCTCCTTTGACTGGGTTTCCCTTGGTTCGGACAAGGTCGTACAGCTTTGATAGCCTCACTACGAAGGCATCATAGTTATCCTTGAAGAAAGGCTTCGCTTTGAGCCGGGCAGCGAAGACCGGCTTGAGATGCCATTGTGTTTGTTTCTATGTCAATGGTCAGTATGCGATTCGCTCCGTGCAGCGTAATGAGTCCCAATAAAACGTACATCATGCTTCTTAATAATCTTTTGAAACCCGGTGTAGTTCAATTGAGTAAATTTCGCAAGGTCGTGAACATCGGCGATGATATCACTCAGGACCTGCTCAAGCATCAGGAACTCCTCGTCGGACGGAGGGGGCCTGCTTGAGCGGCCAGCACTGCGGTTGTCATTGCTGTTGTTCAGTCGCGTTACAACGTCTTCGACGTCCTTCTCGACCTCTTGGATCCGGCGGACAATCTCCTCGCTCTTGAGCTTCTGGAAGTTAAAGACCTTGTCCAATTCGCTCTCCAGAAGTGCCACGAAATGCCGCTCATCATCCTCCGTCCATGGTTTGCGGTCGGGCTTTGTGTTTTGGGGGGTCGGGTCGGTAACGTAGCCGGTCTTGAGAGCTTTCTTCAGACCTTCGTAATTGATGTAGTACCAGTAGTACTCTTTATTTTGTGACGAGCGGAGGTGCTCGCCGAACCTGTGAAAAAGCAAATTGTCAGTCACGGCGACGATTAGGCGGGCATTGGCTTATTTACCTCATGATGACCTACGGAGGTGCAGGAACAGCGCCCGAACGAGCTGATTGGAGACGGACCGGGGTGAAGATAAGATCGCCAATTGAGGCGAATCCGCGACGGAATCAGAAGCGCAAGAGGGGTACGAACAGAATACCCAGGCGCATGAGAGAGGAGGGGAGAAGAAATAATGAAATCTTGGAAAGAGGGCGATTGTCTTGGCCACAAGTGGCGGGGAGTGTCACAGTCTCATAGCGCATTGGAGCTTCCATGGATGATGGAGTCAGTCTGGAGCTGCTACGGGCGCGACTAGCGCCGGCTGGTCTCCGGGCACGTGCCTCACCACCTTCGTCTCCTTTGTCCTTTAACCTGCGATGCCACGACAGAGCGGAGTCATTGAACGCCCAATTGTAACTTTGCTATACGCGCTCTTGTTCTTGGAGACTTGGCTGATCGATCTTCTCTTAACTCGAGGAGAGCCATGAGAAATGATGAGATTTCGAGATGGCCGCAGCTCGCCACGCAGTAGTATGGAGCTTATCGATGGCGGAGGACTTTTCCAGACACGGGCTGGCGTCGTCGAGAAGCATTCTGAGCCACTCGATTGAGCAGGTGCTCGCTTTAGCTCGCCTGGCTGCATTGTAGAAAAAGGACGCTTTACTGCTTCAAGATTGGTAAAACCGGCTACTACAGAGGGAAAACATTACGATATGAGTTTGAGGACAAGATATGTCAGAGGAACTTTGAGGAGACGCCTTCCATGAATTACTCCAGCTGAATCGCAACAATTGGAATGAAGGTATGCAATTGAAGCCCGAATACCATTTCCTTGAGAAATCATATCAGCGAGGGACACTCGTCAAAGCTCATCCAAAGAATGACGACCAAGATGTTGATTTTCTGGCTGTTTTTCGGGCGGATATGAAAACAAGAAAATCAATTACATTATGCAAAGGAATATAGAGCTATAATATATTCAGTCAAATATCAACCAGCCCGGCTAGCTCAATCGGCAGAGCGTGAGACTCTTAATCTCAAGGTTGCGGGTTCAACCCCCGCGTTGGGCTTATAATTTCTTTTTTCTCCCAGTCGATCACTTCCAATATTGGCCGTTTAACATTTGAACAATGTTTGTTGACTTTTTATTTTATTTTATATTTTTCCCCGTCTCTACTATTATACCCCTTAGTCCGATTGTGTAGGCCTCTTTCACCGATCAATAAACTGTGCTCGGTACCAACAGAGCGATAGTTTATCGATATTCCAGCCGCCCTCCCCCTTCTGCTATCAGCAGGGCAGGTACCGCAACGCTAGGGCGGGTTCGCGCCTTCCTCAGCTACTTGCTATGGCGGCCGCTCGATATGGAAGGAGGGATGGGATTGCCTTGCATTTTTGTTGAGAAAGCGGTCGCTCCTTCCTCGCACTGGGAATATCCCACGAGGCAGGTGCCCGCAAACTTTTATCAGGGTTGCTCCTTCTCGGATGCTCAGGTGTGATCTCTCATACTGGGGGAAGGAGCGGTCCGTGACCGCGCCTTCCTTGTGTGGTCAGTGACTGGTACTGCCTAGCTTAGACGCTCGGTGTTGTCTTGATGCTGGATGTGGCATATATATTGTCTCTGAACCGAACTCCATGCAACGACGATTTATCTGTACACCCGGACATACGATATATATTTGCATGTTAGACCTCGCCATGATATAGGACCAATGCAGCCACACGCGCAACGAAAGGATAGAAAAAGTACTCTTGAGGCTGGATGGCTCTTCGAAATAGGCGCTCAAAGGCCCTGCCCTAACAAAGTCGTGTAGAGGGACGATCCAATGTCATACGAATGCACGAATGATGTTAGACGCCACAAGTACTTCGAGGTAGACTCGGAGAATGAATAAGGGGTATCTTGCCACAGAAATGATCAATTGATAGATACTAAATGGAATTATCGACTTGAGTAAACGCAAGACCATCCCGCATCCAACCATACCCTAACACCAGACACCAAACCATACATGTTGATAGCTAATCATCGACCTCCATTTATGTATTATGTACTCCATATCATCATTTCCTCATCGTTCTGTCGTCCGCGTCTTATGCAACCGCACCAGCAGCACGGCGGATACTTCTCCGCGCGCCCTCACCCAGGATGTTCGCAAGACCCTCTGACTCAAGAGCCCTAACGGCCTCCGTGAACTGAGCGCTATCAACGCCAGCGCTAGCCTGCTCGCTCAAGACCCGATAGACCTCTGCCCAGCGGGCTGCGCCACCCGCAGCACCGGCCAAGTCATCGACGACGCCGAGGATACCGCGCTTGAGGGCCTCCTTGTTTCGTCGCTCGCTCGCACTTGTGCCCTCTGTGAGAAGACTCATATCGATCAATCCGGTGCGGGAGTCTGTGGCCGCTTGTTTGATGGCAGAGCGGATCAGGCGCACGGCCTCTTCCACGTCGTCTGCTGTTACCTCGGTAGAAAGGCGCATACGGGCGTGAGCTTCAGCTAGTCGGATCATCGACTCGAGCTGACGGGTCGTTGCTGTAATTCGGCGATCTGCTGAGCGGATGTCGTCTCCGAGCTTACGCATGTTCACGTAAGCGTCGGACAGGGCTCTGCCAGCGGCGGGTGTGATGACGGGATGAATTTTGGTTTTGGCGTAGGTTATATAGGCTGTCAGAAATTCAATGGGCTGCAAATTGACGATCGTCAGTAATTATTGGTCGTGTAGAATATAGTGTTGACTTACCAAGACTTCCCGCTCGCTCGCGTTGTCTGGCCTATCTTCAAGATACATGTTGACAATGTGCTTGGCCAGGCGACGGTCCTCCTGTTCGTCGACGCGGTCAAGGACAAGGTAGACCAAGTCGAAACGTGACAATAGTGTAGGTGGAAGGTCGATGTTCTGGGGAACGGGCAAGTTCGGGTTGTATCTGCTGCCGATTGGGTTGGCCGATGCAAGGATACTTGTCCTGGCATTTAGAGTCGTGATGATACCGGCCTTGGCGATAGACACCGTTTGCTGTTCCATGACCTCGTGGAGGACGGAGCGCGTGGACTCATTCATCTTGTCGAACTCATCAATGCAGCAAACACCTCCGTCGGAGAGAACTAAGGCACCGGACTCGAGCACCATCTGACGGGTCTCGGGATCACGCGTGACGTAGGCCGTAAGACCGACAGCAGACGAACCCTTACCACTGGTGTATACACCTCGGGGAGCGATCTTGTGGACATATCGGAGTAATTGAGACTTGGAAGTCGAGGGGTCACCGCAGAGGAGCACGTTGATGTCGCCACGGTAGCGCGGGTTACCACCCTTCTGGAATGACTTGTTCGTGCCACCGAACAACTGAAGCAAAATACCCTTCTTCACGTCATCCATTTCGTAAATGCTAGGAGCCAGCGATCGCGCAAGAAGCTCGTATAGGTCAGGCCGTGTGGATGTCCGCCTGATCTTATCCTCCTCTTCGGCAGAAATCTTGCGGATCTGCTCAGCGTCGCCAGCAGCCTGTTCTGAAAGCTCCTGTTCAACGGTCGACACGTCGATACCCAGCTTCTTGCGGTCGATCTTCTGAACATGGAGAACGTCGATGTATGTCTTGAAAAGACTTTTCTGTGTCCGCTGGCGAGGATTGATGCGCACGGGGTTGGATCGGAAGATACCTGTAACCTCAACCCGGTCACCTGCTTTGCAAACGTCCACCAGCTCGTCGTAGACACATAAAGAAACCGAGTGAGGCGTTTGACCGTCGGGGATGCTGTCTGGGGTCTCCTGCAGCTTGATCACTTGTTTATCGGCAAAGACGCAGCGATTGTGGACAATCTGCATCGAGTTCCTCTGTTGGCAGACTTGACGGGGGCAGATGGTGGGTTCGGCGATCTTGCCGCGATCGATATCGACTTGAACCGAGTGGTTACAGGCCTGACAGCGGAAGAATGCTAAGAAACAAGTTAGATAACCCCAAGTTAGGTCAGAGGTAAGCCACAAACCTTCTTTCATGTCAGGTATAATGGGTGTAGCACGAATGACCAAACCCTTGATGCTCACCAGTTTATCCATATCTGGAGGGTTCGTTAGCTATAATGGAGTCGAGAAGTTATGGGACGTACCGGCAGGATCAAGATCTCTCATATTGACTGTGCTGTCAAGACCGAAAGGAAGAACTTTGTATGGTTTCGTCTCAGCTTCTGCGACAAGGTCTGGGATCTCCGTCTGTGGCATCCGACCACTTTCGCTCATGGCATCAGAGCTAGGAACAACTGGAGCATCACTCATATCCCTATGGTTGCTCTGATTACGCTGAATCTGGGACCGCAATCGCTCCATTTCCTTCGCCGCTAATTCGACCATGACGTCCCTGACGCTTTGATCCATTAGAGGAATAATTTCTTGCGGGTACGCCTGAAGCTGATGCCACAGTTTCAGAGTCGGTGGGTATGCCTTGAGGTTCTTCGCATCCAGGTTGAGACTGGTAACACCCAGTTGCCGCATTGTGTTGAGCATTTCAATGTATTCTAATTCTTCAGCCGCATCACCCATCCGGCGCGTCTCATCCTCTGTTGCTCCATCGGCCCACAAACGGTATTTAGTGGTAAAGTTGTGAAGAAAGTTTTTGAAAGCGGACATGGAATCCTGAATGGAAATGTTGGTACCCCAGATTACGCGGGTTGAGCTGCCTCCCATAGCCTCTGCTTCAGAGGTATCGGGATGAATGTTCGAAAATGTCGCATCGGACTGAGGCTCCCCATCGGCGGCAGGAACGCCATTTGCATCCACAAAGACCCTGCGTCTGCGGCTTGGGGTTGACCCAAAGCCTCCGGAGTTGAGGTCACTGCGGCGGGAGGTTATACGGTCTTGGCGAGAGGAAACGAATAAACCACTGCTCTCACTGGGAATATCTGAATGACCTGCCTGGCGGCCAAATGCGCGGGTAGGGCTGGAGCTGGACACATATCGGATCGGGGAGGAATCTGATTTTCAAGTATCAGCAATTGTTTTCTAAGCAACAAAAAGAGGAATACCGACCTCTCATGGCTGCTCGATTCGCGCGTGGTGTCCTTTCACCGTCATCCATAGTCGATGAAGCCCCGAGTGGGGAACTAGGCTCTTCCATCCGAGCATCTGGTGTCTCGGCACTGCTGTTATTCCCTCGAGCCGGAGAAGACTGGAAGAACATGGGGGACGAAGAGGGAACGGCAGCTTCTCCCCGTAGACGTCGCGAGGCACGGGGTGTCGTCTGAGCAGGGCTGCTAGCCTGCGGCTGCTGTTGGGAGCGTGTGGAGCGAGCTGGTGATGCAGTGGCCGAATCCCTCGCTGGGCGGCCCCTTCGTCGAGAACCAGCAGGAGAAGACATGTTGTTGTGGCTATTCACAAGAATTGAATGGAACAGAATCTACCAGAGGAAAATTGAATTAAAGTCACAATGTGGAGAGAAAAAGAGGGTGGATTCCACGGGAGTTGAAATGTAGCGAGGGGGCGATAGAATTGAAGGAGACAGCAATCATGGCCGACTCGGCAAGAAATTGTTGCTGGAGATTCTCCGTCGCTTCGAGCAACGCGCTGTGACGCGTCTCACGCGTTAAGTGGTTTCCTATTTGGGCGAACGCGACAGCACAGCCACAAGCTAGTCACGTGATATGTACCTGAGTCGCACCTGCCACAAAATGCGTCATAAGGTGGAACGGATCATAGCAAAGGCTTGGCAGACGTATTGACACCGCCACTTGTGCGACGTGGCTGAATAAACCATCCCTTGCTAGGCATAGCGCCTTCCATCTTCGACTGGGTGCCAGGTCCTGGCGAATGAGAGAGCTGTGCCGTCCCAACTTCAGGAGTCGACCATTGATCAACACTATTCCAGATCGAGTAAATCTGTATGTCCACTCACTTGCCACTTCATCAAGGAGTAAGGCGCTTTGGAGGGTCTTTGATACGTCTTTGATAGTTTCTTATCGAGTTTCAAGGGCATTATTGTTGTTATTTTGAGCATCTAAACGCCTGACACTCCTGCTGAAAGCGCTGTTTTTCATCCGAGCCAATCCTTTCACCGGCGGCAAGAGAGAGTGAAACCGCGGCGGCAGAGCGGAACGCTGTTGGGGTCGGCCAAGTTCCACCTGGGCAGCAGGCGCTTGATGTCATGCACTAAAAAGTTGCGATCTGCGATTCCCACGAATAATTGGCAGTGCTTTGGGCTAAAGGGCTGAGGACTGATGAACAATGGATGATGCTCATTATTCTTAATGCCTTCATCTGCAACATTTTCTTGTTTGTTTCTTCTGCGAGTTCTTCCTTGCTTTGCTCCCCGCTCTACAACATCTTTCGAACAACTTCCCACCACCGCCTCCTTATCATCTCGACCTCTTCTCTCTTTCGACCACTGTGACTTTCTCTAGGTACCCGTCGCTTTGCCTTGGAATGTCCTGAGCATTGTCGCTTCGTTTGGCTGGGCTCGTCTGGACATTCATTTCGAAGTACCCAAGCAAGTATCTTCTGCACCGCGATTCTTCTATAATACCGAAACGGGTCGCAGGACGACCCTGAGTGCCAGTAACAATGGCAAACGACCTGACCTCCGCCCTAGAGCACGCGGGTGGAAATGGCCAGAAAACGGAGGGAATCTCAATCAAGACGTTTGTGGCGTCACTGGCTACCGCTATAATAATTTTCACTATTGAATTTCTCCTGTTCCTGCTTCTCAAAGGGAAGCTCACTCGCATCTAGTAAGTGCTGTTATCAATCTCTGCTCGACAAATCGACACCGCTAACTGTGCGATCACTCTACAGCCAACCTCGAACGTACCTCGTCCCTGATAGAGAGCGAACCGAACCGTCCCCACCAGGTCTCTTCAAATGGATAATCCCAATCTTCAGCACGTCAAGCTCCGCCTTTATCCAGAAATGTGGCCTGGACGCCTACTTCTTCCTGCGATACCTGCGTATGCTCCTTAAAATATTCGTCCCTCTCGCTGTTATTATACTGCCGACGCTGTTACCGTTGAATAAGATTGGCGGAAAAGATCGAACCTACAAGAATGGGACCGACACAGGGGACAGGTGGAATGTGACTGGATTAGACCAGCTGGCGTGGGGTAATGTTGCTCCAGAGAACACGCACCGCTACTGGGGTCATTTGATCCTGGCGATATTTGTCGTTATCTATGTCTGCGCCATCTTCTTCGACGAGCTAAGGAGCTATATACGCCTCCGTCAAGCGTATCTAACATCCCCGCAACATCGTTTACGAGCATCTGCGACAACTGTCCTGGTGACGGCTATCCCGCAAAAATGGCTTTCTCTCGAGGCTTTAGAGAAGCTATACGATGTTTTCCCTGGTGGAATCCGGAACATTTGGATTAATCGCAACTTTGATGATCTCAACGAGAAAGTCAAAGAGCGAGACAGGCTGGCGTTGAAGCTTGAAACGGCGCTAACCGAATTGATCATCAAATGCAAAAAGGCTCAAATGAAGCAGGCGAAAGCAGCAGCGAAAAAGGCCGGGATCAAAGATGCCGACAAGAAGGAGAAGGAGGACGCAGATGCGAAAGCTTCAAGAATAGCCATGGGTGCTGGTATCAGCTCCGGAGACCCTCATCAAGCCCATACTCTTCAGGAAATCTTGCATGGCGACAAATTAACTCGAAAAGGAACCAAGACAGACAGACGCAGGCATATAAATCCCCTGGAGCCTGCTATCGGGTTGGCAGGGGCTGTCGGCCAGGAGGTTGGCAAGCTGGGTAAGTCGGTCTTTGGTACTGTTATGAGACACGATCACGCCCAGCAAAATGGAGACCAGCCTGTATCAGACGAGTATACGTCCGACGACATCGCGACTGCCCACGGCGCGACGGATCCTACTGACATATCTGCGGGAGCTGAAAGAGACTCGCAACCGCGAAGGCCGTTCTGGAGAAGCAGGCCATCCAACTTATCCAAAAACAGTAATCGAACAGAACCAGATGAGCTGCCCCTTACAGCTCCGGAGACTCCAGTTGTTGACCCAGGGTCGCCTTCCAGCTCAGAAAACGACTCGCCAGTGAGGGCCCGCCCGGACAAAGATTTTGACCTTGCACGAAACGACGGCGCAGAGACCGAGGATGATACGTATCCGGTGGCATACAATGAACATTTCGAGAAGGATGATGCTGGTGAGCCGCTATGGCAAAAGTATATTCGTCCCAAAGACCGTGAAACCATGCGATTGCCAATCTTCGGTATCAGCTGGATGCCTTCGCTTTGGCTCATGGGAAAGAAAGTTGACACCATCGATTATTGCCGCAAAGAAGTCGCTCGCTTGAACTTGGAAATCGAAATTGATCAACAGCACCCCGAAAGGTTCCCACTCATGAACTCGGCCTTTATCCAGTTCAATCATCAGGTTGCTGCCCACATGGCTTGTCAGGCAGTCAGCCATCATGTGCCCAAGCAAATGGCTCCCCGCACCGTCGAAATTTCCCCAGATGATGTTATCTGGGACAACATGTCAATCAAATGGTGGGAGCGTTATCTACGTACATTTGGAATCATCGCCATCGTCATCGGCATGGTAATCGGCTGGGCTTTCCCAGTTGCGTTTACCGGTTTACTGTCTCAGCTTTCCTATCTTGAAGACGCATTCACGTGGCTGTCGTGGATATCAAAACTGCCAGAATGGTTTATCTCGGCTGTACAGGGTATCCTGCCTCCACTATTTTTGGCTATTCTCATGGCAATTCTGCCACTCCTGCTTCGTTTCCTCTGCCGAGCACAGGGTCTCCACACAGGCATGGAGATCGAGCTTACCGTGCAGAATTACTACTTCGCCTTCCTCTTTGTCCAGCTGTTTCTGGTCGTCGCCATCTCGTCCAGTATCACTACCATCCTCCAAAACATCACCGATGTCACAAGCTGGCCGGATCTTTTGGCGCAGAATATCCCCTTATCAAGCAATTATTTCTTCTCTTACATGATTCTACAAGCGCTCTCTGTGAGTGCTGGAGCTCTAGTCCAGATCTTTAGCCTTGTCAGCTGGTTTATCCTTGCTCCAATCTTGGATTCAACAGCTCGCAGAAAATGGGCCCGGACCACCAATCTCAACCAGATGCAATGGGGTACCTTCTTCCCCGTCTATACCACCCTTGCATCAATCGGTATGTGAAGCTATTACTCTTTATTGAACTCTCTAATAGCGTGCAGGATTGATATATTCGGTTATTGCGCCTCTGATCTTGGTGTTCAACATCATTACCTTTAGCCTGTTCTGGTTCGTTTACCGATACAACACGCTATATGTCACGAAGTTTCGCTTCGACACCGGTGGTTTACTGTTCCCGCGGGCCATTAACCAATTGTTCACTGGTATCTACGTCATGGAACTATGTTTGATCGGTCTTTTCTTCTTGGTTCGTGATGTTCAGGGTACCGTTGCCTGCAAGGGACAAGCAATCGCAATGATTGTTGTGATGGTGCTCACCGCCGGGTTCCAGTTCCTGTTGAATGAAGCGTTTGGCCCTCTAATTCGTTATCTACCGATCACATTGGAAGACGAGGCCGTTCGCCGGGACGAAGAGTTTGCCCGCGCACAAAGGGCACGGTTGGGACTTGATGGTTACGAGGAAGAGGAGGAAGCAGAAGAGGAAATGGATACCCTTGAACATCGACTGAAAGCTCGTGAACGTGCTCAGTTCCAGGAAGAGCAGGATTCCAGTGACATTGAAATGAAGAAGTTTGAAGCCAACGGTGTGTCGAGACGGGCCTCTGGTCTGAGACGCAAGGGGCAGGGCCTCGATCCTCAGACCGCCGCTAATCTTAATTCTTCTCGTCGACCATCATGGGCCACCCATCAGTCTCCCAATCGGCGTTCTAAATATTTTGGTACCAATTCCGAGCAGGCAGTCCCCACAATTCAGCGGATGAGGGAGAAACTTCAGGAAGATGCTGAAGCCCAGGCTCCTGCAAGAACTCACAAAGGAGCTGCCTTGTTTGCAGGTATTCACGACGAACTGGAGGATCTCACCCCTGATGAGCGTGATCAACTTGTCCAGCGCGCCTTTCAACACGATGCACTCCGCGCCAAGCGCCCTGTCATCTGGATCCCACGTGATGACCTTGGAGTTAGTGACGAGGAGATTTACCGCACTCAGCGATTCAGCAAGCATATCTGGATTAGCAACGAGTACCAAGCACTTGATGGAAAGGGCCGGACTATCTTTAGCCGCAGCCCACCCGACTTCTCTGAGGTGGATCTCATTCAACTATAATCTTTTTACTTGTATATAGCAACGGTCTCTCCTATGGTAATGCTCCTTTTTAGCGACTGGCGTTTTTGGAGGTGGATACTGTTGCCTTTTTGTTTATAGGATTTTCTTCTCTAACCAGGCTCTTTCTGGCACCTACATAAAGCACATACTAGCTTATGACAGCTGTACATTGATGATCGCCGAAGAACATTCTGATACCCTTCTATACGCATGCTCCAAACCCGTACTTCATTCTCCCAGTCTTGAATCAAATACACCAGATACTCCGTTTGAACTCCAAATCCCATACCCACCCCAATATACTCAACAAGCAACAGGGAACGCCCTAATCTGGCTCTTCCTATTGAATAACTTAACCTCCGCCTTCCGTCTCCTCGCAAGCCCATTCACCATCGTCCCATTCACATAAATCCACTGCGGCAGCTCTCCGTTTCCAACAAGCCCTACATCTCCACCATCATTCAACCGCGCAACCAGCGTAGATTTTTCCATTGCCTCGATACCAGCATTGTACGTCCACGAGACCAACGCTCCGTACTGGTTCTCATTCAGTGTTACAGCATCTGAAAGCACATTCGTTAGGGCGTTTTGGTAGGCCTGGTCGCCGATTAGCATTAGTATGTCATGTCGACAACGAAGGCCTATATTTGCTGCTGAGGGGTCGGACGAGGTGAAAGGCAACATACGGCCAGATCATTCACCAATAACCGAGACGCAGATTCCTCAGATAGAGGTTGTGGGAACGAGTCTGAGATATCGGAGCATGGCCAGTCGGTGCAGAGGTGGCCGTATCCGACAGTCGGGTTTCCGTAGCCGTTGTCAGAGACGGAGGGTTTGAAGGGCTCGAAGGTTTTGAGGAGCTTCAGCGTTGCTGGGTTTACACTGGGGCCGGGACAAGCTGCAGAGGCAAAGGGTGTGAGGAAGAATATTGTTATGAGGAGGAGGTTGAGGAGGCGGCGCATCTTGCCGTTGTGTTGAGTGGTGTTTGGGGGTGCGTTCTGAGGTATATGGTGAGTCGAGGAGTGTTTGCGGGGGCGTATAGTCAAGCCTTGTCAGGGTTGACTGGTTTGAGGTATGAGGGGAGTCGCTGCCGTCAACTATCCTCTTTCGAGTGTTATCGGTGTAGTATCTTGGTGATCTGCATAGATCGGCCTGCGGATACGATGCAGTCGTCAGCATGTGAATCCACGGGTGGGGGATCGCATCTCTCACAGATGGTACCTGGATTGGGATCTGCAAGGGCCAAGGGGTCTGTTTTCCATCCACCCCGTTCGAGCCTTGGTTTTAATAAGTTAGGGCATATTCGTTGGCCGCGAGGCTGAAGAGTTCCGACTGTTGTTGAAACCTAATGTCGTTTCAGTCTGTTGAACTACGCATACGAGTGCCAGGTTCTGGCGAGCGTTCATGGATACCGCAAATGCAAAGGTTTTTATCGAATTGTTCAAGCTTCGATCTTTTATTCAAGTGTTTGATCATGGGTCGAAGAAAGGGCTTGGAGAGAGAAAATAACAAATCGAGGGATGCCGGTAGGCACCGCACAGATAGTTCTTGTCTTTTTTTAGATCTCACAAAGTACAGTACCGAATCACCAGGGCTCGACGGAAGACCTAGGCAACAGCAGCATCACAAAGACGGACTTGTTAGTAACACCAGGGCCATAAACTACCGGTGATCAAGCGGCCTAAGAATAGCAGCCAATAGGATTCTCAGTCTTGCCTCGGTCCGTCAAATCCCTGGAGTTGAAGACTGAAACATATCGAAGGTGCTTCTGGCGCGCAGGCGTCGAAGAGGGTGGTCGGCATTTGATGGTGAATGGAAACTGTGTGACATGTCAGCCAATGCGTCAGGATAATGTAAGAAACACAAGAGTTGAGAAAAAGACAAATGCGAGAGAGGAATATATCCAAGATATCATGATTGGAATTTATATTGACCTATCTAAACCGTTCAATCCATGTACTTGCACAGAGGGAGTCGATAATTGTCTATGCTCCAGTAAGGCCGACGGACTCCGTTCCACTCTCCCTCCAGCGAGGGAACTGCAATGTCCTCCCACTCAACATCGAACCCAGCCTCGAAGATATCAATCTCCACGACCTTCTGGTAGACATCATAGCTGATCTGTCGATCGGCCCCCATGCCGTTGAAGAAACTCCACTTTCCTTCTTGCTCGAGCAGACCGATAACCTGCTCTGTGAAGAATTCCCGGAAGTCCGCATAGGACTCGGCGAATGTATCGTAGTAGATGGCATCGAACATCTCACCCTGCGCCACCAGGTCAGGGAGAATGTCTTGCCATTTGCCTTCGTGAATGACAACACCGGGTTTTTCATGCCAGCCTTTCCGCTTCATCTCTGCAACAACGTCGGGGTGTGCCTCAATGATGTGATGTGAAGAGGGGTACTGGTCCTGGAGGAATCCGTCGACAATGCCCATTCCGTGTCCGACGTTTAGGACGCGGAGCCCCGGGATGGGGAGGAGTTGTTTGGCGGATTTGAGCATGATGTCTGATTCCCACGCCATCATTACTCCATTCTGGTCTTGGTCCAGTAGTCGATCTTGCTGGAATGTCAAGTCTGAGGTCAGATACCGTGAGCTTGTGACGTTCGGACCTGCTGCTTCTGTCGTGGTCGCTGTAGCTGTAGCTGTGGCGTCGACTAATTGAGGAACAGACTCTTCCTCGGTTGTGGGTGCAGCATCAGTAGACTCCTGCTGAGCCTCCTCCTCATCGTCATCCCCATCCGACAGCTCCTCGTACCCATCCAATCTGTTCAACAATAACTCCGCCCGCACACCAGCATCCACAATCATTTCATACAGCTCCGTCAAACCCAGCCTCCGAGCAAGACACCCCGGCGTCTCATCATTCAAATCCAAGTCATTCCAGATAGCACCCTCCTGCAGGAGAAATTTCACAGTAGCCACGCCCGACTGAACGGTGCTCTCATGCTCACTAGTAGTCTGGTCTCCGTTCGCGTGTACGCCGTTCGGCTCGCCATTCGGTACAACCTCGTCGTCATCGGCCTCGCAAGCTGCAATGGCCGAGTGCAGTGGCGAGTAGCCTGTCTCGGGGTCTTTGACGTTGGCGGGGTTGTTTCCAGCTGCTTCTCCAGAGCGGATAAGGCGGCGGAGTTTGGGGATGTCGTGCTGCGAGGCGGCAAGGAGGATCTCTTGGACCTCAAGGTCCACGTCGATTTCGATTGCTGGGTCTTGCATTTCTGAATAATGTGAGCATGGACCTGAGGAGTTTTTTGATTGTTGTAAGGTAGATAAGGGAGCGGCGCGCCCAAAAAAAAAGGCGGGGTTCGAAGTAAGTCAGTTCGTCGCAATGAGGGGGCACGCACTTATGTTATGCCAAAAACCAATATGCTGTCCTCTCAAGACAGTTTTGACAGGCAGCTAAAGTGTCCTGTGAATGCTGCTGTGCTTTGGTGGTTGAAGAGGTTTGAGATTGTTTCTTTTCCCCGCCGAGATATAAAATTTCCGCCTGCCGCTTCCGTCCCCGCAATCAACGAAAGACTGGATAGGTTTCGAGCTGGCATGATTCGTTGGGCAAGTGCAGATTCGCTGCGATCGCAACTACAGCTTTGACTTACTAACATGATTTTTTTCACGACGCTCAAGAGTATTAGAGAAGAGACACAATTCGCCTGGTTGCTGGGATAATCCTTGAATAACTATTTGTACAGATAATGTGTTGCAGAGTCTGGACCACTTGAATATATGGCGGCCAGGAATGCTTCATCGCGAGGTTTTGAATGCCCCATAAACACTTATTTCTTGTCAACTTCTGATCCGGCGTTCACATTCAACCCAAGGCCTTCAGAATCCAGGTACAGCTTGTTCCTGCCGCCGCTTTCTTGGATGATCTGAGCAATGTGCCTGGCGTTCTCGATCTTCCGAAGCTCGATGTAACTCTTGCTCTTCTTGATCGCATCTCCGATAAGCTCGGCCGAGCGGGCTTCACCCTGAGCGCGGACAATGAACGCCTGCTTCTCTTGGCGAGCCTTGTCGACTAGGAAAGCGGCCCTTTGGGCTTCTTGTTGAGCGACTTGCTTGGCCTCGACAGCGGCGGTGAATTCGGGCGAGAATGTCAGGTGCTATTAAAGAAAATGATGTCAGCAAAGTCGAGTCACAGAATTGGAATATGACAGCGGAGGAAGTGTACCGTAAGAGAAACATCATCTAGGACAATGTTGAAACGAGCAGCTCGTCGAGCGAGATTATCGCGAACAAGTCTTGCGACATTCTCACGCTGAGTAATAAGCTGACTGGCATTGAACTGGGCAACCACGCTCTTCAAAACCTCGTTCACGATAGATGGAAGCACGCGCTCGTCAAAGTCCTGGCCGAGGGTTCGGTAGATCTGAGGAAGAGCATCTACCCGAGGTTTTGAAAGCACACGGCAGGTGATGTTCACCATCTGTAGATCTTTGGTACCAGTCAGGGAAGCAATGTTCCTCGGCTTCGCTCGGACATCGTAGATGATCGGGGTCTCGATCCAGGGAATCATAATGTGGGTTCCTGCATTAGAAGACATCGTCAGATCCATAAGATGGCAGGAGTAGACAGAAAGACTCGGCGCTTACCTTCCGGGTAGATGTCCTTCTTGACACCTCCGATTCGAGAGTACTTGATTGCGCGGTGACCACCATCAACTAAGAAACCCACTTAGTAACCCCAGACATATCCATATGACGGCCATAGAGACACAAAGAGCCCTTACCGTTGAACAACGTGTTTGACAGAGCCCATCCTCCGAGACCGAGGACAATCAAAGCTGCTGACGCGCCCAGTCCACCACCACCTCCACCGGATGGGAAGCCCCCATACTTGTACTTGTTCCGGTTCTGCAGAATAAGCTGAAGCCTCTGCCACTGATCTTTCGGGATCCGAGACATGATGAATATGTGAAGTGCGAGATTGACGTCTGGATGGGGAGGTCGGAAGAAGCCCTTCGAGGTTCGTCAATTTCCGGCAGTTCTCAGAATTCGGACACCGCCTTGGCAGCAAGCTCTCATACAAATCTGTCCGCCGACTGTCAACGATCGTTATTCTTTGCGTCGCCCAGAACAAACTCGAATCTCAAAGAGCTTGAGAGGGAAGCGTACCAGTGGTCTATAGATCGAAGTGTTATCTCAGAGTTGAAACTACTATACTTCTTTTCCTATCTCCCTTCCATTTTCCCAGAACATTCGCTTGTTGGACTTTCATTTGCGCCTTGAATAATTCGTACTTTGTCGCATATTGGTTGCTTCTGAACAATTCCGCAAAGATGGGTCCAGACAGAGCTGGGAAAAGTGTTTTCCTCGGGAATATTCCCTACAGTATGCTACTCTTATGTGTTTCACCAGTTCTCCGTCCAGTGACGCTAACATGGAGTGTTTAGACCTCACTGAGGAACAGGTCAAAGACATCCTTAGCACCGCCGGCACGGTGACGAAGTTCCGCTTGATGATGAACCCCGAAACAGGAAAGCCGAAAGGATACGGATTCGCGGATTTCGCTGATGCAGATGCTGCCGCGTCTGCAGTCCGCAACTTGAACGACTACGAGATTATGGGCCGCAAAATTCGCGTGGATTGGCCTCACAACAACGAGAAAGACTCTATACCCGAAGATTACTCACAACCTCCACAAATGCCCGGCCAGGATGCGCAATTAGGTGGCCCGCAACTATCTGCACCTCTTCCTCCGCTCCCACCAGGCGTCGAGTTACCCCCGCACCTGGACTGCCCTAATGCCATTTCGCAAACGCTTGCCGCTCTTCCGCCAAACCAACTCCTCGACGTCCTCCAGCAGATGAAGTCATTGGCCATGTCAGATCCTGCACGTGCCACAGAGCTCCTGCGCCAGGCCCCTCAGCTTGCATATGCCATCTTTCAAGCGCTGCTGCTCTTGAACCTTGTTGACTACAACACCCTTGGAGCCGTGGTGGAGCAGGCTGCCCAGCCCACGGCGCCGCCTCCAACTGCCCCTCCTGCTGCACAGGGATTCCAGCCGTTTCCCGCCGTTCCGGGTCAAGTAGCGACGCCGCCAATGGTCAATACACCCTTTGCTCAGCCGCCGCAGCCGCCCCAGCAGATGCCTGGGCAAGACGAACTGCTGCAGCAAGTCCTTAGTATGCCCCAGGCGGCCATTGACGCTCTTCCTCCCATGGAACGGAGCCAAATCATGCTCTTGCGGCAGCAGCTAATGCAAGGTGGAATGCGGTGAGAGGGCTTCGTTCTTTTTCTGATAAGTCAGGTGGCGCTATTTTCATTGTATCTATGGCAGTGTCGACATTTTCGGATTCCCGGCGCAAACGGTTCTCTTGGGAGTCTCTTATGATTTGCCTTGAATGATACCTGGGCATCAGCAGATTTTTCTCATGCTTTTTGTGTATTCTCTATTTTATCTTCTGCTGTTTTCTATTCTTACTGGGCAAGGCAGACGACGCACCATGTGAATTGGCATCTGTATGGAGTTGGCGTTGTTGGGGGTTGGGAAGGAAAAGTACGCCTTCGAGCACCGGTTCTCGCAGCAGTGATCTGCGACCGAAGCGTATAGCAGCATAGCTATCTTGAGTCGTCGCACCTAGTTTTCCTTGGATAGATCATGATTCAGAGATCACCTAATCATCATTGGCCTCGAGCTACTCCAACAATCCCATGGGATTTGGGACTGACCATTGATGTGACCTGCTCAATGTAGCGAATGCAACCTTTTCGCACGAGGATCTATCCTTCTACATGCCCTTTAGCTTCTTTCTTACGTACTGTGGTTTTTATTCTGCGGGTTACACCAACTGGGGAGTGTACTGTTTGGCGGGAACTCCTCCGCAAGGATTCGTTCGCCCTCCACCCAGTATAACACTATTTAAAGACTAAATACTAGACTCTTGTCCATCCAGCGATCAGCATCAATCAACTTGCGCTCCACAGAAGTCCAAAACTTTATATCGTGACGAGTGCGGCCCGTCTGCGTCGCTGATCCCCAAGATAAGCACCCTCTCAGTTCTTTGTCTTGAATATCCCATCCTGAAGCTCGGATCGAGTCCATCATCAGCCCATTTCATTAATATTCGCCTATCACCTGCATCGAGTCCTACTTCCGCTTCAAGACAAGATCTCATCCTACTAGATTACAACGCATCACAGGATCCTGGTTCTTGTCGCAACTTAATCGCTGGGTTCCTGGCCACTGGAAGACGGCAGCATCCGGTTCCGTTTCTTGGGACAATTTACAATGCAGCTCGATCTAGCCACAAACGGCTGACCCTGGCTCCTACTCCCGCTCTCAATTATCAAATGTTCAGCCAGCCCAGGAAACCGAGGGCCGCCAAAAACAACCAGGTCTCTTCCACGGCCAAATCGACAATGCGCTCAGACACCAAGAGGGGAGGACGAGCTCGGGCTGAAACCACGCTGTCAATGACAATTACTTCTGGCTACCTGAAAAGGATCGGAGATGATCATTGTGGCATCACCAAATCCGACAAATCACATACATGAACGATGGAAGATCACGTCCCGCATCCCTGGGTTCGGCCACTGGAGCGGTCGGAGGCGTCCTGAACCAGCCCAGACCTTGCTTTTTCACCAATCGCTAACTATCCTGGAATGCGCGTCCCTGCTCTTTCGCTCAACATTTTTTTTGTTTTGCTTTTTGATGGTCGGATAACAAGACTTGACCATTGCGGGCCAGGCTTGGAAAAGTACGAAGAAGATCCGGATGCTAGGATCTACCAAGTATAAATAAGAATGCTGCTGTGGGACATTAAGTTCCTTGCCCGTTGACGCTCGTCAATTCCGATATTGTTTCGATCCTGACTGACGGCGCTGCTGCAGGGACCTTTCTCTCCGAGACCTCCCCCGCTAGGAACATTTCACCACTAGCTTGGTACCATGCTGACCGCAGAATACCTGGAAATGAAGGCAGCATCATGCCAGACGCATCTTCATACTACACTTCGGGCTTGGAACCGATTACAGGGGATAATCAATGATGGTGAAATTGAGCTCGATGGCACAAAGCTTGATATACCCGGAGTGGTAGCGGTGGCCCAGTAAGTCAAAAAGTCGTTATCGAGGATATATGCTCTTACTTATGACGGTAGCCATCGTTGTATACCGAAAATCACTAGGGATCCCGTGATTCTCGACAGAATCGATACAAGTATCAGGGTTTTGAAGGACCAACTTGACAATGGCTACAGTGTATATGGTTAGTGGAATGCTCAGTCGAGCATAACCACGTGGAACATGATGGACTGACATGGCGGCGCAGGAGTCAATACTGGGTTTGGCGGAAGCGCGGACTCGAGGACAGACAAGGTGGTCGCACTTCAGTCCGCACTACTACAGCTAACGCAAGCTGGTATCCTGGTGGAGTCGGACAAGGATGGCTCAACAAACTCGCAGCTCGAATCACATGCCATGCCAGCTGCATGGGTACGGGGTACTATGATAGCCCGCTGCAACTCGAATCTCCGTGGACATTCTGCCGTGAAGCTCCCTGTGCTTGAATCGATGGCTCGTCTGCTACAACACCAAATCACCCCGGTTGTTCCTTTGAGGGGCTCAATCTCTGCCTCGGGAGATCTGATGCCGCTCTCCTATATTGCTGGTACTATCGAAGGAAATCCGGATGTTTATGTTCAGGTGCAGGATGGAGATAAAACTCGGATTATGAAGTCGAGTGATGGACTACAATCCGTGGACATGGAAGCCCAGAAATTGGGACCGAAAGAAGGACTGGGGCTGATCAATGGAACTTCGACATCCGCTGCGGTTGCTAGCTTGGTGTTGTACGAGACACACCAGTTGTCTGTGCTCGTCCAGGCTCTCTCTGCCATGGGTGTCGAGGCTCTCACGGGGACTGCCGAGAGTTTTCACCCGTTTATCTCTGCTGTTCGACCTCACGATGGACAGATCGAGTGCGCAAATAACCTGCTTGCTTTCCTCCGGGGTTCGAAGTTGGCACAAGGTCTAGAGACTCAGAGAGTTCAAGACCGTCCAGGATTGATTCAAGATCGCTATGCTTGGCGCTGTGTGCCGCAATGGGTGGGACCTCAGCTGGAAGATCTACTTCTAGCTCATCGGCAAGTCACTGTTGAGCTCAACTCGACCTGTGACAATCCGCTTGTGGATGTGAAGACAAACAGTGTCTTCTCTGGTGGCAATTTCCAGGCAGTTTCGATCACCTCGGCCATGGAGAAAACCCGATTGTGCTTGCAGATGTTTGGTCGATTAATCTTCTCCCAAGCAACAGAGATGATTGATCCCAGCCTAAACAATGGCCTTCCAACCAATCTTGTTGCAGATGACCCAAGCTTGTCGTTCACTATGAAGGGAGTGGACATTAGCATGGCATCATATATGGCAGAGCTGGGCTATCTCTCGAACCCCGTCAGCTCGCACGTTCAGTCAGCAGAGATGCGCAACCAAGCCATTAACTCTATGGCTTTGGTGTCTGCTCGGTACAGCATGCAAGCTGTCGAGATTCTATCTCTCATGTGCGCCTGTGACCTATACATTGCATGCCAAGCTCTGGACCTTCGCGCCCTTCATCTCGCTTTTCTAGAGCAAGCGAAGGTACAACTTCATGCCGTCACATCGAACATATTCTCGACATACCTCTCCGAGTTAGAGCTAGCGGCCTTGGACAATACCCTCAACAATTACTTGACGGAAGCATGGCCGACAACCAACCGTCTCAGTCCTTTCGACCGGGTGCACTCGGTGATTGATAACGCTCTCTCAGTACTCCTTGAGAAGCTCAAGCACCACAGCGGCCCTAGACTGGGAGATCTGGAGGCATGGAAAAGCCAAGCACAGGACGCGTTGAACAATGCGTACCAAGAAACCGCAGCTGCATTTTTCTCGAAGCAACATACTGTGAACCTGCTTGGTGAGGGCTCTAAGGTTTTGTATGAAACAGTACGACAAGAGCTAGGTGTTCCTTTCCACCAGGGCTTCGTTGAACATCCCACCATCGACAGCGAGACTCACAACGGCCGTGCCAAAAAGACCATCGGCTCGTGGATATCAATTATATACGAGGCGATTCGAGACGGGCGTCTCATGAATCCATTATTGCAGTCGCTGAGCTCTACTGCCATTGATGAGTTGGATGTAAGCGTAGATTGGAGAGAGACTCCGACCCCTGCTTCTTCTGGAAACGGGCTGGACTGAATTCATTGCGATTGCCTGGAGCGATGCTTGGATAAAGGGGAGCAATGACTTTTCTGTGTTTATTTTATTCACGTACCTAATTCTAGTTAGTCCCTTTCAATACACGGATAATGCTTAATGCTTTGGGATGGCATTTTCAATCTAGTCCTTGTGTTTTTGCTTGTCTGCCAGGAAATGAGCACATTTTGACCATAGTGCAAGCCTCACACCAGGGCGACACAACCCTCTAGTCGCAATGTATTCACTTCACAAGAAAAGAATTTTCTGTTCCCCTTCTCTTATTTTTCTTTTTCTTCCTAACTTTCCCTGCTTCTTTCCTCCCCATCTTCATCACCTGCCATCCTCCACGTGACTCCTTGAACCCTACCTATACAACCTCACCTTCTTTAACCACATTGCAGATAAAAGGAATCAATCTGCCTCTTAAGCCCTTTAAACCATTTCAATTAATTAGAATCTACCCTCCCGGAGTTTCCAGAATGCCACTCAAAAGAAAAAGACCCCCCTCCCTGCCCCTCCGCACCCTCGCCTCAACTCGCTCTAGACGGTCCATCACGCTTCGTCAGAATGCATCGCCTGTTGCTACTCCCGATCGAAATAATGCCCAGTCTGAGACTGAAGCCGTGGAGTTTAAAGCTGAGGAGAGAGCCAAAGACGGAGAGGATCTTCCTGGTGTTGAGGTGCGACCGAGACGTATCGTGACGCTGCACCTTACTAGATCGCGGGCTGCTGCTTCTGCTACCGTTCCTCTGGAATCAGCTGTGCACGGCACTTCAGATGAGAAAGGTGATGAGAGCGATGAAGAGACTTCAAGGCCTGCCAAGCGTTCTAGGCGGTCTTTGGCTGCTGTTGAAGTTCAGATTCAAACCAGATTCGAAGCTGAAACTGGAGCTGAGCGCCAGACTCAGGAGGATTCGTCTGTCACTGATATAACCACCGACACCCCATCTGCCGATGATGCTTACTCTGAACGAGGAAGCATTCGAACTGCACAGAGTTCTCCAATGCCAGTCACTCAAGCAAGGCCAAGAGCAAGATCGATCCCCCGCGCTTCCCGATCAAGGCCAGCTACCGCCAGGTCCAGGTACAGGCCTAGAGGCAGACCTAGGACGCAGCGCACATGCACATCTACCGCTATGGCCTCCACTACCTCCTCTAACTCTACCCTGACCGCCAACTCCAATGTCACTGAGTCTGCAATCGACCTTGATGTCCCCGAGATAGCCCGCTCGCAGCCCTACTCGGGCGCCATGAGGGCTCGGACGCAACTTGCCTTGAGTCTCCCGCCCTTGTACAAGCTTAGTGATATCTACAAGTCTCTTGCGGACAAAGCCATTAACTTGGGGCTTGATGAGGTCTTGGAGTATTTGGGGGAGAGGCCCTTGAGGGTTGTCACAGTTTGTTCGGGGACTGAGGCGCCGTTGCTGGCGTTGGAGATGGTCAAGGATAGTGAGTACCCACCATTTCTTTACCTCTACTTCTACTTACATTGTGTCTTATTCTGAGGCGTGTACTTGCTAACATATGCTCTAGATCTGCGGAAACATTCCAATAAGAACTTGAACTTCAAACACCTGTTCAGCGCCGAGATTGTTCCCTTCAAGCAGGCGTATATTGAGCGAAACTTTCACCCCCCTCTTCTCTTTCGAGATGTGGCTGAGCTCAAGGATAGAGTTGCGTATGTTTCCCGATCCCTCTTATGCTTTCCTGACTTATGGTCTCGCATCGTATGTATAGATCGCACTGCTAACCAACAAAGCCAAACCGCGTATGGCGCCACCGAGAAGATTCCCAAAAATGCAGACATTCTCATCGCCGGCTTCGCGTGCGTCGACTTTTCCGTGCTGAACAACCACCGCAAGACCCTCGACGAAAAGGGCGAGTCGGGCGGCACGTTTTGGGGAATCATCCGATACGCAATGACGTACAGGCCTCGTCTCGTTATCCTAGAGAACGTGAAATCTGCCCCGTGGGAAAAGATCACGAAACACTGGAATGAGATTGACTACTTTGCTATTCGCGCAGACGTCGACACAAAAGCATACTACCTCCCGCAGACCCGCGAGCGAGTGTACATGTTCTGCGTCGACAAGCGGCTCATGGATGGGAATGGGCTTTCGGAAGAAGATATGCGAGCATGGACCGAAGTGTTGGCAAAGTTCAAGCGTCCCGCAAGCTCGCCTGCTGGTATGTTTTTGATGGATGTAGATGACAGGAGACTCGAGCAGATTGAGCGCGACATGGCGATGAAGATTGCCTCGTCGGCGTCGTCTGCGAGGGCTACAGTTAACTGGGCCAAGTATCAGGTTAGGCATCAGAACTATCGACTTAGCCAGGGCCTTGGACATCGTCGGCCCGTTAGCAAGTCTCAGGATGATGGAACTTGTCGGATGCCGGACTTCGCGTGGCAAACCTGGGTTAAATCGTTGCCGGAGCGGGTCTGGGACACGATTGATGTCAACTTTTTGAGGAAGCTGGCGGAGGGATGTGATATGAACTACAAAGAGTATGACCTCCCTCTTTGCTTATCTTCATTTACTGAATAGCTGCTTACTTATTTAGGAGATGCCTGGAGCTATCGCAAGGGATCGATCGCGAGATTGATTCTCGCGCCTATGGTATTGTTGGTTGTATTACACCCTGTGGCATCCCATATATGACGACCAGGGGCGGGCCTCTTTGCGGTCTTGAGTCTCTTGGTCTACAAGGCCTACCGCTAGACAGGCTTTTGTTAACGCAAGAGACTCAGCGCGAACTCCAAGACCTCGCTGGAAACGCGATGAGCTCTCCTGTCGTCGGCGCTGCAATCCTTTCTGCACTCATCGTCGGCCATAAGGTTCTCAAAAAGGGAAATGTAGCTCATGCAGCAAATCCTCGCGCACTCAAACACAAGATCATAACTCCCCAAGAGAACACCATGATACCGAGCCCCATGTTGCTAGACTCAAGCACTGCTGTTGATCTCCCAAATCTCCGTGTGCGAGCAGCGAGCAGCGCGAGATATTGCATGTGCGAAAGACAGAGTTCGACGCGAGCAGTGATATTGAAGTGTACACTATGCTCGCACACAGCGTGCTCCGAGTGCAGTGGTAACCCCACTCATGCTTATGAACGCTGGACTGACTTGGAACGCTCCGCGCCCTTTGATTTCATCAGTGAGCTTCGGAGCATCTTGCCGGCAAGGCTTTTGGTACACAACTTATCTCGCGAAGAATGGAAGGCAACAGAATTGGATCATCCTGGTATACCGCATATCTGGGACGACTTTTGGGACGCACTACTTAGAGTGCCTGGTGATGAACTGCGCTTTTTGGATGTCAAACGAGGTGAAGTTTGGACTGCTGTATACGGCGGCAAGTATTCTTTTTTGAACCTCGTCATTGGACGGGATGATATTGTTTGGCAGCTTTTTGCAAAGCCACATGAGTCGTATCCTGCTATTAGTCTGATCCGCGAGATTTTGTCAAAGCCGATTGCCCGTATGAAGGTGCCGCAAGTTGGATCACTTTTGGAAGGCACTTGGGAAATCTGTTCACCCATTAGCACGCCAACCCCTTTTGCTATTTCTGGAAGCGGCGACCGGGTTCCTTCCTACGAGGCAAGATGCGGATTAGAATTGGGAGGATTTCAGGATTCAAAAGTTTGGACTCACATCACAGTTCAGGGCCCCTTGGAATCGATCAAGTACTTGGAGTTTGACATCCGGGGTACCTATGAGCTTCTTCAGGATTGTGGCACAGCTAACGCCTGTCTTCACAAGAGGCCAGCAGCCAGCGGGCAGCCGGCTATGTACCTGTTCTTGGATCCGACCAAGCTGGGAGAGCCGAAGCTTGATGCGTTTGTCTTTTCCCTTGAGCATCGACGCAACCAGGGTTATGGGAGCCGTTCAACCATTGCTGAGATCACGCACACGTGGCGGTCGTCGAATGTCTCAGAGAGGTCAATTATAGTAAAAGTTTATCATCGGAAGTGGTTGCCTGTCGAAGATGCCACTCTGCGCTGCTATGGTGGCGATGTTGACGAGCCGATTAGGTGCTACAATTTGGACCCCGATGCCTCATTTTGCATTAACAAAGATAAATGCCATGACACCAATATCACGTTGATGTCCTTTGAGGGACCGGTAGGTGTCATTGACACGCCACCTGATTCCGCCGAATGGACTGTCACAGACCCAACAGATGCCTCTGGCCTGTTGCGAGACCATGCATGGCTGTTGCAGAAAGCCGCTGCGCATTCATGGTTTGGGGACTGGAAGCAAGTTGCCCAGGATGAGCTCAAGCTGGAGCAATGCTACAGTTGCGTACCAGAAAAGCCAAAGATCATTTGGGGCCGGAATCGGAGAGGATGGCTGAGGGCATATGAAGATCCGTATGGAGCAGCTAGATACGAACGCCAGGTCAAACTGCGACCTCCGCCATTTTTGATATGCCGCCGCACTGGCGAGCAGCGTCTCGGAGATTTTCGTATCACGCTCAATATCCAAACGCTGCTGCACCAGGCTATCTCGAAACTAGTCAACTCGTGTGTCGACAGCTGTTCTCTTCATTGGCGACTTGTGCCGAACTCATATGACACAAGGAACATGGTCTTTCCTAAATTCGTCTTAAGGAACAACAAGCAGGATCTGCCAAGCTCACAGCCGCCCAGATTTCTGCTGGAACTGCGGCCAGAGCAGCTGCGTTCTCTGTCATGGATGGCAAACCAAGAAGCTGACGACATTGAGCCTTTCACTGAGGAAGAGATTGAAGAGGCGCTTTTGCCAACCCTGATGTGGCGTGCAGAAGGAAGAGTCGCCGCTTCAAAGACTGTACGAGGAGGCATCCTGGCGGACGATGTCGGTTACGGGAAAACAGCCATCGTTCTAGGGTTGATCGACTCGCAGTACGGAAAATTCAAGTTCGACACAGCTGTTTCTCTGAATGACGAAGGATTTATTCCTAGTGATGCGACCCTCATTGTTGTCCCATCTATCATGCTCCAGCAATGGCAGTCGGAAATCGCCAAATTTCTAGGAGACAAGTACAGAGTCCTCGTCTTCCCCTCCGCCGCAGCATTGGCAAAGACGACCATTGCAGACATCAGAGATTCCGACATCATTCTAGTCTCATGGTCTGTCTTCAACACCCCGGCATATTATCAACGTATGCAAAAGTTCTGTGGCGCCTCTCGTGTTCCATCGAAGCCGGGTAGATATTTTGACGACTGGTTCCTGAATGCACATCAATTGATGAAAGACCAGGTCCAGATACTGGCGGAACAAGGCCCGGCAGCTTTTCTCAACAGTTTGCGGGCCGCACGCGATAAGGTCAAACCCGTGGAAGAGGACTGTATCTATGTTCCGTCGAGACGGCTGAGAGGGAAGCAGTACGAGCTGGCACAAGGAGATAAGAATAAAGAAGCGTCGACTGGCGTATCGTATGCGGATGTGTCTAGTGATGATGAAAATTCTGAAATGAGCGATGAGGACGATCCAAACTCTCTTGCCGACAGAGTTCACAAGAACCTGGAGCTCGCACCACCGAAGTCATTTGGGATCAAACACGAAGAAGTGGAGGGGGGCTTGGACGCATACTCGACCGACGAAGACACCGAATGTGACACAATTTCATCGGAGAGATGCCACCCACGCACTCAGCAGAAAGGAAACAGCAGGAAACGGAAGTCCGGTCAAGCCACCCCAGGAAGCAAGCGCCAGAGCACTTGGAACGACAGGAAGCAGTTTAGCATAGACAAGAACGCGGAATCCCAACAATGGGAGACCCTCACAGCGGCCTTCTTCCATGCCTTCGAGTTCAATCGGCTGGTAGTCGATGAGTTCACATATGCAAACACAGACAGACTAAGCCAGTTACTTTCATTGCGGGCTCACTCCAAGTGGGTCCTCTCTGGCACGCCACCACTCAATGACTTTGCAGACGTGAACACTATTGCCCCGTTTCTAGGTGTACATCTTGGAGTTGACGATGATGGCGATATACACTCGCAGAATAGACGGCTGAAATCCCTCCATAGGCAGCGCTCTGAGGCGGAGACGTTTCAGTCTTTTCAGTCTACCCGGAGCGAAGCATGGCACAGGCGTCGACACGAGGTTGCTCAAATCTTCCTAGACCGATTTGCGCGGCGAAATGTTGCGGAGATTGACGAGATTCCGTCAACTGAGCATATCATTCTTGTCGAGCAATCGCCCGCAGAGAAGGTCGTCTATCTTGAGTTGTATAAGCAGCTGATGACATACAATCGGCAACTTCGTCGCAGCGGTGGCCGAGGGCGATTCGGCAGCGACCAGGCAGACCGGCTCGATGAGATTATCGAAAGCAGTTCAACGGCAGAAGAGGCCCTGCTGAAGCGCTGCACGTCTCTTGCGCTCCAGGGACGTTGGAATGGAGATGGCCAACCGGAAGCGGCTACCTGCCAATCCCTTATCAACGTTCGCTTGGAGCAGCTGGCGAAGCTGAAGGATGAGTTCAAAGACAGGGTCAAGTTGGCTGCCTGGGTTTACAACGCATGTGATGTGAAATATGAAAAGTTCCACAAGTTCATTGAAAGTGTGGTTCGACACGACTTTGGTGATATGCTAGTGACAGAGGAAGCGTACCCTCTCATCAAGGACGCCATCTTCAAGTCACATAGAGATGACTGGAAGCTGTTCTTCGCGAGTCTGCACGGCCATGCCAATGTCGAAATCGAAGGCGATGATGCTGAAGAGACCAGCTCTAACCAAGCCAAAAGGAAGTCGAAAGATACCCTTCCTCTGCCCATGAAACCAACGCGGGTTGGGGAGTTCGAACCGATGCTCCGAGAAGTCACAACCACGATCCGCAACCTAATAGTCGAATGGGTTCTCCGTGAGCGAGCACTGCGCTTCCTTGGAACTGCTCTGCAGGTACAGACGGGATCGCAGAAGAGCTTCCCCTGCCATCGCTGCCTGGGTCGGCCTGAATCGCTAGCCAAGATGAATATCCTCGGCTCGTGCGGCCACGCATTGTGCTCGAACTGTACGCCGATAACAATCGAAAAAGAAGAATGTGCGGTCATAGGATGCCGGGGTTCTGGAAAGAAATTCAACGTCATCAATGCCATGACCTTCAGCCCAAATGATCTGGGCGGAGACAGAAACATGGACCAGAGCTCCAGATACGGTGGCACTAAGCTCGACGCCCTCGTCAATATCATTCAAAACAGAGTTCCAGTTGATGAGCGCGTTCTCCTCTTCATCCAGTTCCCCGACTTGATGCAGATAGCATCCAAAGCACTGGACCTGGCCAGAATCAAACACATAACCATCTTCTCTACCGACCGCCAGTCAACCCAGAAGATCGAGCAATTCCAGAAGACCAGTTTCGGGGAGAACAAAGTCCTCTTGTTGAACCTGGGCAGTGAGATGGCAGCGGGACTGTAAGTTCACTCTTCATCTAGAATTTGGCCTTGGGTATTATCTAACCAAGCGTTTCATCTGAATAGAAACCTCCAATACGCGAACCATATCATCTTTCTCTCCCCCCTCCTAACCCAAACCCAATACGACTATGAGTCGTCCATGATCCAAGCTATCGGCCGATGCCGACGATACGGACAAAGCAGACACGTCCACGTTCACCATCTGCTCGCGAAGATGACGATCGATGTGAATATCTTCCAGGATAGGAGGGACAAAGTGGTTGTTGAGAGAGGTGGAGAAGCGGTCTTGGTGTCGGCTGAGGAGGCGTCGAAATCAGAGGCGATCAGCTGCCAGGGTCCGGAGCTGGTTGTTGATAATGCGTTCTGAGTGCTGAAGGGTGTCGGAGAAGTCGGAGGAGAACTAAGATTTGTATTGTATGTAAGAGTAGATGGGAATAACTCTGCGGAAACTGTGTCATTTGAGCATCAATAGATTCAATTCAATGTTCAATATGAAAGGATAAAGTGCATTGGGTACTAAACCTTCTATCGAAGCTCCTGGTCTTGGTATCTTCTCTTCTCTTCTTTGCGTACAAGCAAGACCAGAACCAACATACTATACATACATAACCGGCACCCTGTAGCCTCGTCCGTCAACCAGCTCAGGATGGGAAGACGGGGAGAGGAAAAACGTGACAAAGGCGGAAAATAAACGGAACCAACACCGAACAACGACATGGAAGCTATATTCTCTCTTTTCTCTTGCCTATTATTCGAAATAAATCGTCTATTGCGCAGCCTGCGCCGCCTCGCCATCCAACGCCCCATCCTTCCTCATCATCGTCGCGGGATCCCAAACGGGGTTCTTCAGACTGGTAAGACCAGCGCTGTTCTCGCACGTATCTCTTCCGCTGAGTGGCCCGGGGGCAGGGATCTTGACTGGGCCAGAGGTAGCGGTCACGGACTCCTTGAGCGCGGTGAGAAGGGTCTTGATGGACTCCGGGGTGAGATCCTCGTAGTAGTCGTCGTTGATCTGGACCATGGGCGCGTTGACGCAGGCGCCTAGGCACTCGACTTCGATGAATGTGAACAGGCCGTCTTCGGTTGTGTGGCCCGGGGTGATGCCGAGGTGTTCTGTGATGGCTTGGACGATCTTGTCGCTGCCGCAGCCGCCGAGTTGGCAGGGTGTCTATACACATGTATCCTGTTAGTTTCCAAATACCCAAGCAAATTCCATATTTTCTTCTGTATGGGGGTATGTCATACCGTCGTGCAAAGCTGAACAAAGAACTTCCCAACAGGGTCGCGGTTATACATTGTGTAAAAAGTAGCAACCTCGTAGACGCGCATCGGGGGCATCTCGAGCAGGCGGGCGACCTCGTTCATGACACTGATGCTGGTGAAGCCGTGTTGGCGCTGGCCCAGGTCCAGCAGGGGCATGACGGCGGCCTTTTTGTATTGCGGCGGGTAGCGGGCGATAATCTCTTCGATGAGCTGGTTGTTCTGTTCGGAGAACTTGAAGGGGATCGAGGGGTTGTTTTGGGGGGTGTTGCGGTGCTGTGCGGTTCGGATTTGTTAGCATTCCTCTCGATATGTGTCCAATTGTTCGATTTGCAACATGCAATTGGCGATGGCACAGCGAGAATCGTTGACGTACCACGTGGAGAGTATCGCTGAACCGTTGCGGACCGGCGGAAAAGGGTCTGAATTGGGGCTTGGGGACATGGCGAGTCAATTGGCGGGTGGCCCGTGGGAGGGCGGGGAAGAATTTGGAAGCCATTACCGGCGGCGCGAGGAGGGGGGTATGAGAGGGGTGAGGTTGGGATAAGACGTTAATTTGAGGATGCGTTTGATGAAGTTCGAGGCCGAAGTTGGTGACCGTCCGGCTTTGCGGGTGCTGGTAAGTGACCAATCAGAGGGCGGAGATTACAAGCTCCGCCCAATGTGCTTATAAAAGCGTCTTTCCACCTTGACGGCTTCCACTTATTGAACTTCATCTTTCGATACTCTGCATTATTGAATTTGTTGAATTCTTCTGGAAGATGAGAGTTGTGCCTTCTAATGGATTGGCTCCGACAGCGAAGATTGAGCGTAATGCTACAGTTTTTGAATGGGTATCATGCCCTGAATTGTGGAATGCCACTGTTTATGTCTAGGCCCAGCATCACGGAGACTATATACACAGTAAACCGACTATAAAAGCCCCTTATACTTCTCAACACATCCTTCAATCTCACCTAGCAGTTCTCTCTTCCTTTCCTCACCGATCCAGCTTCCCTGTACACTATTCACCGCAATCAGCTTCCATTCCTCAACACTGAGGTTAAAAGCCTCCTGCACAGCACAATAGCACTCGAGGATATACGCCCCAAAGTACGCCGGATCATCACTGTTGATGCTGAATTTCACCCCAGCGTCCAGGAACTTCCGGATCGGCATCTGGTCGATCCTCTCCACGCCCTTCAGCTGCACATTCGACACAGGACACACAGTGAGCAAGATGCCCCGTTCCGCAACCTGCTTCATAAGTTTCGGGTCTTCAGCAAGCCTCACACCGTGATCGATCCTCGTTGCGCCGATCTCCAACGCCGCAGCGATATACGAGGCGTCACCCTCTTCACCCGCGTGCGAGGTAAGGTTGATCCCCTTCGCCGAGGCAGAGGCATAAATGTCTCTAAACATATCCTTCGGGGGCCCAACCTCCGTAGAAGAAGCCCCCAACCCATGGATAACACTCCCACCATCCTGACTCCCCACCTGCGGCGTTAAATGCCCAGCGTCAAGAGCAGTAGCATACAGCTTCTCCGCGGACTCAACGGACAAATGCTTCAAGAAGCACATAATCAGCCTTGTGCTGATCCCCAACTCCCTCTCTGCCCGCTTACACCCTGCCACATACCCATCCACGATCGTAGCATAGGGCACGCCGCGGTCCTGGTGGACCTGCGGGTCGAAGAAGACCTCTGCGTGGCGGACGCCGTCGGCGTGCGCCTTTTGAAAGTAGGACCAGGCGAGTTCTGTGAAGTCGGATTCTGTTAGGAGCACGGTCATTCCTATGAAGTAGAAGCTGAGGAAGTCATCTAGAGATGTGAAGTGGCCGTAGCGGTGGGATAGGGTGTCTATCGAGGCGTAGGCGGGGTTCTCGGAGGGTTCGGGGAGCGGGATGTTGTTTTTGGTGGCGAGGGAGAAGATCAGAGAGGGGGTAAGACAGCCCTCGAGATGGACGTGGTGTTCACATTTTGGGAGTGAGGCGAGGAAAGTGTGCCAGTTGGGATCAAGATGTGTGTGGCACATTGTGGGTGGACTTCGTGGGGGTATCAGAGAGTATTAGAGAGGCGAAAGGGGTTGTGCAAAACTGGAAAAGGATATATACAAGTATGGACTTTGAACTTTATATGGCCGATGAAAGGTCCACGTGCTGTGCAGCTACTCCGCATAGATAAGCCTCCGACGCGTACCTGAATAATCCGAGTTCAACCTTGGAAAATACGTAAGTGCGAGAGTTTGACAGCCAACGGACCAATAACCAGGCCCCCTGATCCCTCGAGGCGTCGCCGTGAGTCAAAAAATTAGTGACAGTGACTCAGATATTGGGCTTTGATATACGAGAAGATTGATAACCGTGGGTCTTATAGTTTCCACAATTTATCTTCAGCGGAGGATGCCGACGGAGAGCGCCTGGAGATCCACCATCAACGGAAATTCATGAACTTCGTAAAATAAGACTCGGTCTACAATAGCATCGCCGGAAATCTGATAATCTAATCTAAACCTTGAAAGTTGACCCAGCAGCCTTCCTTAGCCGATTCATAACGGCTGCAGATAGAAACTCGTGGTCTGTCACGCCCTCGACATAAATCACATCTACCTCCTTTTCATCCATTGCCCGTAGAGAGGCGAACAGGTTCCGTGCGACGTCTTTGATTTCTGAGCCCAGATGGCAGTCGAAGACCTCCTTGGTCTTGCCGCCGACGGGGACGGAGAACTCGATAAGGCTGTCCACGAGTGACGGGACGGGTCTGGACTTGGTGTCGAGTTCATCCACTGGTAAGAGCTGCAGACCACGCTGCCATGTCCGCGTTCGCACGATACCGATAGAATGTGCGCCGACGGCTGTATCTTCTAAGTCGCGCTTGATATGCTTCACCACGGCCTGCGGCCCTGACCCGTATTCGAATAGGACAACTCTTGCCTTGGGAGAATAGTGGCGATATTTCATGCCCGGCGCGCGAGGAATCTCTTTGACATCATATGTTCCATCATGGTACCCAAGTTGTACGGTTTCCCACCCAGGGCACGTTTGTATTTCCTCGATCGAGACACCACCGGGTCTCAGGATGCTTGGCGGATGGGACAGCCCATCCACGACTGTGCTCTCAACACCGACTCCGCACGGTCCTCCATCGAGAATCAGCTCAATACGGCCCTTGAGATCATGGTGTACGTGCTCCGCTGCAGTAGGCGACGGCTTCGTAGACGCATTCGCCGAAGGCGCCGCCAACGGCCGGTCCGCAACATGAATCAATAGCCGAGCCAGAGGCGAAGAGGGCATGCGGACGCCAAACGTCGTAAGATTCGAAGTAACCTCAGGCGCAAGACAAGATCCCGAGGGGTTCGGGAGGAGAATAGTCAACGGGCCTGGCCAGAAGCGCTCAATCAAGGGCTCATAGATCGAGGGAACAGAGTTCCTTGTCGTCTTTCCACCGCGCGGAGAGTCGATCGCCGGGTTGAGTAGTCGATCTAGCATCTCCAGCGAGTCAATGTGCACAATAAGCGGGTTATCCGACGGCCTCTGCTTCGCCTTGTATATTCCCTGTACCGCATCGCTCCGCGTCGCATCCGCGCCTAAACCGTACACTGTCTCTGTGGGAAATGCAACGGGTATATCGGTCGTCTGCAGAAGCTGCGCAGCTTCCGCAATGGCCGCTGCCTCTGGCGTGTTCTGACTCTGTTCACTGGCCCACCACTCTGCGAGAGATTTGTCCCCTGGTCCATCCTGATTGAGACGGATGGCCGGTGCGATTCGCGTTGATTCTTTGGGCGTCATTGTGGCTGCGGTAACACTAGAAACGGGCCTTGTAAAGCTGCGCGGGGAGCCGCGAGCAGCGAGGCGTCGCAAAAAGGGGAGCAGATTGACTGCTTGCCCGCAATGGAGGGGTGGTAGTCGTGGACTAAGTATACAGGCGTGTGTATGACTTATGAGTCAACGCTGGAGGTGGAGTTTCCCAGGACAGGGGGCCCGATGGAGCAAGATACTGTATTTTTGGGTTAGCTTGGAGATTGACAGCGGCTACGCGGTTTTCTTGAATCCACAACTTACTGGGCCAACACACTGCGGCGTCGACGGAGAAGATGAAGCACTTGACGATCGTCTGGAAAATCTTGCGATGACGTCGACTGCATGACTAAGCGGTGGACACAGCATCGAGGAAAGACGACAACATTTTGAGGCTTGATAAGGAATCTGGATGAGATTGGCTTAGGGATGATGAGGCTACGCAATATTTGTGAATCGGGTGAGATCATTGTGAGCTCCTCCGTTGAATGGTTGAATGGTGTGTGGTGGTATTCGCATACAGATAGATCTATCTAGCATCTAGAAGATATACTTCTGGCAAGACATGCTGTCTCATCATGCAAAGCTAAGTGTAGCTTAGCCTCGATAGGCTACATGTCTTATTTCTTCTTTCCTCCCTTCCCTCCTTTGTTGCCGCTTCCACCCTTTCCTTTACCCTTGTCGCCGCCCCCTCCGCCACCAGCACCGATCATGATCCGCACTTTGCTGACCGGGACCGTGTTGATGATCTCAGTATCTTTCCAGCCCTTGAGAAGTTCTCCTTCCCGTGCCCGGAGTTTCTCTGCAGCGCTGCGACTGATCCCTGCATCTTCGGCGTGCTCCTTCTTGACCTTGCCCGTTGTCGTCTCGGCCACCCATCGCCCGAGGATCTCCTTGACAGCCTTTCCCTTCTTGACTGCGCCTGGCTGCAGCTTGACGCGATACTTGTATCGCCCGAGTGAAGACCAAGGCGCGCATACGGGGATAGCCGCTAGAATCTCATCATCCGGATGAGGCGTCCCAACCAGCGCAGGTAACCATTCAAGGTCCGCGGCCTCGGCGGCAGCGGTTTCTTCGTCGTAGTCATCGCCGCCCTCTTCAAACCGGGCTTGACGCTTCTTCTCCGCTTGAGCGGCACGTTCATGTTGCGCCTTGCGGCGCTTCTTCTGTTCCTCCGCTTCCTTTTCACGTTTGGCCTTTGCTTCGGCTTCCGCAGCAGCTTTTTTCGCCTTGACGCTGCTTGCTCCCAGAAGGCGGAGAGCTAGCTCTCGTTCCTCCTCGTCTTGGTCAGCATACTTGGAGGCGGCTTTCTTTGACTTTCCTTTACGGCCACGGACGGGCAGAGGGGTAGACTTTGTCTCTGCGGACTTTGTTGTGCCGTTAGTAACTGGTGTCGAGCGCCCGCTTGCCTCTTCTGACTTTGGAGTCGGCGTGTCAAGAGGCTTCCCTTGTCGTAGCAGGCGCCGTTCTCTTGCCGAAAGATGACGCTTTCCCTGCGCTTGTGAGGAGGTCACACTTTCGGTGTCATCCAACGTAGGCTGCTCATCTTCTGGCATGTCCTTCTGACTCGAGTCTTCCGCAACCTGCTGGGCCTCGCTTTGCTCTTCTGTTTCTTGAGTAGGTTCTCCAACTGATTCCGTTTCACTGTCATCTTTTTCGTTTGTAGTTGCTACCGGAGAAGCAGCTGATCCAGGTTGCAATGGGTTCGTTGTGGAGTTTACATCACGGCTCTCTTGCTCGTCTTCAGACTCTGAAGCCTCTGCTTGTTCTTCCACTTCAGCCTGCTGGGGAGCCTCAGCAGGTTCGGTAGGCGCGGCCTCTTCCGAGCCCTTCGCATCTTCCAGAACCGGCTGACCCGTCTCCGCTGCCTGTTGAGCAGGAGTAGATGCCTCGTATCCATAGATCTTGTGGTTCGGAAGACTCTCTTTGCTCACCTGAAACATGACCGCAAAGCCGAGAACAAGCTGCGAAGGAGCAAGGAAATTCTTCTCACCCTTGATGAGGAACTCACCGACAGGCAAAAGATCACCTGCTTCAGCAGTCTTGGATACCTGGCTCGCGTCTACCCAATACGCAGACATGATCGCTTTCGAATCCCAGGCAGTTGACGTGGCGAGGCACAGGTTACCTGCCTGTGAAAGGGTGGTAGGGGAAATGGAGGAACTGGAGGCACCGCCTCTGTTCTTCACAATGATTGGTGTGGCCCCTTCAAGGTCGGCATGGATGAAAATGTCTCCTTTTCGTAGGTGGCGGCGGTAGAGAAGCTCGCTTTGCATTGCATCGCGTCCACTGCACTGGTTAGCATACCATATACTGACTAAGAGCGCACATGTACTTACCCGAGTACTAGGTAGCCCTCGGAGGAGATGAAGAAAAGGAATTTCTCAAACCAAAATGGATTTCTGGACGGTCGTAAGACCTGCTTCTCCTGCTTCAGATTACGCTTGAGATCGTCCTTTACCTTCCTTTCGTGGCTCTTAAGCGCCTTTGCAGAGGACTGCGTTGTTCTTTCGGCTTTGACGGCAGCCACTCTCTTCTGGTCGTAGTACTGGGTCGCATTCGCCCATGGTGACTGACCGAGATCGATGTCTATTGTCAAGGCTTCAGAGCTTCGCTGTGTGTTTGTCTGTTCCTCCTCTTCCTCATCCTCGGATTCATCCGACTCGTCGCTCGAGAAGAGTTCCTCTTCCTCATCTCCTTCATCCCCGGCCTCTCTGAGCAGTAACGTGATGGTGTTCTCGTATAGTTTCAATGGTAGCTTGATGATTCTTGCGACAGGATTGCCCCTGCTCTGTTCCATCTCAATCAAGCGCGCAATCTCAACCCAGTCCATACCTTGAGCAATCAAGCCGTTCACGGCATCCATGGCCTCTTGAACACGATATACATTGTCCTGAATGGCGCTGGCTTTCCGAATATGCAAGTCCTGCGCCTGCTCAAGGGCGCCAATGCGTTTCTGATGTTCTTGTCTCAGTGAGTCGAGTTTCTTCTTCGCAACCTCTTCCCGCTCCGTCAACCGAGATTCTAGCTTCTGGGACTCGATAGACGAGAAATACTCGTCGACTGTCGCATTCATGGACGGAAACTCCAGGATAGTGAACCCTTCCTTTCCCTCAAACTGCCGAGGCTTGAAGGGATGAAAATCCTCATAGAGCAAACCAGGCTTCGCGGGTGTAGCCTCCTGAGACTCTGGATCCGGCGCCGTCGGACGAGTATCCTCCTTTGCGACGATAAATCCAGGATGGCTCTTATCCGCCGACAAGTCGTCGGTTACACTTCGCGCCTCCTCCAAAACACCCCTCACAACCTCCAAGAGGCCCTCATCCCCCAGAACTTGATCTAACGGGGTCGCCGGATCCGCCCCTCTGACCGCAAAAGCATGATCCAGCAAAAGCGGCGGATACTCTGGAAACCCCTGCGAAAGCGCCTTGCGCAGCACATCCGTATTCTTCTTCTTGGACTTCTTTGGCGCGTTTCCCTCCTGCGCAAAAAGCGCCTTCGCCTTCTCCAGCGTTTCGCGAATGCGCTCGTCCGTGATATCTGGCACTCCGTCGTAGTTCTGCTTATTCGTCAACGTGTACTTCAGCCCGACTTTCGCCTCGTCGAATCCTTCGCCGCCCGGTACCTGGCGGAGAAGCGCAATGATTGTGTAGTCGCGGTCGGTGATGATGATGTTGCCGCTCGCGAAGAACTCGAGCAGCATGTGGTACATGCCATCGCTGAAACTGTAGTCGATGATGCGGTCCGTGCCGATCTGCGTAATGGACGTGATGCGTCGGGACTTGAGGCATTTGCGCATGCGGCTTACGAAGGTGGAGGGGCTCGTTGCTGTTGCTCGTGAGTATTGAGTCACATGGCAGCGGAAACCGGAGTCAACGATGAGTTGTTTGCGGTGGTCGGGTTTTGCGAGTTTGAAGAGGAAGATTCTCTAGAGAGGCCATTGATTGTTTATTATATTGATCTGCAAAAGCGAACAGACGGTAAGCCGCATAAACGTACCGTTGACAAGTCGTAAATGTTCGAGACACGCAGGCCGACTAGCTCTGAGGCCAGTTCCCGAGCGATAACCTGGAATTCGGAGTGTTAGGGAGCGGCAGGCCGGGTCAATCTCGCTGGCGGCATACCTGGACATCCAGCGAAGAGTACCTCTGCTTCATATTGTCGATCGTTGCTCTCGTTCTCTCAAGAGAAACCGTGTCGTGGAGAAGATGACCTTGACAAAGAGTTTTGCGCAGGTCCGGACATTCTTAGGGCGTGACGTATGCGGGGCAGTTTCCCACTCACTATGAATCATATCCTTAGCACTTTATTAAGGGCATCTTGACTATTTTGGAGCCCGACTGTCAGCCTCGAGGGCGGAATACTATCGGTGACTCAGGTTAATTAATGTGTTTGTTATTGGTATACCGCACTAGGAGAGTGTATATCCCCTGAGCTTTTGCTTTACCCCAGCCAAAGTCCACTGCAAAACAAATCGGAGTATATCTATAGAGTTCGCACTCAGGAACGAAGCAAAAGAAGAAGTAATCAAGGATATGAATATCACCCATGAATCAATGAGCAACAACCACATGACCGCGCCAAACCCAACCAGATCGCATAAAAGTAAAATAAAATAGAACGTTCAAATGCAGTATTCATGCAGGTATAAAGCCTTCGTAGCAGATCACGCTTTTCCTCTCCCTCTACATTTGCCGCAATCCCTCCGCCAGGCGCCGTTTTCCAAGCTCCCAGGCGTTGAGGAGACCTTGTTCGGAGAGGTCGATGCTCTTCAGGTTCGGTGCATCGGGAGCAGGCGCGCGGCTGACGCGAGAGGCAATCAGAACGGGATCGGTCTCAAGAATAATACCGTCGTCAATGATCTCGTCGATGGCCAAGGCGACTAGGTCGTAGTTCTCGACGATTGTGCGTTTATCCGTAGCGCCCCTGTAATTTCTCATATTAGCCGATCTGCAACTAATCTTCGTTCCTGGATAGAAGGTACGTACTTGAACAGTATCCCCAAAGCATCCCTCAGCGAAAGAACAACATTGTAGAGCAGGACTTCATTCTCCTCAGCGCCGCCAACCACGTAAAGCATCACATCGCTCTCAAGCTTGAATACGACAATCCGGTTGTCGTACAAAATCACATCGCTTGTCTGCTTGTTGGTCTTCTCTAAAAGCCCCTTCTCGAACGCCTTCTGCTCTTTGAGGGTGGGATAGGGGTTCGCTCCGGGGTAGTCGGTGGAATTAGGCGCAACGCCGGCCGGGGTGTGAGGTGGGGAGTAGTACTTTGCGAAGATGCGAGAGCCGTCGTCGGCCGACATTACAAGGACGGCATTGACGGAGAAAAGCGAGAGGGACCCCATTTTGAACAATTGCTGCCGAATGACGGGATGGCGAGTGAATTGAGTGGCTGTTTGAGAGGCTCCTCCGGTTTATTGTCAAGCTGTCCGCAATCCAGGAGCCGCACTAATGTTGTTCCGGCTATACTCACTCAGTATTAGCGCAAACTGAGCTGGACGAACTCGCTCGTAGCTTTCAACTTCAGAACTTCAGGAGTATGTTGAATATTCCTTGACGCTAGACTTATCTAGCACCATAATTATCAGATTATTCGGGATTTATAGTACTGTAAAGTGTTATATGGAAAGTTCGGGGCTTGTGCTGCTATGAGTCTTTCAAAGTACCACGCAGCGGAGTAAATATTAATCAGTATGTTCATCGCATAAATAATTGCATAAATAGGGAATGCCATCATCGAGATATTGGCCAAGTAAACTGGAAAAGCATGGCCATCATGAACAGCGTAAATATAAACAGGACTAGGGTATACATGATGACATAGCGACAGTTCAGTTACAAGCATATTCCAGAACTCAACAGGTGCATTCCTGTTCCCAAGAATAGAGATAGTATAGGAGATGGGTCATGAGACAAAAGAGGAAAGCATAGTCAACATATAGAGTAAGGAAGTCATTAATATAGGATCTTAACCGGATCCAGGCGGGGGCGCGTCGCTCGAACCCGGGCGATTGAACCAGGAGATCCAGCTGCCTCTGTTCGCTTTCTTCCGGGCAGCTTCGTCTTCCTCGGCGGACTTTGTCTCACTAACCAGGCGTAACGGTCGTAATTTGCTTTGAGTCATGACCGCTCCTGTGTAGTTTGTCATACCGTTACTCGAGCGTGGAGAGTTTGAAGTCGCACCAGTAGACGCTGTGTCACCAGGTGGGTCACTTGAAACACTGCCCGAGCTGCTTAAATGGCCACGCTCTGGCTGACTGGAGAGCGAGGGGGCACGACTGCTAGTCGATACACCCCCTGGCATATAGTTTGCTCCAGTGAAAGCACTCCGTCCGCCGGGTCCCATCACAGTGGGACTCATAGGGCCGCCAGAGTTGCGGCCACGGTACATCTGACCGACAACTGCCGCTGCAGCCAGATCCGCTTGTTCGGACCTTGTTCGGCGATGCCCGGTTCGTACTGACTGAGCACGATTGATAGGGATACTAGGCGCGGTTTCTGGATTCTCGTGTGCGTTGGGCGCGGGGGGCGGAGGCATCATACTGACAGGACGTGACCGCGGCTGAGGTCGATTCGCCTGACCCGAAACAACCGACTTGGCTCTTTGCAGGAAGGTCTGGTTCGCATCATCCTTCTCTGGTGGAGTTGGTGGAAGGTCCTTGTCGTTGCCGGCGGATTTGCCAGGTGTTGCCGATTCGTTCTCATTCTTATCGAGAATATGCTCAAAGCCCTCATGCTGGAGTAAGCGACTGATGATACGCTCAATGTATAACGTCAGAGCCTTATTCTGGTCCTTCAGCGCCTTCAGTTCGCCTTCGAGCCTGCGGTTGTCGTCTGATTCAGGCTGGGCATCCGCAGATTCCAGCTCATCGGCCAGAGAGCCTAGCCCACCGCCAGTCTCTTTCGACTCCAGAGACTCGGGATGAGCTTCGCGCATGAAGTCACCCTTGGTGAAATCCCCGTTCAGGGTCCTTTCGCTCAGAAGCAACTGGTAGCTCTCGTTGTCCTCCATTAGACGAGCGTTCGCCATGCGCGCCTCGAGGAGTTCCTTTTCAAGCTCTCGCTGGCGGCCTCCTCCTTTGTTCTCCATCTCCACAAGCTTGATTTGGGACTCAGCCAACTCTAGTCGCAAGGACTCGATAAGCTTATCCTTCTGCAGAAGTAGTTTAGAGTTGTTCCGCGATGGGCTCCGTTCGATTTGAGATGACGGCGCAAACTGTCCGTCAATATCTGGAGAGGCTCGGTTGCGGAAGCTGGCTGCAAAATAATTAGTTCATCACCATGCAATCGCCAGATTGTTCTAGGGTCCTCACAAGAGCGAGACACATTCTTGTCGTTCTCAGCGCTGATGCGCATGTCTTTCTGGGCTACTGCCTCCTTCAGGCGCTGGATAGTGGCCTGCATTTCTTCTTCCCGACTAGCTTGCTGTTCCTTCTCTTGTAACATCGCATTCCGCTCCAATTCATGAGCCTGCTCCAAGTCGCGGATCTGTCGGACATGATCACGAATTTCGCCATTGAGCGCCTCGATTTTGCTGTCCCTTTCGTGACCTTGATCTTCAAGTTTTGTTTGCTCACTAACCGCTTCGTCAAGACGCATTTGCAAGACGCCGAGTTGCTTCTGGTACTGCTCGGAGGCGGTTTCGGCTTTCTGCAGCTGCTCCTTCAAGTCTTCAATGAGCGCCGCATTCTGCGCGCGAGCCTCTTCCTCCGACGGGTCAGCCGCAATCTTGGGGACGCTCGACATGCTTAGGTTCGATCGACCGGGTTTTCGGGCTGCTGCGCGTGCGGACACTGGAGCGGAGCCTCGGAGAGACGGAGTCCGCGACAAACCATTTGACGACGTGGTAGGAGACCTGGTATGGCCTCGCGACGGCGTACCAGTTGTTGACGGAGAATCTGTGGTGGAAGATTTATGGGAATTGGCGGGGGAGCCTGGCTTGCGAGGTGTCGCAGACATATTCACCGAATTTTGCCAGAATACTTTCCGACAAGTGAAACGGAAATCGACTGCAGAGCGACTTGCAAGAGGATATGAGAAAGAAGACAAAGGACTTTCTGCAGATCAACGGCCGATGAAACGCAGGAGATTAACTGATAAATTTCAGGAAGGTCTCGAGGGGAGTAGTAGCGGTCAAAACACAGTGGACTCCCGACTAACTGACTGTGGGGGAGGCCGTTGTAGGAGGATGGCTGGCAAGGTCTCGCCACCCCAGAAAAGAGGGTAGTAACGAAGCACTGCGAAAGAGAATGTCGGACGCAAGTAGCAGACAAAGTGAGGAGGAGAGGTGTTATGTTAGGGGTTCATCGGGCCAGCATGCGCGACGACGGAGGAATAAATTATTCTGGGGGATGGGCCAATGTTGCTACTAGGCCCCGTATGGGAACGGTAGTGATACTCTTATCCGTAACCTTACCTGGCACCAACAATTTGGACGACAGCGACGAGGACAGTCGCATTCCAGGGCTGACAATCTTATTATGAGAGTCGGAGACAGCTGACTACTCGAAATTCTATATAGCCATTCTATTCAGCCCCATACCACGATGATCCCTTAACGGTCTTGAAACAAAGCCGGTTGGACGAAGAAGCCCTGCGGGCTGAGACGATACGAGATAAAGATAGCACCATCGTGACCACCCATCATCCTTGCGCCCTCCTCTGGACAACGAGTAAGATCTGATGGAACATCAACAGCGCATCATCCTGCCTCTGATGTTAGATCATGAAGCTGCGCCACTTCGTGCATTTGGGTTTCCAGCCATCAGGGGTCCATCATCGACATGCATCCACAGTTCCAAGGTTGCCAGTGGAAACATAGCGGCACCCGAAACGGCATAGCGCCGTAACATAATGACTAAGCTCTCCGGCACGGAGAAATAGGCACCCGACTCTCGGCAAACCCACAAAATATCACCATAGCGTCTTTTTTGCATCTCATCCCAACCAGAAGACACGGCCGGAGCGCACGTTTTTCAATTCAACCTCAGAACACCTCAATAGCGTAACGATGGCCCCCAAGAGCAAGAAGGCTGGCGACACCATCGCCTCGCGCCTGGCGCTTGTGATGAAGAGTGGAAAGGGTAAGAAATTCATCCTCACTGTCAATTCAACCCCGTTGCTGCGGCTTTGCTAACGGATTGTCTTTTCCAGTCACCCTTGGCTACAAGACCACCATCAAGACCCTGCGTGTGAGTACCCGCGAACGGATCGACAAGTCCATGGATTGAAAAGAAGAAGTGGACGATACTGACTGCACCAAAAGTCCGGCAAGGCCAAGCTGGTCATCATCGCCGCCAACACCCCTCCTCTCCGCAAGTCTGAGCTCGAGTACTACGCCATGCTTGCGAAGACTCCTGTTCACCACTACTCCGGTAACAACGTGAGTGAACCTCGGGATACGGAGCGCACATACGCTGTGCGACTCGACATGGACCGGAATCCGGATAGCTAACAATGCTTCAGATCGAGTTGGGAACTGCCTGCGGTCGTCTCTACCGCTGCTCCACCATGACTGTTCTGGATGCTGGTGACTCTGACATCCTTACCAGCCAGTAAGTGTGAGAGTTAGCTTGGGATCAGTTATATCTGAACGGTGTATGCCGGCAGAAAAGCCAGGCATCATGATGTTTTAGATAATGACAAGAAATAAAAAACCAACGCTTTACGCCACTGCATTCCCCGTAATCTGAATAATCCATATAACAGCTATAAACCTTTGTAATCCAGCATCGTCTTGAATCATCTCTTGGACTCATAATCTGACAAATGCGTCATGGACAGTCCTTGAACGTTTGGGACGCTGATTCGCGGAGAAAATAGGGCTTAGGGCTTTGCCACTCGTTAGCGGGAGTTGATTGGAAATCAAGCCCAAAGTGCCTCCAGTCAAAAGAAACCCTTCCCTTTTGCTCTTCGACACCACCCCTTCGACAAACTTATCACCAAGTTCGACAAAACAGCAGTCAAAATGGCTCGTCGTCCCGCCCGCTGCTACCGCTACTGCAAGAACAAGGTGCGTGCGATATATGGGTTTTGAACATTTTCTGTGCGGATTTCGAGGCGGTCTCGCTTGTGGGCCTGGGATGGGCTTAGGAAAGAGAAGGTGGCGGTCGCAGAGGACTGAGACGATGGCTCGAGATATTCCGTTGCTTTGACGGCTATGGTTGATGCGATGTGGAAAACGATGAATACTGACGAGTTTTCTCGAATCTAGCCTTACCCCAAGTCCCGGTTCAACCGTGGTGTTCCCGACCCCAAGATCCGTATCTTCGATCTGGGACGTAAGAAGGCCAACGTCGACGACTTCCCTCTCTGCGTTCACCTCGTCTCCAACGAATATGAACAGCTCTCCTCCGAGGCTCTGGAAGCCGCTCGTATCTGTGCCAACAAGTATGTCATCGACCCGGAACCGAGATGAAGGAGTCGAGCAAGGAAAGGGGGAAAAGAAGTTGACATTGATAAAATAGGTACCTCGTGAAGATCGCCGGTAAGGAAGGTTTCCACCTCCGTGTCCGCGTCCACCCCTTCCACGTCATCCGTATCAACAAGATGTTGTCGTGCGCCGGAGCCGATCGTCTCCAAACCGGTATGCGTGGTGCCTTCGGAAAGCCCCAGGGTAAGGTCGCCCGTGTCAACATCGGCCAGATCATCCTGTCCGTCCGCACCCGTGACGCCCACCGCGCCACCGCCATCGAGGCCCTCCGCCGCTCCATGTACAAGTTCCCTGGTCGCCAAAAGATCATCGTCTCCAAGAACTGGGGTTTCACCCCCGTTCGCCGCGAGGACTACGTCCAGCTCCGCCAGGAGGGCAAGCTCAAGCAGGATGGTGCCTACGTCCAGTTCCTCCGTGGCCACGGCCAGATCGAGGACAACATGCGCCGTTTCCCCGACGCCTACTCTGCTGAGGCTTAGATGTTTCGTTTCATGTTTAGCGATAGGACAGTGAAAAGGAAAGGAATTCTTGCTGAATAAATAATTCGTTCCCGCGTTCATCTTGCTTGCCTCGAAAAGCACATGTAATCAATCACGAGTAGCTAAACTGGGCCATGTACCACCAAGATTGCAGAACGGATCTCCACACATTATACCCCTCCCACCGATGTTCCATGCAGCCGCCCAACCCAGATCAAACGAACCTCATTTAAATAACAGTCAAAACCCCCTCCTCGACCCTCACGATATCCTCCGCATCGTCATAATTCTGGATAAGAAGCTTCCCCCTCTCCGCATTGCCGATAACAACGTAGATCGCGCCCAGGTAGTGGACTCGGGTTCCTGATGCCAACTGTCACGTATGGTTTGTTAGTGATTTAGAACTGGCATTTGTACTTTGGGTATCGAGTTGGGCTTATGGGAGAGCGAGGATAGAAGAGCAGGACGAACAGCCATGTTGTATGTGGTAGGTAGGAAGTGTTCAGTGGGACTGTCGAAAGATAGGTTCTTGAGGTTCCCGGATGATTGCAATTCGAGGATTTTAAGAGAGGTAAGTTCTGAGGACTGAAAGACGATAGCTTTGGTCTTTGCTCTAATTTATTCTCCTTGAGATCCAAGGCTGATATGGATATGTCCCGGAGCCTTGCCGTGTTGGTCGGGCAGTGCAAGATGCGGAGGTGGGTGAGGCTGATTTGGTACACCATCACCTTGTAAAGTGTCTAGGCTGTCTAGATAGAACCTGTAGGTTGGACTCCAATGGGTTATGCTAGTACTGGGCACCCGTATCTACCGAAGGGCGGAGTATGCCTTGCGAGGCTGTGAGAGTTGTAGATACGGCATACTGCTGCCCATGGCTTGGCGGATACTAAAGCTCTAGACTCGATCATTGCTGAGATTCGTCTTCCCACAGGGAACCGGTATGATCATAATATATGCAGCTGAAGCTAAGTGCTCGTTATACCTGATATTTGTACAGAAGTCATCATCCAATATTATATGTCATGAGCCAACCACGCCTCTACATGCAGTCCTGCCGTCTTCCTACCATGCATTGTTGCGATGATATGGTGTGTATGAAATGTTCGTCCTAGCCAGGTGGCCTCCGCTTGTGTCCATGGTAATATGTTGATGAAGCATAAAAATCATTAGAGTAATCCAAAAATAGACGAGATTGTCCGGTATAAATAAAGGAATATGAGAATCCATGAATGTATGTAACCAAAACCGATATGATGGTAGATTATAGCCAATGTGATGTCAATAGATCCAAGTGTATGAGTCGGTTAGAGATGGTATTGATGGCCAGCATCCAATGACTTGGGTATGTTAGAGTCCTTAAGGTAATAATAGGCAGGTATGTGGCTACACATCGCCCCAGGCTCCAACCCCAGCAGGCGCGGGAGCGATAGCACTGCCGCTATCCACACTTCCGCCAATGTCCCAATAGTTCCGGCTCGAGCCAGTGAGGGTTCGACGGCTGGATATCGCAGACATCTTTGCGCTCTGACTCGCGCAACTCGAGCTGGGACGGCGGAGGTGTTGCCGAAGCACCGGCGAGGTGACGCCGGTAGGGCCAGAATATTGCGACTGGCGACGCATTTGTGCCTGTGAGCGTGAATGTGCTCGCGCGACAAGTGGATGATGTTGACGGATGATGGCAGCGCGGCGGGATGCATCTTGGGAAGCTCTACGGGCGTGGTGCGCATCAGGGTTGGTCGATCGGCGACCGAATCGATTGCGCAGATAACGGAATACCATCATTATATCAAGCTCGCGTTCCCAGTACTCCTTTTCATTCTGGGGGCGGGCAGATTCGGACAGCGGTTCCGCAGAAGCGCTTGGCCTACGGTTCGGTAGATCTTCATCTTCGATGCCCCAGTGGGCGGCGTGCTCTCGGTTTGGATCTTGAAGAGTAGGCACAAAGTGCGGTGATAGCATGGAGTCACCGTTGCTTGTAGTCTCCGCGGCCGTTGGGCCGGCCGATGAGGACATGCGATTGCTCTCTTCAGGCAAACTGCCCAGTGGAATACCGGCGTACTGATTGGGGATATCGTTGGCCATGTTAATGTATGTTGAGAATGCCCCTGGGTGTTCGCAAAGCTGATGAACTAGAACCCCCAGTTCGCGTGCAATCCGTTGAAGTAGCCTCGATTCCCAGCGATCTCCGTCATCGGTTACAGAATCACCCAATTCCTGATTTAGAATTTCCTCGATTCCAAGCGGCTGTGGTGTTTCCTCAGGTGCGCGTTGTTCGTCGGACTCTGCGAGGGTCTCGCCAAACAAGACGGAAAGTAATGATTCGTCGATGCCCATGAGATCACGGATAACCTTCCGGGTAATGCGCTGCCACAATGATTCATCATCTTCTGCTGATGGCTTATCAGACGGGGAGTTTTGTTGCTCTTGCGGTATCGTGTGGACACTAGGCGTTTGATCCACAGTCTGAGGTTGCGAGACGATCTCAAGATTTGACCCGCTGTATCGACTGTTGCGACGTCTTCGCGTTGCTTTCTCAATCTCATGCAAGAGAGTACGACTCTGGTCCATCCTCCACTGCTCAATACGCTGCCATCGTTCCCGATCGGCATCTGTTTGTTCTGCATCAGCGACTGCATCTAGATGCCGCTGAACGCTTGAACGCCGGCGATGCGCGAGCTCCGGTCTTCGGTTAGGGTTATACTGTTCGTGCTGCCATAGTTGATTCTGTACAGTTTGACTGGATGCAAGAAAGCTCCCTAGCCCATCATGTGCCGGGAGTTGAGCGAGAGGTCCCTGGTCCCATCGCGAAGAGGAATCGGGAGCAGGCGATGGCGCGCGGAATGCGTGCAACCCGTCATCGAGACTGTCTAGTTCCGTCCCGTCCTCGTCCAACACGTCATCGAGGGTGCCATCGGCTTCGCTCTCGTGATCGAGCCCAGATCTTGTATTGGTTTCGAGGGAGCCAAAGTCACTCAGACGGGAGGCTGCTACGGTTCGTGGAGTGCGCTCAGTGGAGGTCGTGTGAGTTTGGGCGGTGGTGGAGGCTTGGGATGGGGAGAAGAGGACCCATTCTGTTGGTTCCTGCTCGCGGAGCTCGGAAAGTGATTGGGACTGTGGGATCTCAAGGGTCGAGGGTTGAGGAGCAGAGTAGGAGGGGCGGCGGCGGGGAACTTGTGGTGGTAGACGAAACGCCATGGGTTGTTGTGCTGCTGATGCTGATGCAGTGTGAGATAAGATGGGGGGTTATCGATCGCGGTGGATCCCCGCGTGGAGGTGAATGAATGCTCTCGTCGAGAATGGGAACGAGGCGGGGAGAGTTGAAAGGAGGGCGAAAAGGAGGGGACAACTGTTAGGAAGGTAAAAGAGAGTAAAAAGCAAAACAGTCGATCTTCGAGTCAACCCAAAGCCAGATAAATGAGAGGGCGCGCTGTCACTCAGCAGGGTCAGACTGCCCGATAAGCCGGTGATCGGTGCGGTCGCCGCTGGCTGGACTACACGATGGCCCCAAGCGGTCAATAGTCGGGCGGAAAGCGCGACTAGGAGGTGGCGCTATTATTGCAGGATCAAAGGGTTGCAATTTGAGAAGGATGAAAGAGAACAGAGACAAGAAAGAAGGGCTTGGAGGAAAAGGTGCTAAGCTGATGTGGTGGTGATGATTGTTTGCGGATGATGCAAGACACGCCAAAGTCACCAGACCAGCACTGGCCAACCCAACACTCTTCTTTATCAGGGAAATAATAATAGAATTGGGCTGAAAGAAAGGCTACTTGATTATTGCTTTACTAAGGTCTGATTTATCATCCCTGCAAATCTATATTGATCATCCCACTTCTCGAGTGACATGTCGCGCAAGTCGAGGAGGGGCGAGAAACTACACCGACATGTACATACCATCTGATAGTGACACTGTTCCACCAGATTGGGACCAAGTAGTCTCTACGAGGCGAGGAGTTGCGGGTCGGAAATCCGAGCACTCTCTCCTGTTTTATCCGCACCAGATCTCGACAGCTTATTCGTGGACTTTGCCCTGAAACAGTGGCTTTAGCCTAATCAGTCCGAAACGTCATTTCGATATCAGAAATGCCAAGTGGTGATATTCTGCTCTTCGCACGCGGAGGGAAGATTGACTAATTCTATGTATATGCGCGCTGTATCAAGTCTAATATGCAAAACTGATGCCAGTCTACTCCCCTGCCAAAGCTTCTCCTACCCAGTCCATCTGCACTGCACTTACCCCTCGCGCATAGCTACGATTGGTAAACACAAACTCATTGTACATGATGGCCTCCACCTTCTTTCCGAAGAGCACACTGGAGGGGTGTATCGCCACCGTCTGGTTCCCCACCACAGTACGGTAGCTGCCGTCCGGCACAAGACGAGCTGTGTTTGTGGAAAACCCACGTAGGAAGCTCTTCAGGATGTGGATAGGGGAAGGTTCTCTGACTGTTGATGAACTCTGAGTCTCAGTGGAACTCGGGAGCAGTTTCGCTTGTCGGCATTGGGCCGTGAGTTGTTTGCGGACATCCTGCGATCTCGAATGTTAGCTCTAAATCATATATGATAGATAAGAAATCCTACCATGACAGACTGCATGGCCCGATGTGAGACCAGATGCCGCTCAGCCCATGCTTTTCGATCGGTGTTTTCTGAGGCGTATGCCCGTACAGTCATTAACATCGTAAGGTGGTCGCCCTCTCTTCGGTATAGATCACGTCGAGACTGCTCTGCCTCTTCCTTTTTCTCCTCCGATGTGGTATTTAAGAAGACGTTCTCCACACTGAGACTTGAAATAATGTCAATGACATCAAGCAGACAATCTGGGCCGAAATCGGACGCAGCAAGCAGCACGCGACCCAGTGTCGGAGTCAATGGGAGCTTCGCAATGTGCGATCCGATGGCGCTGATTTTACCAGTTTCCTCGAGGGCGTCGATGCTGAGCAACTGGAGTAGAGCCTTTTCCAATGCTTCGCGAGGTGGCCGTGTCAAGAACGGGAATTCTATGACATTGTCTACACCACGAGCCTTCATATTGAGGATGGCCTGGCTGAGGTCACATCTCAGAATCTCCGGCGTATTGACCTCGTCGAGTGCAAGGTAGTCTTTCTCTGTATATAATCGGAAGCACTGGCCAGGCGCCTCTCGACCAGCACGACCCTTCCGCTGGGTGGCAGCGGATTTCGAAATGGGCTTGACAAGCAGGGAGTCCAGCCCTAGCCTGGTTCGGAATTGCTTGATCTTCGCCTTTCCGCAATCCACGACGTACCGGACACCAGACACCGTCACGGATGTCTCTGCAATGTTCGTCGCCAGGATGATCTTGCGAGTCCGGGGCGGTGCAGGAGCAAACACCCGTTGTTGAGCTGCCTGTGGGAGCGCAGCAAAGAGCGGGAGAACTTGAATTTTCGGTAATGCAGGATCCATTCCGGTGGCATACTCATTCACCAAATTCTCCAGAGCTTCGACTGTCTCCTGACCCGTCAGAAAGACTAGGATATCGCCTGGAATAGGCTCCTTGTAGTGGATCTGGAAGATCACCTTGAGCGCCGCGTCGACAAAATCATGAACCGCCTCCGGAGCGTATATCGTCTTCACCGGAAATTGGCGACCCTTGATATGACATACGGCAATGCCATCGGGTGCATCCTTCTTAGCCTCCTCCAATTGCCGTCCCTGAAACCCTTCCTTGAAAAACTCTTGTAGGCTCTCCATATCAGCCGTGGCACTCATGACCACGGCCTTCAACGGCACTCCACCTCTCCCTTCCTTCTTCCCGGAGACCAAATTCCTCAAAAATCCCATCACCAAATCGACATTCACACCGCGCTCGTGGACTTCATCGACGACAATGGCACTATACTTGGTCAACCACGGATCATGCAGCATCTCCTGAAGCAGCATTCCCTCTGTCAAAAACTTCACCCGCGTACTCGGTGACGTAGATGTATCAAACCGCACCGAGTAACCAACTTTACTCGCCGGCGAAGAATTCCCCAGCGGCGTCCCCATCTCCTCCGCCACACGCCGCGCAAGCGAAATCGCAGCAACACGTCGAGGCTGCGTGATTGCTATACACCCGCCGACAAGCGCTTCCTTTTGCGACCCATCATCCGCGTTCACGATTGTAGTCTTTGTCGGCCGACACCACTGCTCGTTTACCAAGAATTGCGGGATCTGTGTACTCTTTCCGCTACCGGTTTCACCGATCAATAGCATAACGTCATTTTTGCGGAGGTTTTGCCGAATCTCGTCGCCGTGCGCGAAGATGGGGAGGTTCTTGCGGATTTCGTAGAGGGCTTCCGCTTTCTTTTTGAGGGAATGGAATCTTTTCTTCTCGTCGTCTGTAGGCGGGCGTTGCTTTTGTTTTTGCTTCTGGTGTCGGTCTTTGGGTTTCGTAGTGGACTCGTCTGCGGTTTCCGTGGGCTTCTTCTTGCTCATGGCGCCAGTATCAGGGGATTGCGAGCCGTTCACCTCGAGTGTTCGAGTGGTGAGGGGTCCGTCAGCAAGCTCCTCGAGCTTCCGCTTCTTGCCCTTTTCCTTGCTCCTTTTTAAGCCAATCTCTTTATTGATTCTTCCATTCTGAGTCCCCTCCGAGACCTCCTTCGGCCCGGTTTTCGTGGTCGTTTGTGGTTTGGCGACAGGTGCCTCGTCGTCGTCGTCGGTGAAGACGGTTCGCACCCGTTCGGGCATGGCAGGGTCTGCGGAAAAGTTGAGGAATGGGAATAGGCTTCAGCCGACCGAGGACTAATCCTGTCAATTTGGTGAGATTTATCTAGAGGTATTTGAGTTACTATCTTGTCGTAAAATCGTGATGACTGGCCTGACCCCAAGGTTGGGGAAATTTTTCGGGTGGAATTCTTATCGATAAGCCAGCGCTTGGCATTTCTGTGCTCCACTACTACCAAGGTACAAATGCCGGGCGATGGGCGCCAAAATATATTCCGACATCAACTTAGCCTTACGAATTGAGTCTTCGATATTTAATCTTGGTTCAGGTGTATACCGGTAGGAAAAGTCAAAGCCATTTTGAATGATACATGCGGATCATTAACATGCGCAAATACCACATACACTTCTACAAGCCACTGAGATAGGAGTACTCTGTAATAAGGAGTATAAGGTCAAAAGGTGAGTAATAGGGCGTAGATTATTATACTCACCCAAAATCCTGCAAGGTAGTTCACATTTACTGGGACAACTATATTCATATTTCAGCGCATTCAGTGTTATATATGTCACGGCTCTATATTCATAAACTATTCCACTTTTATATAAACGGTCGTGAAAGAGCGCCTCGATCTATACTTTATGTAAAGAGTATATATATCGAAATATCTCCTCTTATATGGTCGTCTAGGTCATTAGTTCAAGCCCCAGCCACGGACACGCCGGAAGACAAATGCGCGGTCGTTCTTAAGGCCAAACTCGGCCCAGTCGTCAGTGAGTTTGTCGTAACTCCAGTAGCCCTTCCAGACTAACTTGGTATTCCGTGAAGGATTGGGAGTCATCGGATTGGCATTCGGAGGCCGAGCTGTGGTTGACCGGAGGGCTAGGTGGAGGACGTAGATGTACTTCGCTCCTACTCCTTCAGTCTCGACAACAAGATCCGTAAGGTCGGGCGTACTCGTCAACTTGTCCTTGATTGGAAAAGAATACTCAGATTCCTCGGCTGGATGGGAGGGCGATTCTGGTCTTGAGAGGCGCCATCGACCCCATTGAGCGCGCTTCAGGGCGTCCAAGGCAATAGGAGGAACCGGATCTTGAGGTCCAGTCACTGAATCTGGAGCATTTTTCTGATGCTGTTTGCGAGACGGCGCCCGCGCCGCTGTCACGTTTGCTTTGTTAATATGCGGAACCACATCGACAGGCTCAACAGTGGTAAGTAGGTAGATGACTGTTCCATCCGGGTAGAATCGAAGGTATCGGTAGTAAGTAACTATGTGAATTGGGCTGTTCCATGAGATATTTGAGTACGCCGATGCTGCACCTGCACGGGTGTAGTTTACTGTGCTAATGTATATTCCGGTGAACCGTATCCGAGGATAGGTGTGGAAAACCTCACTCCACGAGGATAGCGGACTTGGGAGCTGAACAGGGATATCCGTAGGAAATGGAGTGTACCGAGCGACGGGCTCTAGGGACTGTTCTGAATTGCCATGGATGTCACAGGCGAAAGAATAATGCATGGATTTGAACCCGAATCTGGCTCCTTGGCAGAGTCGTTTCCATATATGCTGCTCATGGGAGAAATGATACGCAAAGCGCTTACACACCAGAGCCATCCGGCCAAAAGCTGCTGGGTCTGCTAACGCGACATGTCGCAAGATCTCAACAATGACTTCGGATGGTACGTGGGCGATAGGGCAGGGAGGAGCAGGATCGCCTTCGAAAAGCGGTTCCGCCGGAGGGATAGGAAAGCTGGAAAATGACGCGATAAGCTCCGGTGTTGGCACAATTTCGAACGTCTCGCCCGAGGGAGATTTTGTGGATTCCTTAGAAGTCGCAGGTTGAGGAGCCTTTTTCCAGGCGCCCGCGAAGTGTTTATTCCTGTATTCTTTATCGACTGCGGCGTCCAGCTGAGGAGAAGGTCAGCAAACATATATACTGGCGCATACCCCGCACCACGTCGTCCAACTTACACGATATGCTTTTCGATAGTGTTGTAGACTGTCTCCTAAGTTTCCTTCCGCTTCTTTCTCGACTGCTCGCTCGAAGTGTTCAAGAGCTGATTTCGGCTCTGTGCGGGGTGTTCGTGAATGGAAAGCATCCTCATCGTCGGGCCTAGCTAGGGATAACCTATCAACCCCCTGAATAAGCTCAGCTTGGCCCGGAGTTGCCACTCCTTCCTCGTCTTCTTCCTCTTTGCGCGCAAATGCTTCATGTCGAGTTGGAGGGAATTGGCGAGGATGAGGTGGCGGTGGTGCAGCAGATCTGGAAGGTGTGGCCTGCGACACTCCCGCAGTGTTCGGTTTTGTTCGACTCTCGACTTCCTGTCGCCATTGGCGCCGAAATGACTCAAGCTCCGCGTTGTCGGCCATGGTTATGAAAAGGTAATGTACGTTGTACGCTGAGGCGCAGGGCCACTGATTGATAAGCGAGCTTCCGCGGGGTGAGGACGCGACCGGCGAAAGCGCTTCAGAATTGCTCCAAATGTGATCGTGTCGGCTAAGTTGGCGTTGAACGGGCCATAGCTTTGTCGTACACAGCCACTAGACGGCACGAAGAAAGTAAGAAAACACGAGAGAAAGACGCCGATCGAGGAGGATGAAGGAGCAAGATTCCTGATCCGCGCTTATCTCCGGCAATCTCTCGTCAGTCCGATCGCCACCGACCGCCCGAGCCCGAACGGTCTTTTTCCTGGACCAGCATCATCACTACGTTCTGAGTCACTTACCGGCCTCGACGGTCCTCGATGCACTCAACTAGCTGAACAAATCAGATTCCTTTGTCTTAGCTACTTCTGCTCGACTGCAAATACCCATTCAACGTCACCTCGTCGATTGAATGTCCGGTTCGAGCCCAGACGGTGCTTCTTGGGACCGATATCGCTCAGACAATTTTGCTACCGTCAAACCCGAAGGCCAGTCGGCAGAGACATGGAATTGGGCTACAGACGATACAGTCATGGCGGCTACTTCTGGGACAGGGTCGGTTTCAAGGCCGAGCCCTAGTTCAACAGACGAAGCCTCTATCTCTCAGAAGATGCTGTCCGCGACCCTCGGCAGCGTCCTGAACGGTCTTTTAGGTAGGCGACTATACCTCTGTCCTTATTGTCGACTTGTTAGAGGAGCTTCTGAGCCTGGGAAGATACTAACAACTGTCTTTAGTGACCCCTCTCGATGTGGTTCGCGTCAGGTTGCAATCACAATCTTCAATTAAAACCACCTCGCCGTTTACGTCACATACGATACACCATTTGAAAGACGCGCCTCCCAACCTCGGAATAACCGCCTGTTGCCGCGAAGTATTTTGGATAGGGCAAAATACACAAATCTGTGCGGTTGGACCTAGTGGGAGCGCGTTGGGCTCCCAGTCGGTAGCGGATTGTGCGGTGGAGGAGACACAGCGAAGAACCTTCACATCTACCTTGGATGGTTTACGGAAGATTGCTAGGAATGAAGGTGTAACCACACTATGGCGTGGGTTGAGTCCGACGCTGATGATGGGGATACCGGGCAATGTCATCTACTTTGCCGGGTACGATTGGCTGCGCTTCGACGAAAGGAGCCCGATCAGACGCATCGTTCCTATTGCCTATGTGCCCTTTCTCGCAGGCGCCGCTGCAAGAATTGCTGCAGCCACGGCGATAAGTCCGATTGAAATGTTCCGTACTCGGTTGCAAGCAACTCCCGGAACCGGTGCGGGCCATTTCAAAGCCACCCTCGAGGGACTGCACCAGATGACCCAAGCCAGTGGTTACACCTCTCTTTGGCGGGGCCTAACGCTTACCATGTGGCGGGACGTACCGTTCTCTGGACTTTATTGGTGGGGATATGAGGAAATGAAGAAGTACATCATGAAAGCGCGCAAAAAAGCGCATAGCCACAACCTATCGCACGACGTGTCCTCGGCAGGTCAGTCGGGACTTCCCGAGGTAGAGGGAAACACATTCCTCGACAGTTTTATCGCTGGTGCCGTATCGGGTGCGCTCGCCGCATTCGTAACAACGCCTTTTGATGTTGGAAAGACACGCCAGCAAGTATACCGCCACATGGGCGATGATGTGTCAAACGTCGCTGGTAGCAATCTCGCAAAGGCGCCCCTTCAGCCGGAGCAACTCTCACTACCAAAATTCCTTCTGCACATATTTCGCGAGGAGGGCACAGCAGGCCTCTTCAAGGGTTGGGTCGCGCGGTGCCTCAAGGTGGCTCCAGCCTGTGCCATCATGATCTCAACGTACGAAGTAGGCAAGAAATTCGCTCGCGACGCCAACGAGAAACGTCTATCCTCGATCGATGGGAAGGACTCGGATTCTGACTAATCGATCGAAAACATGCCTTTTGTCTTTTTCAACACCTCTTATCTCTGTCATTCGACTTTGAGAGCGGTCTCTCGCCCTGCAGGTAATATCGGCCATATTTTTACGATTCATGCATAAACCAACCCGCGGTGCTCGTCAGTTGCGCCAAAGGGTAATTCTTGATGATACCACATTTGATATCGACTATAGACATATTTTTGTTTCTTCGACATGGCTGTGGAAATACACGGGGAAAGGCGGTACTTTTGTTATAAAATTCTTGCATCAGCGCATGGTGTGTACTGTACATATTCAAGACATGTATTATACTTAGTCACAATCTCATCTTGGTCTCAAACGCAGTTCCTCTCCACATACCTAACCCAGGTCACAAGATGAATTGACGCCCCTTCAGCCTTACCCGCACAACACCAAGTTCGTGACGATGGCCGACCACCCCGGTCCCCCGGTCTCTCAGGATACGCGCTACTGGACGAACTTCTGCGGGGGCCACCTTTAGTTCGAGACGATCGCCTTCGCCATGACTGAACGGATTCGGGGGCTCTTGCGCCCTGCTTCAGCCTCCCCCTCCTTGAGAGGTGGATTGCCTAATTGTTTCTTTTATAAAGCTGACACAGCCTTCACTGGGACAAGACAGTCATCTGCCGTTCGTGTTTGACTCAAACAGCGCGTCATATGACGACTTGCGATGACCTTCATTCACCCCGATTCTAGAGTCATTTATATCACGTTGGTGATGTGAGATCTTGAGATGGTCCTTTTGTGCTTTTCTTTGCTTGCGCTCTCGCAGATATGGCGGCCAACGACACCGTCACGCACGTGGAGTAAGTGCGACAACCACCCTTGTTCGAGTAAGTTGCTGATCGGGTTTTAGCATCGTCGCTGTCCCTGCTATAGGCGCAGACCCAGAAAAGCCATGGACTTCGGACGGCGCAGGATCGCCATGGTTGACGACTGATTTGCCGAAACTTGTCTCTAACGCGCGCGTGTTACTGCTGGACCACGGAGTAGTGAACGCAGAGGATTCGCTCGACTCATTAGCGACCAGGTTGCTGAACAAGCTCCAGGAGCTGAGGAAGTCAACGGTACGTATTGCTGCAGTCCCCAGACCCTTCCTTATAGCTAGTAATCTAAGCTTCTCTTTAGAGTCGCAGACGACCCCTATTCTTCATTTGCCACAGCACTGGCGGTCTCGTAGCAACTGCTGCACTGGTCAAAGCGAGCCGGTCGCCTTCACCTCTCGATTGCATACTTTCGAGTTGCTACGGAATCGCGTTCCTCGCCACCCCGCATTATGGGTCGAGTTACCTCTCTGCTCCCGAATTCGCTAGGAGTATTCGTCGGCTTCTTGGCCTTCAGTGCAATATACCACTAGACGTGCAAGACACGCTGAGACCGCGACATGAGAAGCTGGAGCGCCTTGCCAGTCATTTCAGAGCAATCTCGGCGGACATGAAGATTTGGACGTATCTGGAGACAGTCGATTCCGTGTTCACGATAACTGATTCGGATACCGGAAGTACAGTAGATATGCACGTCCCTATCACATCGATCCGGTCCGGGCTGTTGGGGTTCGAGCATGAAAATGAACTCCCTCTGGCAGCGGACCATGTTGGCACTGCGACATTCAAAGGCCAAGAAGCTACTGCTAGGCTGGATTTCATCAAGGCATTGCGGTCGGCTATTGCAGCGGCTTTAGAATTGTCGCTGGTGTCGGATGTTCCACTGCAGGTAGAGCAGGAGGTGATGGTTCAAGTAAGTGGGTTTTATGAAGACACGGCCAGAGGCGTCAGCAATGATACTCCGTTAAAACTGTGGTCTACCAAGACGCCGCTTGAAGCCTATTTGGACACAGGGCCGTCCAGGTGCCTGGAAGAGCGGTTGAAGAAATCCAGCAGATTATCGAGCAGCACGTACGAGGAGTCTGCCAGTGAAGTAGACAGCAGGCCGACAACTGCCCAGAATCAGTCATCGCAGTCCGGAAATCGAGATTCTTCGACAAGGGACCCCGGTTTCGTCCCAGTTGAAGTTGTCTCCTCGCGACCTTCCGTCAGGAGAAGTAGGAGTTTCCTTGCTCCACATCCGTCACCTAGAATCCATGTTACGGAAGCGCCCATTGAGGGTTACTTTGACATCCAGTCGGAGGGTTCCGGCTCTGACCGACGTGCTTCATACGAAGAACCGGGCCAAGAGGGTGAGGAAGAAGAGGAGATTCAGACAGCAGAGAATCTAGGCACAATCAGCCCTAGCCAACGGAACCTGTTGTGAGATTTTGCTCCTACCTTTTAGTCTCCATATCTGACTGACGTCAAACTATAGGACGAGCCTCTCCTCGAGATATCGGGAATTTCTCGGTGTGCCGCAAAGAGAGCGAACCCCTGATGAGCGAAGTGAGATGCCTCAGACAGCCCCAAGGTTTGATAGACCGGAACCAGGAACCGAGAAACTGGTTTGGGTCCACGTGCCATATACCCACACTGATTGGGTTCCGCCGGTTCTTTCCAAAGCCTGCAGAGGGAAAGCCAAACAAAACCTGTTTGTCGCCTATATGGATATAGTTATTGGACGGACCTCGCTAACTATTTTGCAGTTTTAGGAAGCTTGTCAACAATGAAAACTGGTTCTCGAATCTCACCACTGCCCGCCATCTGGAACCTCATGCACGCTATGTCCGGCCAGCCTGCATTCACTTCAAGCTCGATTCCCCACCAATCAAAGCTTCTGAGCCGCATGATTCTCAATTAGCTCTATATGTAAGCTCTTTCCAAGCCCTTTCCAAGCCCTTCCCAGGCTCATGCTTCAAAGACCGGATGCTAACTATTTCTAATATAGCTTCCATATGTACGTGTTTTTGTATGATTAATTATCTAGCCTATCATCTAACCTTATTCTAGCTGCATTGGGATACGTACTGGAACCTTCTCCAGCGACGAAAACTTATAGAAGAGAGATTGCGACAAGGAAGATCTAGACCAGTCCCGGATGAGATATCACGATCTAGTCTAGAATCGAAACTAATATGGAAATTCCTGGGAAACGAACCCCCAATCCATATACGACGAACCTTGGATCAATTTGGATATCCGAATCTCCGATCTACCGTTGCACGAGATGACGACCAGATGTTATACAAGAGGACAAGAAAATCTGTCAATCTCCACGATGAACTCGGGACTACCGATCCAATTCAATATGGGCTCAACCCGCAACCCACATTTGTTGACGGCAAAGTGCTCATGGTCGACCAGCTCTGGCTTTGGATCGTGGACCAGAAAACGGTCGTTACCTTCTTTCCCAAGCAGGAGCCTACCACAGTTGAGGGTAAATTCTACGAGCAGACGAACCTCTATAATAGCATCTACAACGAACTCAATGGAGACCTTGCGCGACGATTCGAGACGGCGGGGGATCTTGCCGCGTTGATTGTGCTGCACGCTGTCACAGTTCTCTTCGATAGAACTCTGCATAGTGATCTGCAAATCCTGCGTATTTTCGAAGAGTCAATCAGTATCTTGGTGAGTAGCTTCGCAATACTACCCTACGAATCGTACTAACTCACTTAGACTGAGATAACAACAAGGTCGTTCAAACAATTCCGAAACAGAGGGATTATCATTAGACCATCAGAATACAATAAGACGCCTGATGGAAAGCTCATGACCGCCGAGCAGCGTGAAGAAAGAGACCGTAATGTCTCCATCCAGAACAGGGACGATCTTTCCTCGATGCTGGAGCTCAGAGACATCGTGGACGAGCTGGGAACCTTCTTGAAGCTCCTCGAGCAGCAAACGGCGACCATAAAGGACATGGCTAAGTACTTTGAGCACAGAGGGTATGGCAAGCGGTTTATACAAGCCTCGCTGGGAAGGCTTGATGAATATCGTACTCACATTACCGAGATGAGGGAGAATGCTATGGGCGCCCAGAAAGCTGTATGTTGTCTTTTACCGTCTGCCGGTCCTGAGCTGCATTGATTAACCTTTTTATAGGTAGAAAACCTCCTCGACCTCAAACAGAAGCAAGCCAACGTCGACGAGTCCCGATTAGCCCGATGGGAAGCAGAAGTGACCCAAAGCCAATCGCGCGCCGTCATGGTCTTTACCATCTTCACAGTCATGTCAGTATCACCTCACCTGCCGCACCCAGCTACTAATAGTCCTATAGCTTCCTCCCCCTCTCGTTTTTCACCTCCCTCTTCGGCATCAACGCCCGAGAGTGGAGCGGCGAACCCACAAACCTAACCTTGGATACGATGCTCACCATTGCCGGTAAGGCCATTGCCCTCCCTACCAGAAAGGTAAACACTCATACTAAGAACAAAACCCCTAGGCCCCACAAGCGTCGCCGTAATCGTCTCTGCCCTCTTAATAGCCTTCAGCGAACGCCTACGCGACATGCTACTCAAACTGCAAAAGATCCTCTGGGGCCTATGCAAGGACATGATCTTCGCGCCCGTCGCGGTGCATCTGGGCCAGCACAACTCGAAGAGGAAATCACCCTCCGCGGAAAAGACATCCGTTGTCTCTACAAAGACGAGAACCTCGCGCATGGGCGATCGCTTTGGTCGGTATCTTGCTACGTGGAGGTATCGAGAGGGCGTGGAAGATGACTTTTGGAAGAGGGATGATGAGAAGAGTAGTACGTTGAATGGGGTTGGGTATGGGGATGGAGGGAGAGCGGAGACGACGGCGTTACCGTCTGTGCTTGTTTCGGAGGCTAGAGGGGGGAGGACGGGGACGGGGCATTAGGTTGAGGATTGGACCTGAGAACGGTGTGATGCGTGATGGCCCTAGGCGTTTCGGCGTATTGGTCGGGCATTCTGTTTGGTGGTATTAGGGCTGCTTTGGGTGATGAGCGAGTTCTCTAGATTGGTTACGATGAACAATGCCAATAGCATTACCAGTCTTCAGCAGGATCTATTTAGCAGTTACCTTTCGACGTATTATGAGATTACTGGCGCGCCTCTATCTACGTTGAGGTTGTTAGAGTGTTTATGGGAACGAAGTTGAACAGACCACGGTGGTATTGTGGGATGAAAAAGTACAGGATATAATACACAGACTCCCCTGACTTTTATGCCAAAAAGGTAGAGCGGAGATGGAGATGGAGTATAGAAAAGCCCAAATCAACAGAGTGCGGAGAGAGATAACAGGAGGTATAGGTCAGGATGAGTAATAAAGGCATGTAACACATTAAAAACATAAGGAAAATAATACATAAATAGAGATCTCAAAACATATCAAGGTATGCCCATTGTATGCAAAGACACGCTCGAAGAAAATCCTCTAAAAATTGCGCTGGAAAGTGTTAGGAGTACATTAGACGACCAAAGATGGGGCAGTTTAGAACATGCCGCCACCCATGCCGCCCATGCCACCCATACCACCCATGCCGCCGGGAGCAGCAGGAGCCTTCTCCTCAGGAGCCTCAACGATGGCAACCTCGGTGGTACCGAGCAGGGAGGAGACACCGCTAGCATCGACAAGGGCGGTGCGGACAACCTTGAGAGGGTCGACGATACCGGCAGCGAGCATGTCAACGTACTCGCCCTTGGAGCTGTCGAAGCCGCGGTAGAAGTCCTTGGCGAACTCATCGGTGAGCTTGCCAACGATAACGCTACCCTCAAGACCGGCGTTCTCAACGATGGTGCGGGCAGGACGGGTGATAGCGCTCTTGATGATGCTGACACCAAGCTGCTGGTCGAAGTTGGCAGGCTTGACGTTCTCGAGGCCGTTGGCAGAGGCCTTGAGGAGAGCAGTACCACCACCGGGGAGGATACCCTCCTCAACAGCAGCACGGGTGGCGTTCAGGGCATCAACGACACGGTCCTTCTTCTCGCCGACCTCGACTTCGGAAGCACCACCGACCTTGATGACGGCAACACCGCCGGAGAGCTTAGCGAGACGCTCCTGGAGCTTCTCCTTCTCGTACTCAGAGGTGGTAGGGTCAGCCATGACACCACGGATCTGCTCGCAGCGCTGAGCGATAGCGTCCTTGCTGCCCTCACCGTTCAGGATGATAGTATCCTCCTTGGTGATGGTAATGGAGCCGGTGGAACCAAGCATGTCGGGGGTGAGCTTCTCGAGCTTGATGTCAAGCTCATCGGTGAAGACGGTACCGTTGGTGAGGACACCCAGGTCGCCGAGGATGCTCTTACGGTTGTCACCGAAGCCAGGAGCCTTCACAGCAGCGACCTGGAGCTGGCCACGGAGCTTGTTGAGAATGCAGACAGCGAGAGCCTCACCCTCAATGTCCTCAGCAATGATAACAAGAGGGCGGCGGAGAGTGGTGGAAGCCTCGAGAGCGGGGATGATGTCCTGAACGGCAGAGATCTTCTTCTCCGAGAGGAGGATCAGAGGCTTCTCGAACTCAACCTTCTGGGACTTGGCGTCGGTGATAAAGTAAGGGGAGGTGTATCCACGGTCGAAGCGCATACCCTCGGTAACCTCAAGCTCGTCCTCGAGAGTCTTGCCCTCCTTGACGGTGATAACACCCTCCTTGCCAACGCGCTCCATGGCGGTGGAGATGAGCTTTCCAACGTGGGTGTCGCCGTTGGCGGAGATGGTAGCGACCTGGGCAATCTCCTCGCCAGTGGTAATGGCACGCTTGTTCTGCTGGAGGTAGTCAACGACAGCGTCAACGGCAGCCTGGATACCGCGGCGCAGATCCATAGGGTTGCAGCCAGCAGCAACGTTCTTGACGGTCTCGGAGAAGATAGCGCGAGCGAGGACCGTGGCGGTGGTGGTTCCGTCACCAGCAAGTTCGTTGGTCTTGGAAGCGACATCCTGAAGGAGACGGGCACCGAGGTTCTCGAATTTGTCCTGGAGCTGAATTGCCTTGGCAACGGTCACACCGTCTAATAAAATCAGCGCTGCAATTGATAGATACTATAATGTCGTCCGCGGCGATAATGAATGCTTGGGGTTGATGACTAAATGAACGTAACGTACCCTTGGTGATCTTCGGGGAGCCGTAAGGCGATTCGATCAACACATTGCGACCCTTAGGACCGAGAGTAGATGTGACGGCCTTAGCAAGAGTGTCAACACCCTTCAGGAGTTGGGCACGAGCCTCAACGCCGAATTTGAGCTCCTAATAAGTGTTAGCAACCTTAGTCGACCGGGAGCTGCGGAAGGCCGACTAGAGCTAGCTGGTCTCATCCGGGGTGGCTAATTGCAATCTGGCATACCTTGTGGGCAAATCGTTGCTGCTGGAGGTTGATACCAGTAGGCTTGTAGAGAGCACCGCGCTTGGAAGCAGCAGAGAGGACCGAGGTCCTAGAAGAAAGAGCTCGCTGCATGTTGAAAGGGAGAAAGGGAGAAGAGAAGACAATTGAAACAAGACAAATGCGATAAGTAGGATGCGCAGAGAGGAGCTGCCCGATCAGAACTCCCAGAGCAGAACGGATGCAGAAGGAGAAAGATGAAGAGGAAGAGGGTAGAGAGGGATAAGAGGTGAGGATGAAGCCAAAGTCTCGAAAATTTTCCAGGCCTTTCTCGATCTCCGGATTTCTTGGCGGCAGAAGCTCCTAGAAGGTCACGTGGCGTGTATCCGAGGAAATCCTTCGGGTTGTCGGAAGAGCTCCCTGTTTACCCGGGCCTCCACTTTCTACTCCAGAGTTTGATTGAGAAACCGAGACCATAGATTTATTGCTCGTCGAGATCTAAAGATATATTTATGTCGTAAAAGCCCGCAACTATGTAGCATATCTGGAGCGCAACTTCAGAGATACATGTGGGATCATAGCCGTGGGACAAGTCAAGTTCTGGTCGCTAATACTGGTACTGCCCCATCATTTCCCCTTCATGCCAGTAACCCGAGTCGAGGATATTGCCTGCAAAATCCATGCCATCTCCAGGCAAACCTGAATATTCCCCCTCAAGTTGAAAGTTCTCGGGGAAGAGGTACGAAGAAGCGTCCACTGTGAACTGCTCGTATGGATCGAATGGCTCAATCGGCGGCAAGTCATAACCGGGGTATTCGGAGGGTGCGATTTTGTTCTCGGGCCCTGCTCCGTTTCCACAGTCGATATATGGGTCATGTTCAAGGTCGGAGTCCGGGTGCGAGAAGGTGGAATTGGTCGGCGTGACCGTTTCGTCAAATGAAGTACTGACTGGGGATGTGAAAGGCGCGTCCTGAGTATGGCCAGACAACCACTTAGGTCATTTCAAAGCCACAACTAAGCTTTGCTTCGGCGATGGTGATCGCTGCCCCTTTGGCTGATTCCTGTCATTCGGCAGCTGGAGGAAGTCTGCGTTGGGGACTAGCATCTCACTGTCGCTATCCTCCGAATCCTCAGACTCGGGCTTGGGAAGCTCTGCGTAGATTGCTCGGGCCTTCCTACGCGGCCTCTTGCGCTGCAAGCCCCCGTTTTCAACCCACTCTTCGTCCGAACTGCCGCAGCTTTCAGGAGCAGGCATCTGAGCCTTTCGTCCTTGTGCAATTGGAGCATGTATCGTTCTCGAAGCACCCCCGCCACCCCCGGCAGAGCCTCTCTTGCGAGGCGGAGGCACCGCCTTTCCTTCTGCAGCTCGTTTCTTGCGCGCCTTGTCCAGATGCTGAACTATGGCCCCCTCGCTTGTATTGTGTCCCATCACTTGCGCGACCTCGGCCCAGGGTATCTTGACGTTTTTCGCGCTGCAGACATAATGGATGGTCAACAGGAGTAACTGGTCAAGGTCATCTGAAATTGTGAGGCAAGTTAGTGAATATCGCGGACAGTTATCATGAAGAAAGATCATACCGGACCAGCGTACGATCGTCCGCCTCTTGGCTCTAGTCATGATGCCTAGAGCGAATAAGAAGGGGTTTGAGATGAGAGATGTGGGTTTGAAAGTGGCTCGAGACGTGCGAAACTGAGGTGAGGTATCAGGGGGTGATGAGAATATCTGCACCTCAACTATAGGAAGTGAGAGGAAGGAGATGCTTGACAACTGATGAGAGACAAGGAACCAGGGAACGAGAGGGAGACAGTAAGAGAGTTGAGATCTGCAGATGGAACTGCGCAGGTTTCTTGTAATCTGCTTTTCTTGGACCTGAAGCAAGCTGCAGCTCAGCAAGCGAGGAACAACAGGCAAGCCTCACTTACTAGTAAATAGTAAATGCGAAGAGAGGCTTTGAAGTGTAGTTCAACAAGAAGAAGATTGTAGATGAATGAGTGATTGTGCGGGAGAATCACGAAGAATCTGTTTATATAACCTAAAGTTGAGGCGGCGAGGAGGTTTAAGTCTGGCCAAAAAGGCCACCGCTTTAGATCCAGCTTGCAATATCACAAAGCTTTTGCTCTGGCTCAGATGGTGAGATTGTCGGGTTATTCCTAGCTCTTACCACTTGTGCCTGTAGAGGGTACTACGTCCTAGGAAACGGAATTGTTGATCATGAGCTTACGCTGCGGCTTGTAGCAGTCTTCCAATTATTCAAACAGCAATAAAAGATGGCTATCTCTTAAAGATCTGAGAGATCCCGCTGTTGTATATGTTGTAGTTCTTCTCTGAAGTAACACTCGGAGTAGTATATGGGGAAAGTGTATGGGAAGCACATGATTGGCTGCTTGGGTGAGATATCACGTGTATCACATGACTCGAGATCCCGATCCTCCGAACTTCGCTTTGCACAGCATCACACCCGACTGCCTCAATATCAATCGAATCCCTCCATTCTCTTACCACAGTCAAGATGGTTTTCGCGTGGAAATCCGCTGGTCTGACGTACGTTACCCCTTGAATCGAGATTTCTGTGTCGAGTTGCGAAATTCCGCTGACAATTGTCGACTTTTCCAGCTACAACCGCTACCTGGCCGTCGCTTCTCGCGCGGTCCGCCGGTCTCTCAAGGACGGCCCCCGTCTCGCTGCTGAGCGCCGTGGAAACATGGAACTTCGTTTCGCCAAGTGGGAGGTCCGTATACCCCATACCGATTTCTCTTGGGTTCCAATGTAGGGGGCTATGGCTAACCGGACTTTTGGAACAGAACGGCAAGCAGGGTGAAGTTAAGAACCTTGCCGAGGTCAACAACCAGGCGATCGCTTCCCAGGCCGAGTCGAAATAGACAATCTTACCAGAACCTCCACTGAGTTCTGATATGTGTATTCTAGGCGGTGCAAGGACATAGGGAATGCTGATGGTCTGATGCACGAAGGATTGAACTTTGTAGCGAGATGGCCTGTTGATGAGGTATAAATAGAAAGGCTCATTCCGTCCTGTCCTACTATCCTTGTAGAAGAGGCAGCATCTCTTTTCAACTCGTTATAGTTTGCGAGCCACATATAAGCTCTTATATCAGCCGGGTCCCTGGTTCTGCACTGACCGGGAGTTTTGCCCTGTCCGCCCGACCTCCCCGACTCCCCGCCATCCCCTCACCCACCTTTCCACCTCTTTTCTCTTCGAGCGTCGCAAAGTCGCAATTCCTCGTTGTATTTGGTAGATCCAGCAGCTGGCTGCAGACGACCAATTTTCCCTCATGTTACCGAACAGTCAGGCCCAAACTCCAACGACGCGAGTCACTTCGCAGTCTGTTGTCCCACGCGACATTACAGAGAAATTCACACAAGCTGCATCAAGTATGATTACCTTCTGGAGCTCGGGAATCAGCCCTCACGGTGGACGCGTGCTAACGACTTTATCTTGCTAGGATTAAAAACAGGGCAGCTTGTTAAGGATGAATACTTTACGCTTTTCGAGGCAGTGGGTGCATTGGAGGTAAGTCGTTAATTTTCTTTTGCGCTTTCGCAAGACGCATGCCCTGGATATAATGACACATGGTGCTAACAGTTCTTGTCGCGCATCATAGATCATGGACTCGAAAATGGATAGCGGATACCTGGGCCCCGAGGAAGACGAGCAAACTCTAGATGACGACTACGATGTCTTGCGCGACCTGACTCCCGAACAAGTAGTAGGAATCATGGATGAGTTACTGTGCCATGAGGTGGGTTGGAAATGTTCGACATCAAAGCTATGGGATTACGCTTCGAGTGCATACTAAGATTGTCTTTCCAAAATAGATGGCATGGCATATGGGGCACCCTCTTTCGCAAACCCTCTTCACGTCGCTATACCTCGATAAGCTCCTCTGGCCTGTGCCGAGGATTTTTGAAGACACCCATTTTGGACGCGGAAGGGGTCCCGGTGAGGAAGCCGGGTCAGAGTTGGTACATATAGTGCTGCGTTCGTACTGCCTTGGACTAGTCAAGTGCTGCGACTTTGTGCATACGCGAGTGACTGCTGAATTCTTTTACGAGGTTCGTCCTGGAGCCATATCACTCAAAACGGCTGATACTGATCGGTTGTTTGATACTTTTAGGAAGAAGACTTCAGCACGCAGCTGTATAACCGCTCATTATTATCACATTTTGAGTACGGACTTTTCTGCAACCTTTTGGACAGGGCGATTTCCTGGATCGATGATCAACCTACAGTAGACGAAACTGTGAAAAATGCGATAAGGGCGCGGCTAGAGTTCAGATTGAAGTTTCTCTTGGGGCTACAGCAGGATATCAACATCATGCAGACAAGATCGGTTGATCACTTTGAGGCCTGCTTGTCGCTATTACCCACTTTGCAACAGTCCAGCCGCGCAGGCCAACCCGTGTCTGAAGCCTTTAGCTGGAAGATACAACGAAAATTGGCCAGCACGGTACCTCCGCGGCCAATGGTAACGATCAGCCTGGAAGATGCGCTGGCGCATCTCAAGCGGCTATTCCAGGATGGGATCCATCTCAGTCAGGTTCTTGACTACCAAGGCCCATACAACCTCAGGGTATGATTATCTCGCCGATTGGTCTCCATATTCCTAACAGTCAAATCAGGTGGCTATCTGGACTTTTCTCTCGCGAAAACCCCAACCTTTGGTCTATATCCGATCCCTAACTCAAACCATTATCATGAACAAATCGATCATCCTCGGGACCATTCCAGTGAAACAGTTTCTCTATGACGAGTTGGCGTCCCTTGTTTTACCCTCAAGTATTCTGCTTGAGGCAAATCTTGATGAAACCGAAATGCCTTCCGATCCTCGCTTCCAAATTGCTCAGCTGATGGATGGCTTCGTGCGACGCTTCTCTCAGGTATACCATACCACTTTAGTGTCATGTTTATTAGCTAAATATGGATCCAGCCGTTTGTAGATACTTTCCGGAGTGCCTGCCTCAACCGCTGTCGTATTCGCCGGACCGTATGCCATACCATTGTGGACTGGGATAATCTGCAAATGGAGGTTTGTACCCTTTCGATGTAAAGATTTTGGCTCTTGGCTTACTATTTGCAGGCCGAGGATCTCGACGAGCAGCTTCGTGTTTTGAGTGGAGAACCTCCATTAGAGCTTCCAAACGGCGATACGACATACGCATACCCGCTTAGCAGCTGGACTTACCACCAGAAGCTCATTCAGTTCCGCCTCATCCTTCAACTCGGATTTGAACTTTCCATCTATGCGCCAGAAGAGCTCCCGGGAATGTACTGGTACCTGTCCCATATCTGCTCAACACACCTGGGCCACATTGATCGAATCCGCACATTCATCGTTTCCGCTGCGCAACGGAGTCGACTATCCTCAGCAAAACGCGCCCTGCTACGAAAGTCGTTTCTCCTCTTCGACCGACTCACCACGCAGATTATCGCCATTGACGCGTTCGCAATATCCTTACACGCCCTCTACGTCCTCCTATCCCGTCACAAAATCCTCCCAACCGCCTCCTCACCGCAAGCCTACTCCAACGATAAATTCCGCTACGAGCTTCGTATGAAACCATTCCTGAGTATCACCCTCCCCGAGCTTGTCCCCTACGATGAATATTACCGCGAAGCAACTCTTCAAGGCGACAGCGACGAGATCGTCCTGGAACGCGCAACAAAGGCGATCGGCGAGGCTCGAAAGGCCTGGGAAGCAACGCTCGCCAACGGGCCCTTCCTGGAAGATCCCGACGGCGAAAAGCTCGCTGCCCCGGCCCTCGCAGAGGACTGGACCCGCGATGTGAAGGATACAATGCGAGCTTGTATCGGTGCAAGCATTGCCATCGAAAGCGTGAAGAAGGCAATTCTCGCTCGCGGCTCTCCCACGCAAGACACTGAAACACTGCCGCCACTGAACCTAAAAGCCAATATTCCGGAGGCAGGGGAGAAGGGTCGCTGGCATGACTGGTGGGTGGTGCCTCAGGTGCTGCAGGTGCAAGCGCAGCCAAAGGCCAAGAATTGAAGCAAGCGCATTGTGGAATGTGGCGCCCTCATTTCAAATACCCGGATATTAGTTGCGGTTGGCTGGGGTTCTCTACCGAGTACCTACCGGTGCGCTGGAAATTGTGATACATCGTAGAGGTAGCCACACACCATGTAGATACGTACTATACACGACGCTATAGAAATGATGAATGCTGATTTACAATTTCTTGGTCCGCGGGTTAGACTGTTCTAGGCGAAGAATGCACGCCAACACGGCACCAGGGAAAATAGTAGTGGAGTAGTGTATTAGCTCAGTAGTGGAAAATGAATCCAAGGGTCATTTTGTGGCCAGTTCATGACCTTGACACTTTGTTAGATTTGAAAATGAAATCAAAATGAAACATTTTGAATTGTCAGAACTCTTAAGTGCTTGTCACACATCAAGGAACGATCTCGAATCTCTCCCATGCCATCTCGGGAGGGAGCAGGAAGCTAAGGTCAGTCTTGGCCCAGTCTGAGCACAGACACTGGAAATTCCGCAAAGCTCCCAAGTTCCGTTCCCAGCTCCCAACTCCAGAATTGCAACAGCTGGGAGGCAAAAGTACCTGTCTCTTTCCCGCTTGATCCATGTGCCTTTTCCACTAATGATATCCTCCCCTTTTTCCCTCTAGACGCTAGAGTACTTTGTGGCATTTGCTGGGTCCGAGGATTGCTGTGACCCGGCTGGCCGTCACCTGTCGACGATCCTCCACTTGCCTATCGCTAGATCAGGATTGCTTCTTCTGTTGTTATTAATACTTCCTCTTTGGAAGGCTTCGTCGCACTACATCCGTTCCTCTGGATCCAATGTCTGTCGCACGATTTCTCGATCCCCGTTAGATGGTTCTTCGGCTCTTCGTCCTTCCCAGTTTCTCCCTTCCCCAGCGCCCGCATACGCTCAACTTCCCCTCCCTTCGCCGTTCCCAAGGTGGTCGGCGCGTTTGCGATGCCAGTGTATCCCATCCGACGCCGGCCACGTGAGTGCAAGACATGTCATCAGTGTCGTGCGAGCAAGGTCCGCTGCGATCGAAATGTACCGTGCAGCAACTGCGTGAAGCGTGGGTTCAACTGCACTTACGGCCGTCCTCCGCCTGCGCCCCCAGTCGCATCTAAACCATCAACTGCTCCCCAAAGCTTCATCTCCTCCACTGTCCCCAGCACTGTAGGCAGTGCATCGCAATTTCCACCTTCATCGTCGTATGCTACGGATAGTCAAGATGTTTACTACGCCGCCGATTCCGGCCTGGAGGACCTTTCGGAAACTGTCTCGATATCTCACATCAAGTGGGAGGAGATAAACACCAAGATGCGGGATATGGAACACCTCATTTCCAGCTTGACATCGATCTTTCAAGCTCATTCAAAGCAACCGCGAAAACTGACCGAACCTCGCTCAGACGTGTCGAGTTTTGCAAGGGATCAGTCGCCGCCTGTGCAGGAGCGCCGTTACGGGTCCACAACTTTGAAAACGGGGTCGGTACATATAGGATCACGTTCCGCATTTGTTGATATTCTGGATAAAACGAAGAGTTCATCGGATCCACCAAGAGATGATCTGATCACAGAGCTGGCAATGGGCAATGAAACCGCTTCATATCCGTTCGTGGACCTCTGGTCCTCAGACCCATTCACCTTCAATATCGGAGGTGTTTGCGATGTGCTACCCCCTGACGATCAATGTTTAAAGTAAGTCTGAAGATTCGTGGCTGGTGATGATCCCCGCCGAAAAGCTTTGTCGTCTGACTTGTTTCAGGTTCTTAAGTTATTATAAAGGCATCGGGGCGGTGATATATCCTGTGTTATCGGATTTAGACAAGCTTGAGAGCGACATGAAGCGGTTGTTGGATGGGCGAAAACGAGCTGGCGGTGTTTATCGGCCGGATGCAAATGGCGCTGTACAACCTTTTGGAATGAGTATCACTTTTCTGAGCCTTTGCTTCGCAGTTCTAGCGTCTGGCTGCCAACTGTCCGACCTACCCGGACTCTCCCGCGAGATGACTTCTTGGGTTTATGGTGAGACACCTGATGATTGAGAGGATGTGGCGGCTGACAGCTCCCAGTTTCTTGCTCCTATCAGTGCCTGCGCATGGTGAACTATGTAGCGCAGCCCACGGTGGAAATTATTCAGATTCTGCTGATCATAAGCAATGTCTTGTCATATAATATGAACGCCGGGGCTTCTTATACAATGCTCGGTGGGTGGTTTCTCACTTGTTCGTACTGCGCACTGAGCTGACGATGCCTCCCATAGGAATGACGGAACGAATGTGCATGGCTCTCGGACTGCACGCGGAGACAAAAGGATATACGCCTGCGCAGCAGGAAGCTCGGAGAAGGGTCTGGTACGCACCTCAATAGTCTCTAAACTGTTGAAGCCGCGCACACTGACGGTGTCACCTTCCTCGAACAGGTGGGCTATGGCCTTTCAGAACAGCCATTTTTCCTTGGCCTATGACCGACCCTCTATCACAATGATCAGCCAACCCGACATTCCGTATCATCGCAAGTCGATGCCCGGACATCGATCCTATTTCGAAACACTTTCTCGCATAATCGGAGTTGTGCTCGAGTCACTGCGGAACTTGATGATGGTACATCACTCACAACATCGACCTCACGAAATTCACGATTATGTGCAACGAATCCGCAATATCGTTGCGGAGACTGCACCACATTTGAGATATCGGGAGCATTGTATGTCGTTGGCTGACAACATCGAACGGGCGGAATTGAGGTTGCACTCTTCATACTATATCTCCGTGCTCTGTCGCGTCTCATTGGACCCAGAAGCCATAAAGGATGAACACAAACGTGAGCGAATCCGCCAGGAATGCCTAAGTAACCTGGTGAGTACGATCGAGGCTTTCATTGAGCTCCACACGATGAGTAAATACGCGTCCCGCACATGGATCAGCGTACAGAGAACCATCGCATCGGCTTTTCTTTTACTCATGAACACCAGTAGCCAGCAGTGGCCGCGGACTTGGGACCTGGTTGAGCGTCTTGAAATAGTTTTAGCCGATCATGTGTATTCAGACGGCACTGTGAATCCTCAGACTCGGACAGACTCGGCAAAACACCTCTCATCATCGTTGGAAGCGCTCCGTGAGGTAAATGCCGCGCTGCGTAAAAGCAAAGCGCAAACGTCAGCCGCGAAAGAAGATGCTGCCACTCAGGACATTCCCACGACGTTTATGCCCACGCCTGATTTGGCCAATATAGCTGCCACAATGCCGCCTTTTACGGAAGCATATAGCATGCCCTTGGAAGACGGTCATATTGGCAGTATCTTGAACCAAGTGTCAGATGTGATGATGTTCCCTAGCAGGACATACTGAAATGCGAACAGACGAAGACTTAAGAGCATGATTACCCAGACAATTTAGAATAGAATCAAGACAACACAATGTTTTGCAACATGTATAGACAGACGACTTGAGCTTGCTTGGGACTGCCGCCTGTATTCTCGGGGACGGAGAGAAAAAATCGCCGTTATAGACGAAAGAAGAAGAGCCAAAGGAAAAGAGAAAGAGGGGTCTGGGTCTTATAGAAGTCTAAATTGCGGTGATTTTCGCATGGCCCCCGAGCGACACCCGCTTCGGCCGAGCCACACCTGCACCTTCCAAACTTAGACCTGGCCGACCGCAGAGCATTGCCTGATCAGCCCTGAACCTCATCATGACTCGACGTCACAGCACCACTCTGCAGAACTGCTGCCGCTTGACTCGCTTCTTCCTTGTGTATCGCTACCCCGTATCTCCGGATATCCGTTTCCTTTAACTCATTCTATTTCGACACTCGCAGTCAACCACTGTATAAAATCTGCAACAACAGGAAGATCGGGCTCCCGATCGAAATCTACCCCTTGCGTCGACGAGATCGGGTTCCAGCGGCCGTGTGCAGGCCATCAGAGGTCGAAAGCGCCCATTGGACGCCACCACATTCACATTGACAAACAGACCTCGGGAGTCATCCCCGGCATGTTGCTGTTTATGTCCGAGGTCGGATCCGACGAGGACGAGAGAACGTTGGTAATTTACGAGCTGCTCGAATCTCGAGACCTTTGCAGAGGGGCTTGGTCAGTTTTCCGCGATCTTTGCGGGTAATACTAGTGGGTGGTTGTGAGAATCAGAATTGACTCAAGTGATGTATATGCAGGATACCATCTCGACGTATGTACAACTCTATATACAGCGCTCATCATGCAGCGAACCTGCACAGAACCAGTCGTCTGCTCTCGTCTCTTCCGAGTCAACTCGTAATTTCGTCTTTCGTTTCGTCATGCCTAAACGCGTTCAAGTCTCATAGAACGGGTCGTTGGGATTGTACGGGAACTTGCGCACAATCACGTCGCCCTGGTACGCCCACAGTTCATCCTCGATAGGAGACAGTTGCACGCCACAAGTCTCATTCGACTGCCCAAAGGTCTCGATCGAGGTAGCCGACCCATTGAAGTAGTCCACGCGGACCATATTGACGGTCTGGCGGCTAGCGTCGCCGAGGAGGTAATTGAGGGGCATGAACTGGACGCCCGAGTGCGCGGTCGTGAAGACGGTGTTGGGCAGATCGCCCGTGTGCGGGACGTGGTGCATGCCCAGGTTCAACCAGACGACGAGATCAGTCTGGTTGAGGCTCTCGCTGTTGAAGAATTTCTCAAAGTCCACGGGCGGGTCGTGGATATCCTGGCTGTTGTACGGGTGTGCGGCGAAGGGCTCGTAGTCGTGCTGCTGCGTGACTTGGACATCGTACTCGGCCCAGTGCGCAGCGTTGGCTAGGTTGGTGGAGTTCTTCACTGTAAGGTGTGCAGTCCCGGAGGAAGGCAGGATGCGGTAGCCGCGGTATTCGCCGTACTTGTTCTTCTCGTCTTGGTTTATGATGTGGATCTGCGTCTGGCCGTTGAAGCCCCAGTTGAAGCGGCCGTCGTCTTCGGATTCGATCATCGAGCGCTGCAGCTGCATGGTGTTGCGGGTTTTGTTGCCGTTCCAGGAGAATGTCTTCTCAACAGGGACGACGGAGGTTAGTTCAACGGTGTTTTCGGTGCCGAGAATGTCAAAGTCGGCCTTGAAGTTGAGGACGTGGTCGTGCATGGATCCGGAGAGGGAGTCGTGGATCTGGTAGCCGAAGTCTTGGTTGTTGGCGTAGTAGGCGGATTGGATGTAGCCAGATGCGCGTACTTCGACACCGATTGTACCGTCCATGTGGAAGTTGTAGCTGATCTCTGTAAGCTGCTTGCAGTTTATCGAGGGAGACTTGTCAACACATACCTGAACATGTAGTCATAGTTTCCGATAGTAGACACCGTGCGAAGAGTGAAGTACACGTTCTTGGTGACAGTCACAAAGTCAGAAGTCGAGTGTCGAGCAGCAGGGTAGTCAGCATCAAACTCAAACAAGCACAGACTGTCCACGTGGGTATGTGTCTCCTCTGACTTGTAGAAAGACGTGTTGAGATACGAGGCGTAGGACGGGCAGTCGTAGCCCTTGAGCAGCTCGAAGGCGTAAGGCCCGAAACCATAATAGGAGTCTAGGTACGCGACACCAGACTGAACGGGGTCATTTGCAGCGTAGTGTGCCAACGCTTCTTGGAGTCCCAATTCGTAGAGCACCCGCTGCCCCTTGTACTTGATATCGAAGAGGGAAAGGCCAGTGTCCCGGTTGAAGCTGATGTAGAAGGAAAAGTCCATCCACGACACATACTTGCGCTCGGTGTCGACAGAGTACCGTGCCCCATCTGGAGCCACTGCAAGTGGAGGCTGCTTCCTGTCTTTGGGGAGAACAGCACCTTGCTGGCCAACGCGAGCCCAGGGACCGTCAACATTAGCACCGAGCTTGACGAAGCCGGGAGACCAGTATGCCTCTCGGAACTCCTCTGTGGTCTCGTAAAAAATGTCGTTGTACAGCCAGCCGAGAACTTTCCACTGCGATGGGTCACGTCCAGTGACATCGGATTTAAAATACAGACCCAGTGGCAGGAGGGTACCGCTATCGGACTCGCCAGTGGCCATGTTCCAGAACACATCCCAGCGGATGATGCGTCCGTCTTCTTGCCATAGAGGGTCGATACCCCAAACATCCAGGGTATCGTTGTCAAGACCCAAGGCCGTTCCGTTCCACAAATCCAAAGTGATGTCTGCGATCGAAGCGGTGATCTTGAACAGCCACTCGGAGTACATAGTCTCACTATCAGGCTCCACATTGCGCACGCGGCCTTGAGATTTGCGGGTGTACGGAAACTCCAACGGCACCCAGGTGGCATTATTGGTAATAGGTAGTGGTCCGACTAGAATGTCCGCATAGTGGGCGTCAACGGTAGCCCTATTGTTCAGGCGAACATGGGCATATCGAGTCGGCTCAGGTCCACTACCGTCCAAGTAGTCAAGGGTCTCGGTCTTGTTTGGGCGTTGCAGCTCGATGAGCGCACTTGATACGTCAGCATCCGGCTTTCTAGCATATCGTTAGGACTTACATTGTGTTTTCCCACTCCCCTGCGATCTCGGATGTAGTAAGATTCAGCTCTGGCCGACCGAACAGCCACTTCGCGACATCCGCAGTTTCGTCATCAGTTAGACCATACCAGACATTCTCCTTCGGAGCGTTGATCTCCTGCGGAGGAGTGTCTTCGCATGTTAATGCAGACTCTTCATTAGGAGGCTTGCCGTTCCAACGGTCACTTGGATGCTGGTTTGAGCGGCTCTCCAAGCTTCTCATCAGCGCCCTTCGGCCGCGGTTCTTCTGGCGCACAGTTTGCGCGCTCTTGTCGAGCTTGTTGGCGAGAACATCACCTGCCAGGCTTCCGATGAGAAGCAAGGAAGTAATGCCTCCTGATAAAGAGAAAGGAAGCTTCATCGCGCGGTTGACGACTGGCCTTTTGGCGGCTGGAGCTGGTCTGGCTAGATACCTCTCATCGGTCATCCTGGCCGTCTTTATACCTCGAGGCGGATCTCTTTCCGAACGCTATCCGAGCAACGTCGGCCGCCGCAAGATAAGAGACTCGTCCATCTTGGCGGAGCCGCAATGCAAACCATCACAGCTTTTGGGGTAAGGTAGACGAGCTCCAAGCAAGAAGCTGCCATCAACGCCTGGACCTGCCAGAAGAAGCAACTCTCACGGCCAAGAGATGACCAGGATCTGGCGGCGCTCTTTACCACCATCCACATCAGACAAAGCGAAGCGATATGGGAGGAGTCGGAGTAACCGTTCGCGCAGAAGCGAGTCTGTAGCCAAGACGTGCGTATCTCCAACGAATCCGATCCGAGAGTTGATGACGGGGTTTATCGCGAGAGAGATAAGGCGGAGGGTTTTCATCACCTCAAGATAACGACGAGGGGAGAACTGGATGAGATGCTTGGATCAGATATGAAGTCCGGATGGAAGAAGAGGAGCAGTCGAGAATTGGAATCAGTGACGAGCTGGTTTGTTTGTCTTTGTCCCGATTGGGAAATCTTGTCGCAAACATGATTCTGATTCCCACACACCTTTTCAGCTCTGCCCAACGATTCAGTCTTCCAAGCATAGATCAGGACTGAGGTTTTACTTATGACATAAGGATCCGTGAGCTCCGCGCTTTTGTCCTCTGGCTCTTTTTGGAGCATCTAGCCTTTCGCTTGCGACGTTTTCGGTGAACATTATGCAGGCACCGATGATTCTGACCAATTCCTCTGCAAAGACGATCGACAGCGGATAGATCCGATAGAGATCAATTGTTACGTCAACTTGAAACTGCGCACCACCAGTTGTGAGGTTGAGGGAGAAGCTCGGACACTTCTTATTCGAAACAACTCCGTACAACGCGAAGAGACAACTGTTTCACTATGCCATCCCCCGCAAGGTCTTAGGTCAGTCCAAGCCCGATATTTCTCTTCTGCAAGCATCAAGGAGCGGAGGGAAAATCGCCGTACCAAGTTTGGCTAAGCATCAAACATTGACAGGGAATCATGCGGGAAACGTGGCCTGAAGAAAGGCAGATCAGACAAGCATTTCCTCGAATTCAATCTTTCTGCGACGAGTCTGGCTCTGTTATGGCAGCTCCGGCTGTAGATCCCAACCCCGGTGTTTTGGAGGCGGACCCGCGTCCTTCGCATCCTCCGTCTCGCCGCATTTAGCCAAAATGTGATCGTTTGGGAGGCAGAAATCTTCCGGCGAGGTTATAAACGAGGCAATATCAAGCGGACTTGTTCCATTTATCCTGAACTTGTTTTTCTTGCTCTGATGTCCATTGGACGGAAATAATCAAAATGCGGTACATTCTTGCTCTCCTGCTCTACGCTTTCACCTGCAGTGCTATGGCGCTAAGTCGACGTGCTCCCACCCCGGGGCAACTGGAACAAGTCACCGACTTTGGGGACAATCCTAGCAATGTTGGGTTCTACATTTACGTTCCGGAGAATCTGGCTTCCAACCCCGCCATCATCGTGGCAATCCATTACTGTATGCGGCTCACTAGTGCTGGGAACTGGACCTTGCTAAGTTGACTACAGGCACAGGAACCGCCCAAGCGTACTACAATGGCAGCCCATATGCTCAATATGCAGAGACCCACGGTTTCATTGTCATCTACCCAGAAAGCCCATACGAAGGTGGATGTTGGGACGTCAGCTCCCAATCATCATTGACCCATAACGGAGGCGGGAACAGCAACTCCATTGCCAACATGGTGAATTGGACTATCAGTCAATACAATGCTGATCAATCCCGAGTTTATGTGACCGGAACGAGCTCTGGCGCTATGATGACGGTACGTCAAACTATAATCTGAACGAAAGCCCTAACTAAACGGACCAGAACGTCATGGCAGCCACATACCCCGAGCTCTTCGCGGCCGGCACCGTCTACGCAGGCGTTTCAGCCGGATGCTTCTACTCGGACACCGACCAAGTAAACGGCTGGAACAGCACTTGCGCTAATGGCGAATCAATCGCCACTCCGGAGCACTGGGCCAGCATTGCTGAAGCCATGTACACTGGCTACAGTGGTACCAGGCCGAAAATGCAAATTTACCACGGGAGCGAGGACGCTACTTTGTACCCTCAGAACTATTACGAAACCTGCAAGCAGTGGGCCGGTGTCTTTGGATACAACTATGAATCTCCGGCGGAGACACAGACGGACACGCCGTTGGCAGACTGGGATAAGACAATTTGGGGACCAAACCTACAAGGTATACTGGCAAATGGGGTCGGACACAACATCCAGATTCAAGGAGAGGAGGATCTGAAATGGTTCGGGTTTACCAGTTAGGCGGGAAACTTTGGCGAATTTATCAACTTCTACCTTCTCTTGGATCAGTAAACCACTCTCACCCAAATATAACTTGATTCGCCAAGACCCTCCATCCCCACCCCCACATAACCCGCCCATTCCTCCCCGAGTAAGTCACCCCGGACAACTTCCGCTGACCCATACTCCTACCTTCTTGATTCCCCGAATCACCATTTCCAAAATGCCCGCCCAAGCACCAACCACAGGCCGCCTAATCTCGCACTTCGAAGATCGGTAGGTGGGCTCACCTTCCTTTCTTATTCACAATAGGGTGGCAACCCACCCGACCCAACTCAACTTCCCGAACCCAGTTCCCGATACCCCGCAGTGGCAGAAACTAATAAGGAAACTCCAGCGAGACCCCCGACCACGGGAAAGCATGGTCCGATCTGTGGGACTCCGGGGAAAGTGACCTCTGGGACCGAGGTCTCCCTTCCCCGGCTCTGATTGATCTTATTGAAGAGTATGACACGACACTGTTCTATCCTTTCCGCAAAACGGAATCTGGGGAGAGGAACTGGAGGAAGAGTGTACTTGTGCCGGTATGTACTTATGGAGTAGTCTGTCATATGTCAATCCAGCGAGGAGTTCGGCCTCCCGACTTTATGATGGTGGCCGAAGTTCACACACACAGTAGTGACTATAGGTAGTCACTCGGTGACTACTGACTTCCTTTGTATCACGTACTAACGAGCTCCCAATCCAGGGCTGCGGCCGAGGCTACGACGTAATCGCACTCTCGCTCCACGGCTTCGACGCCTACGGGCTCGAAATATCCGCCACGGCTATATCAGAGGCGCAGGCGCTCGCACAGACGGAACTCGCCTCGCCGTCTGCGGAGAATTTCGGAGCGCGTAGGACTACGAGCACAACTGCACTACACGGCCATGGTAATGACGCCGAAGATCTCTCCCTTTCCCCCGGAACGCCGAGATTCCTTCAGGGCGATTTCTTCGACTCGTCCTGGTCGGATGCGCTAGGGGTTCAGTTTGATGTTGTTTATGATTATACCGTAAGTACCTATACCTGGCTTCAAAAGCCTAGTGCGGCTGTGTCTCGGGCTGACCTCGGATGTCCGGTTGATGGCGTGATGTTGCTGACGCGGGGTATCTTTAGTTTCTGTGCGCACTGCATCCGAGTCTGCGGGGACGCTGGGCGGAGCGGATGAAGGGATTGCTAAAGCCTGGTGGGCTGTTGGTCTGCTTGGAGTTTCCGATGTATAAGGATCCTGGGCTGCCGGGGCCGCCCTGGGGAGTGAATGGGGTGCATTGGGAGCTTCTTGCTGGTGGGGATTCAGGGACAGGGGCATTTACTAGGAAGCTGTATGTGCGGCCGGAGAGGACGTATGAGGTTGGGAAGGGGACGGATATGATTAGTGTTTATGAACGGAAGCGCGAAAGCGAGGATTTGTGATCATCTTGTTCTTGAAATTATTGGTGGATATATCACAAGAGTCGTTATTGACATCAACCGTAAGTCCGTCGTCGAGTTATTGCCGTTTCCAGTCCTTCGGTAGTCACCGTCTTTGCTTTGTCGTGTATGGTCATTCGAGACGAAGCATCTAAATCTTAGGAGCACGCTCAATGTTCTCCTCGCCAGGCTTTTGATCGCCTTCCTCGACGTCCAGAACCTTTGCCGTGTTCTGCTGTTGCATACCAACGACGACAGTCTCGAAGCGGCGGCCGCGCTTTTCGGGACCGAAGGCGGTTGTCACCATGATTCCCGTAGCGATGATAGCGGTGGCAACAGCCATGGTTGGGCCGTAAGCCTCGACAGGAGTTCCGGACGGCCCAGTGATGAAGGTCTTTTCGGCAACAGCATTAACAATCTGTGCTGATGGGGAGGAGATCATGTTTCCTAGCTGGTAGGTAAGACCTTGGTGTTTGTTAGTATAGACGACTTCAAGGTGGGGAGGGGGTGCACAAACCTGGGAACAGAGAACGGAAGGCAGGGGGCGAGAGCTCGTTCAGATGGATGGGAATAACACCCCAGGCACCTTGGACGAAGAACTGGAGGAAAAATCCGGTAGCGCTCAGCGACCTTTCAGTCTTTGGGAGGATCCAGGCAGGGATGAGAACACCAGAGATGAAAGCCGAAACGATAATGGCGCGACGTCGCCCGACGAACTGAGACAGATATCCGATAATGGTGCCACCGACACAAGCGCCCGTCTTCATGATGATTGAAGCACGGGAAGCCTGGTCATTCGCCAGTTCCTTCTGAGTCAACATAAAGGTCGTATAGGAGTCTTGCGAGGTGTGGGAATAGTAGTTGAACTGAATAGGTTAGCGGGGAACTCGTCGAGCATAAGGTAAGACTTACCCATGTCATGAGAATGATACAGTAAATAGAAATCTTCCACTCCTGGCCGACCATTTGCTTTGTTTCACGCCAAAACTCTCCAGCGCTCACCGAGCGCTTGCCCGCCGCCTTTGCTTCGAGGAATTGCTTCGACTCGGGGAAGAGGACTCGAATCAGACCAACGCCAATGGAAATTCCAGCTAATCGTTCGTTAGCATATACTTATTGAACAGCCATAGGAAAGACAAACCGGCAATCCAGAAGACGGTCTTGAAGGTTTCCGTTCCGCCCCCAACTCCGAGGTTGGCGCAGGCAGCAAACACATATCCAAGAGAATATCCTTGCTGGAGAATTCCAGACATCAAGCCACGGGCGTTGACACTATGTGCGGTTAGTATTGGATCAACCACCTCTAGCCAGAGTTCGTATTGCTTACGGGCAATGCTCAAGGGCCATGGCAATAGCATTGCCATACACACCACCCATAAAGAGACCGAACAAACTTCGCACAGCCAGGAACTGCTGGAAAGTACTGCTGTAAATGGTCGCAATCTGCAGAACTCCGAGGACGATCATGTTGATCACCTAACCGCGAGTTAGCTCGAGTTCGACGGATGGTCTCGCTATTTAGGGTATTTACCATGGGCCATTTTCGGCCATAACGATCACCTGCAAGACCAAAGAAAGCAGCTCCCACGCTTCTAAGCAATAGGGTGAGAGTAATGGCGGTGGAGATGTCAGTCTTGCTACGACCATAGTATTTTGCAAGCTTGACTTGTTGGATGGAGAGTGCGTGGAAATCAAACGCATCTGCAGTCCATGCGGCAAGACCGACAAGGAAGAACAGCCAGTCACGAGCACTGAGCATCATGAAAAGACTGATGGGGTTCTTGAATGGCTCAGGGTCCTGCCATTCCGCATAAGTCTCGCCCTGCTCGTTTGTGATAACCACACGTTGTCTCCATCTGAAGAGATCACCCCAAGACTGCTTCGCAGTTGCAAGGATCCCATCAGGGATGGGGTCGGCAGGCTCGTTGCGCGAAGACATGTTTAGAAGTTGAGACTTGAAGACGAGCCGCGTTTCTCTCCCGTTTTCGCGTCAGAAATAGTAAAGGGGAACTGTGTCATCCGAACGGACAGAGCACGTCGATACGCCCTCCTTATATACTTTTTTCCGTTCTCACTTCTAACTCGTCCCATCATCCCATGCGCAACATGAATATGCGGAAACAGTCCGAAAACACCCCACGTAGCCGTATTCCCTCGAAGTCCAACCCCTCCGGACTTCTGGCCATTGCGTACAAGCCCCACGGCGGGCGACAAATCCATGGCGAGCCAAGGTAATGCCAAGGGACTAAGCAATCTGGGGTTGCACGCACGGTGTCGAGCATAACCCTTTCGGGATGCTTTCTGGGTGTTTGACAAGGTTCGACGTGGACGCCGAGACACACTAAGTAGGAAAATTCTCGCGCATGGTCGTGGAGGGACGGGAAGACGATAAAGAATTCGGTCAGCCAAGCTGAAAGAAGGCTTTGCCCAGAGAAAGGTAAAAGCAATGCCGATTATCGGGCGAACTCTACGGGACGGCCTGTATCTTGAGGCCGCGCCCGCGACAGACGTCTTTGCGACTGTAGTGTGAACTTTCAGAGAGGGATGATCCCAGGCCCCGTGAAAGCGCACGAAAGGCTGCAGAGTTTGTTATCTACCCTACACCGGTCCAGACCACGAGACCCTTGCAAGGCTTGAGCGTCGGGACAGGGTTACTCTCCAATCTGGGGACGAGAGCCGGGGAATGACGGGTTGCATTGTGGCATGACTCGAGCCTCGGAGACTTTCCGATCTCTTACCCAAGCTGGATGCTTGGGAGGCAAAATCTCTCATGGATAGCGGGGTAAAGTCGACGATGGCCGATTGACAGTGACAGTGACATCCCCGAGACAACATTGGGGCCAAAAGTCGGGGGGGATCAGCATCGGCGCTCGGGGTCAAAGCCGGTCTTGGCGCGGTTGGTAAGCAAAACAAAGAAGACTTTTGGAGACGCTTACTTGGCCAAGAAATAGCTTGATTGGCTAGGACGGCAAACGCAAGAAAGAGGAGAACGCCAGAACGGAGGCTTATCTTTCGTTGGCTGAACAGGTGGACCATCAATGATCAGCCAGTGTGACAATGTCAAGAACCAAGGTCGTGTGGCTGAGCGCGCTTTTTTCCTCTCTCCCTCCCACTCTTTCTCCAGGCTTGGCTCATTCATGAACCTCCGTGGTTCCCCGAATGGTGCCGGCTGAGAAACTTGGAGTAAGTCCTCAAAGATGGCCGATGAAGGGTGATGATCATCAATGTTGATGATGATGGGTTACAAGTCTTGTGTTTAAATGAGGCTTGTCTAGATTCGGCTTAGTATCGCACATGACCAGCCATTGGTGCCCACACTTTTAGATGGCATCCTTTCAAGTCTCGCTTCGTCTTCGCAACACCAACAAAAGGGGCCCATTGCTTGCTGAATGATGCTTATGGAAATAAATCAAGAATTGATGCTGACATAGTGCCGCCATTACCAAAAGAACCTCGAAATCACGAGCTCTATTTATCCGAATTTGCTGTGCCCATTCTGGCTCCATGTTTTCTGCCATCAGCATACATGGTATAATCAGCTGTCGCCCTTGAAGGGCCATCTCCACGCTATGGTCCATGTCCTTGACCTTCTCTCCATCGCTCTTCTCGAACGTTTTGAGTTGTGAAAGAGGAATGTCAATTTTGCAGTGGATGGTACAAAGCACATTGGGCAGCTTCACATTTGACGCTTTGCGGCAATGTCAGCTTTACACTGATATACGTGGAGTCGAAATTCCCCGTCAAACCCCCTTTCTGAGATCCTATGGTAAGGCTTGCTGGCGGGCTCCTTGGTCGAAATACCATCTCCCTGATTCATATTAACTCAGAACTGCCCAACCAATGGAGGTAACAACCTTACGAATGCACCACTCCATTTGGTTGTTGGCCTGCCCCTTTTCGAGGCTCCATCCCATTTCATATTTTCTTCAAGATGTGTTGAGCCGTTAAAAGTTAGTGCCGATGCTGATTCGGAATACTGTCTACCTTACAGGAATACCATCATAGCTATAACTGGCTTGACCGTTATGTTCCGACGGTGATAATTGATGAGGCCTGTGTGTATGGGCCCTCGGCAGAATTGCAGTTTATCTATGGAGAGTCTTAGTGGCATGTTTTTGTGTATCGAGTATGGCACATCAAAGCACTCACGGTTATGTTCCGCTGGATTGCAGAACTGAAATATTGCTTTTCGAATATCGATCTTTCAAGCGCTGGTAGGGGTAAGGACTGGTTCCTTAACCTCCAGCCAGAATGATCCTCTGATCAGCGCTAGCTCTTCCTGCAACAAAATCGAAGCCATGGGGGAAGAGCACCTTGACCTGCAACAAGCTTTTTTGGCTTCCCGAATCCCCTAATCGATCAAGGCATCAATACTAGAGAATGACTCATCGAACAGCGCTATGATGACACGAGATTTCCCGCCAGCCTCAAGTTTTCCCAACACCCTGGATGAAGAGGCTGAGAAAGTCGGATGCACAGGACTTTGAGAAGGAGGTGCTGCCGGTGCCAATTGAGGTTTCGTGTCAGCCTCCTACTGATTTTCCAAGCACTATATTGGAGACTTCATAGCGAATACTAGGGTTTATATTCTTGGCATGAGCGAGAAGATTGGGAGTGAACATCCTGCGATGCTGCCGAAATCTTCTCAAATGAGCACTTGAGGGGTGTTTAGATGGATCAAAATGCGAAGTGCTGTTGGAGGAGACTTATCTACTAGAGGAGCGAAAGACCGCTTGATACTGGCCAAGCTGTCATTGTTCTGAAGCTCACTCTTACATTTGGTATCTCTCTTACGAGCGCATTATTGCCGTTACTCATTCGGCTACTTCTTGTGGAAATTGTCTCTATAGTCCAATTTCACACTCTGGAGGTCCAGTCGATAGAAGGGGGCTGTAGAGCTGGGGAACAAGAAGGAGCGACCGGTTTGTTTCTAGCCTCTGACAGAGCTTTCGATTCTTTTAACGTTCCCACTTATTGACCGTGGAAATCGAAGAAGCCACGATCAATGACAATGTTCCACGAGGCTTTCTCGAACGCAAGGCTGGAATCATCCTTGGCAGCAGCGCCAGCGTGCACAGCCGCCAACTCAGCGCGGTGATGACACGAGATTCCCCGCCCACCTCGAGGCTTTCCAACTTCCTCATACTCGAATTCCCTTCTTCCCATCAAGACGCCACTGTCAGCGGTGACCATCACTCCCATGGCCGACCCGTTTTCTATCGCCGGCAGCACTGTGGGCGTTATCTCTCTCGGTCTCCAGGTGTGTGGTCTGTTGATCACCTACTGTCGATCCGTCAAAGACGCCGACCAGGATATACGGAGCATCCCCAACAAAGCATCTGGTCTCCGTGTCCCGTTGAAGACGTTGCGCGATATTCTAGAAGAATATGAGTTTTCAGACACTGAAGCGCACCCTTGGACGCTCGGGTCGACGGCGCAGTCAGATATCAGGGATGATTTGAACGAAAAGGTAGGTCCAGGTCATCGTCGCAGCAATCGAAAGACTCAAGGAGTCGATTGATAAACATGGCCCTTCGACTGCGCAAGGTCTCGATGGAAGATTCCGCGCGGGATACAAAAAGCTTGTATATCACTTTAGGAAGGATACTCTGCGTGATATGATAAGGGACCTGGATGAGATTCAGATGAATCTTCATACATCGCTTCATGTGTAAGTTCTTGTATCAGCCACTGACTATCGCTATCGGGATACTCATCATCGTGTAACAGATATTCCTTAAGAAATATGAGCCTCATCCCTTATATGGTCGAATTGCAGAAGAAAAACTTTGCAGAAGTGCAGCAATTAGTAATGAGTCGTCATTTTGCCTCAGCGTTGTGACGAACCCTAACTGTATGTAGTCCCGAACACTGGCGAACAATGTGACAAGACGCGCTGAGGAACGAGCACTCGGTGAAAATCAAGACTACAGTTCTATTATGTGCCGGTCACAGTTCCATCGAAAGCCTTTGTCTACCAATCATCATTCAAACACCATCATAAAGTCCTACACCTTGAGTTGCTGTAGGCTGGGGCTTTTGGTGTCTGCGTCCTTTTCTTTGAATTGAGGCCTTGGGCACTGGCACATTGCTTTGACATTGCGTTTCAGTGTCATTAATCCCAACAATGAATTCTTACACGCGAGAGAATTCTTCATACATGTCGAGCTCCAGGGAGAAAAAGCTAGCCTAGAGGGGTTGATTCAACAGCATCAACAGTGGTACTTAGAAGGTAAAGCCTCTCCTTCAGACCTTTTATTTTTCGGAGAAAGCTTTATACATGTAAGCAGGATGTTCACGTTCAAGAGAACCAGAGGTTAATCATTCGCAGAAAGCTTGTGCTACAAGGGCTCCTAGCACAAATGCTGATCGACTCTTGAGATACATAGAGTTCCTTGTGGATAGCGGGACTCCGGTAGACACCACAACAGAACAAGGACAAACGGCTTTGGATATTTTATGCACCGTCATGGGACCTCAGGAAGAGAGGTCTCGGTTAGTCCACTACTTAAAGGGCCACGGCTCTTATATCTTTGATCTTTCGAAGGTATCTTCTGGACGTTGCAGGCGTGCCCTGCAAGACATCCTTTCTGAGGATGAAGACGGTAAGCCTCTCCTAGTATTATATCCTCTATTGATGCTCACCCAAATTAAAGTGGCCGTGTTTCCGGAAATCGCAAAGATTATCCTGCGCGAACACGATTCAGCCCTCCGGGAAGCTCTCAATTCCGGGCTGGCGAATGTTAATGATACCACCCAATCTTTGACATTACTTGAAATCAGCATTGGCTGGCCCAAAGGTCTACAAATTCTGTTGGAAGCTGGTGCTGATATTAGCCGATATCTTAAAGGGCCTCATGATCCTATTTCTCGGGCCATTTGTCTGCCTTGTCGAAACTCTCTGAATGTGCTTCTCAAAGCAGGCTGCAATATCAGAACATATCAATTATATGATGATTATGATCTGTGTGCAGAATCTCCAGAGATAGTTCTGGATATCGTTGAGGGGTTAGCTGCAAGAAGAAAGAGACTAAGGGATCTAGCGAGGTGTCACCTCCCCCTACAACAGCTCCCTTCGCTTATGCCCAGCAATACTCTTCCTGATACAACAGCTGCAGGCCTGATCGACGACTTGATTGCAAGGAGAGTGGCAGTCGATTCCGCCCTCTGGGTCGAGTTTCCAGGAAGATCAGTATACCACGCCGAATACAGCACCAAATCTAATCCTTGGAAATTATCCTGGAAGCTACCATACCTTGGTGTGGATACCATGGAGGCATTGTACAAAGTCGGCTTTCACGATATCGATGCCACTGACTCATCTGGAAGGACACCCCTAATGACCATTCCTTCCAATTCCTGGGCCTTGGTGCCAACTATACGATGGTTCATCTCCAAGGGCGCAAATCTCTTTCGAATACTTCCCCGAAGCCATGCAACAGTTTTCCACTACCTTGCCTGTCTCTTGGTTTGTGGGATGCCGGTCCTTAAGAGCGAGTATAACCCTCTTTCATACTACATCATCCATGCACCAATTCAAGACAATTGTCTTTATCAATGGCTTTGCGAAGAGTTCTTCAACCCGATTGGCAAGGACCAAAGTGTCTCGAGTTCATGATACCGCCTACAGACTTAGCACCAGGGGCAGCAAAGTCAATCATACGATCCGTGACCTTTGACAGATTTGAACTAACGCATACGTGTTGTTGTCTCCATGAAGACGACGGTCTCTTCGTCATTGAAGATAGGGATCTAGAGGAGATCCGAGAAATCCGTGAGGAAGAACAGGCATCCCTTGGACGATTCGAAGGTCTCGTGGAAGAGCTCAATGCGAAGTTCGACGAGCTAGGCCTTCCTATCTTAGATTTCTTGCAGCAGTATTTGCACCCTAGGATCACGGAGTTCCTCTCACAGCGGGATCTCTATGATGAAGACCATATTATCGGAGCAAATCAGCTGGGGGTTCAGCTTACCCTTGATAACGATGAAGATGATAGTTTTTATGATCGGTGTCCCTGCGCATAGGCCTGACTGGGAGAGAAATTTCAGGACAGAATGGTGAAAGCAGCGGAGAGGATTCGGAGAGGATTCAAATGGTGGTTTGGTTCTGAAAGAGACTCCAACTCCGAGGTTCAACCATTCCTATTGTATTCGTCGGTGAAGTGGATCTTGTTTTGCAATCAGGGGACGGCTAGCGAGTAAATGGAGTCCCGGATGATCTCATGTTGAGGGTTTCAAGATATAGTCTCCAGCGCCGTGGTCTACCCGTTGTTACCCACCCAGTAACCCTACCGCCAACAATATATTTCTATACTGAGCATCGACAAGCCCAACGCATTAAGACCTCGTCATAACCCCATCAACCCCCACCAAACCCGACGTAAGACCCTGAAGCAGTACCAACTCAAATCACCCTAGCACGCAGACTACATGACTAGCCCCTGACCAAGTCCTTTGATAATGCTTACTACGACCCCCCACAGCATCAAGTAATCCATTATACATCCAGTATATGCGGATTAAGCTCTCGGACTAACGTCATTACGGGTATAAGCTGTCACCCATAGTGCTTTTGCTGGTTCGCTCGGATATACTACTAAAGAGCTGGGCGTGACGACCCTGCAGGATCTAGGTTAGGCTCCTCAGTTCGGTGATCGTCGAGACGGGACTGGTGGATAAATGACGTTGGAAGCAGGCCCTCTCCCGCTAGTATAGTGCTACGTAGTACCTGATAGACTTTTTCTCTACGGGCTTGGTGTGCACTGCATGAGGGTGCACTCCGTAAATCCGGTCCCTGATGGGGAAGATTGAAGTTGCCCAAGGTGGTCTGGAGTCTAGACTCTCTGTCGAGTCCAAGATTGACTTTTTTGGTTATCTTTGTATGTTTCAGCCAAGCACCAGGCGCGCAAAGTAGATTACAGTGCGTCATGACCGTCAAAGCGAAGTCGAGGGGTCGGGGATATCAGACTCGAAACAAAGAGGTCAGGGCTATTTTGAGGGGAGGCGAGGGCCGGCCCGGCGATAAAGAGAACTTGAGGCTAATGCTGATACTGTACTACTGTGGTCTTCAATGTTGATTTGGGATAATGGATGCTAAAAGACACATGCCTTCATCTTGATGTAGAACAAGTAAAAGCTCATTGTATTCCGTAGTGCCCATGCGTTTGGGATCGAAAAAAAGAAAAAAAGACTGACAAGAGTGGGGTTCGAACCCACGTTCCTTGCGGAAGCAGGGTTTCGATTGAAAAATCTTAAATCTGCCGCCTTAACCACTCGGCCATCTTGCCAATATCAGGGATAATGCTTCCATCTGGCTAATATGAGCCAGCAAGGTTATATTTGACCGGTGACTCGATTCCCTGCAAATCCCCAAAGCTTGGCCTTCGGACTCTCGGAATGCTTCGCGTCTCGCCAATCGCCATGTGACCTCAATCCGAACTGGACTGTAAGCATCGAGCAGAGATCTCTCGGACGCAAGACATTGAGGCGTTCCCTGGCATTCAAACAGTAATCCCAAAATTATGCAAAAATTCGTTGAACAAGCAACATCCGACTCTAGCCGGAAATACATCTCCATCTCGAAATATGAGGGCCAATTGACTCATGCTTTATGCCATATGGCCCCTCCTCGAGTCACAGGGCTCAATTTCAGCGCAAAATTTCCCAATCCATCCGAATGGCTTCGGTGCCGGCCGCGATCTAGTCTAGATTTTTTTTCTGCCAGGCTGAAGAGTGGAACTGTATCCCGAGCAAGCGGAGCTCTTACGGGCCCGGAAAATTTTTCAGCGGCGGTGTTAACGCCGAAAGGAGTTATGGAAGTAGGGAGGAGTGCAACTTGTGAGTCTCAGCCACGGGAAATCAGAGCCTTCAAGAACCAATGGCCTTGGTTGGGAATTATTATGGAGATTTCGCAGTCAGGTTTTCTGGCCAGCCGCTGCTGGGCTGGCCCGCTGGCCGCCATGGTCACGGCTGGTGAGGCCGACATCCATAAGGCGAAGAGGATCCACGGTTGGGATCGGGTTGAGGTTTCCAAGGGAAACAAATACGATACAGTATCGCCCGCCAGGAAACGAAAAGTCCCGAGTTACCGAGCGGAGCCGTTCTTGTTGCAATTCCGATACACGTGACTGGACCCTGGGTCAGCCCTGGGGATAACGTTAAGCAATCAGGAGGTGATCTTGCGGAGAGAGAAAGCACATCATGCATGCTGCTAAAGGCGAGCAGGTTACCACTTTGGGCGATTTTGGTGTCATGGATTATGATTGAGGGAGATGAGGTCATTGGAGGATTAGAAATCGGAATTCCGGGATGAAGATGCACATGGCGAGATTGGTCCGTTCACGAGAGTCTGGGGTTCATGACACCAAGACATGACAGCTACTAAGGCCAGATTATTAATTACGGCACCATTTTGTAAGCATTGCATCTGACAAACCTCAGCTTGAGCTGAAGCTCCAACTGCCCCTGTCAGCCGTTTCTCTAGCGACAAGCTTTCCAGATAACGAGGATTACCTCGCTGACCTCGCAAGACTCGTATAGCCGAGTTCGGACGGACAGTTGCATGTGCCGAAGAACTGGCTGTTTCTCGGGTCAGGCTTGGTCGAGCCGTCCATGACTGGATGAGCATAACGTCTTCTTGTAACACTCTACTCGGAATCTACTGCCCCCCGAGCAGTGGCGAATAATAATGCCACAGACAGCGATGAGTTGTACAAGGATCTTGTGCAACGACAACACGCGGGCGGGGTAGATCTCGACTGGTGACTTAGATATCTCAAGTAGATACTCCAGAAACGGAGATACGAGACAGCCAACGATGAACTGACAAGCGAACACGTTTGCGAGGCGCAAGCGCAGCTCAGTGGGCGGTGCGGCTCCTCCGCATCCAGCTCCGCCTCAAGCATTCTCCAGAGTCCAGAGGCAGTGTCAGAAACCGATTGGTAGAGAGGCTGGAGAATGTCGCAGCCTGTCATATTGGTCGTCACTGTTCTGGAACACCTCGCATTCACAAACGATACAAATTGTGCCCCCTGGCCAACCACCAGCGTATTCGTTCCCTCACTGTTCGTAGCGAAATACGACTAAACGAGATGAAACCAGGGCGCCGCCTCTGTCGTCACCTCGAGGCTTGGGAGCCAAGTCTGCAGGACACGGCTTGGCTCGATCACGTTCTCTGATCGCGCCTAGACCATGAGGAACTTAAGCTGGAGATTGCGGATATCCGGAATCTCGGGATAAGCATCTGTGTAAGCAACGCATCAACTCTGATTCACGTCGCGGTCATCGATGCGAGATAATGTGTCCCAAATTGCCAGTAAGGGTTTCCAGGGTCCAGCTTTGCTGAGTACCAGACATCACCAGGAGTTCCGAGTAAACCATCATCGGGGATTGGAGTTAACGACCAGTGTTGGATCTCTCGAGTCATCTGCAAAAGCCGCTGAATAATGGCGGTTTGTGCTCGGAGATTACCAAGAGCCTGTGTATTGATTTCGGTATCGTGTTACGGAATTACGGAGACATTGGTCATCCGCTCCTCGGCGCCTTCTAGTATTGCCGTTTTGGTGAATTGTTGGCTCCGATGCGATTGCCTTTTCTGGTAAAGCGCTGCGATGATTCCTCTTGACTCATGATAGACAAGAGTCTGATTGGACTCGATGCAGAGGCGGTGAATGCAAATCCTAACCTTGGCCTCGTTGATCGGATCCACGGAGCGCACTGTTCAGAAACCCGCAGGGTTTAGCGCAAATCAAATTCTTATGCCTGGACGCCCGGCCTGCGAATCATCCGGTCGGACTTACGGACTGGACGGAGCCTGACCCAAGCCAGCAGAACCGGAAAGAAGAAAAAACTGAATTAGTGTACCTAATCTCGGGGATAGGATTATGAATCACAAACAAAGGCTAACAAAAGAAAAAACGGAGAAAAAAAAAAAGAAATGAAACTAACAAAGTGGTCCCCTGCTGGATATATCAGATAGAAAAACCCTCCTTCCTGGTCCCTTTCTGATCGATCTCTATCCTCCACACCGACTCTCTGGAAACCAGCCTGCCCAACAAGGATTACTCCTACACACCTCAGACCTCCACGTACAACACGCATTCAGCCACTTGACGCTTGGGATTCAGCTACAGCCTGTCGATGCGCAACAAGTATCCAAGACGGAATAATAATTACGATATCCTCACAATCTTACCTGTCCGCCGCAGGGTTCCTTAATATTATCGCTCGTATCAGAAAGATAAGGCTGTCAGCCTCTTGATACACCGCCTCGTCCACCCGCGCGTTATTGGACGATCGCCCGGACACTTTCAGTGCTGCCTGAGTCACAATTTGAGATCATAAACACATCAATCGGCACCATGTCTTCTCCCACAAAACTTTCTCAGCTGCTTACCTCGACTACTACTACTACTGCTACTTCCTCCTCTTCCCCTTCGACCATCTCTCCCAGCTCATACTTTGCCTCGCTCACTCGCAAGCGCCAACAGAAGAAAATGAGTATCACACAGACATACTACCTCGCCCACACCGCCCGCAAGAAGCTTACCCGAGAGGCTTCCCGGGCGGACCACAATTTACGCCTCCTCGTCGGCCACGCCAATCTCCTCGACACTCTCATGATCGATCTGGCCGATGCCGAACAGGAGCAGGAGCGCTGGTTCAACCAGACAGTCAGCGGAGCCACCAAGGGCTCGTACCGCCAGGAATCTCAGCACATCCAATGGGCCGAGGCACTAGTTGAGGAGCCCGAGGAGGAAGACTGGGACCCAGAAGATCTCTCCGACGCCGATTCAGATGTCAGCGAGGAGGACTCGGACATGGAGGAGGACTACGCTCCCGTCGTGCGACGACGAGCACCATCTCCCGTCGCCATCGTCACCGAGACTGAGCTCGAGGACTATGATTCCGACTCCGACTCCGACTCCGAGTTCGAGTACGATGATGAGGAGGATCTGGATGAGCTTGCCCTCACCCGATCACCATCACGACAAACCCCGCCAGAGCTGTCACACGACGAGGACGACTCTGAAGACGACAGCATGCCCCCCTCACCACCACAGCTGCTCCTCGAATCATTCGACGAGAAGCAAGCACACGCTACCGAGATCTCTCTCGGTGATTCAGACTTCGAAACCCGGTATTACGCACAACAAGCGCGGCAACCGATCATTGAAGCATGCTGAGCGTGCTTCTGATTACTCTTCCGCTCTAATGTATAATACGTGATACCCTGACGACTTTTGATGTTCTGGACATTCTGCAGCGTTTAACCAGCGACGCTTTGCATAAAAAATTACGGCCTTTGGATTGGGATTTCGGAATGCATTGCATGCATACACTCATACACTTTGCATTGTTAGGCGTTATTGGGCAGGACTTTTCTCATGTTGATCAATCTCCAACGAGTATATAGCATCTACCATAAATTGGTACTATTGAATAGCTAAACAAATACAACCAATCTACACAAACACCACTTCTTCCTTCCACTTCTTTAGGCATCAGTAACTCGACTTCCCAACTCCAAACACAATCAAGACCCATCTCGAGTCGAGACGACCCCAAGACCAGACGCACCTCCCAAAAAGCAGACAAGCACCCATCCGTCCACCCATTGCGGCACGCGGGTTGCCGATCGCACACCGCTTGACTCAACGACAAGGATTTTGACCGGTCACATGGATCGCCCCCGCGGACTCGCTCACTCACTCGCCCGCCTCGCCTATCCGTTCTGCAGAGTCGCACGCTCGGACCGCACTAAGTTCCGAATGTCCGCGCAGCTGCCCAGTCAACTCATCTCCGATCTTTCTCAGCTCATCTGATTCTGATGGCGATGCTTCAGCCGTGGATTCAGGTGTCCTGTCTCATGTGCATTCATCATTATTATTATTATGTGGCAATCGAATATGTCCAATTACAGGAAACGGTTTAGCGAAGCGTTATAGGTGTATTGATTACTGGGAGTCTGGGACGGCTCAGGATGAGGCATGATTATTCATTCACGGGTAGGAACTCAGATCAAATAATCAGTTATGCAGGGCCTTGAAGGATAACGATGCTACTGGACTGGACCGAACCGCCGAGTCGCGGAATCAATCATCGGTGATAAGATGGATCATGGATCTGACCTCGGATGTGATGAGAAAACGCGGTCGCGACTTGCAATCATCGCGATTCGCGAAGATCCCGGGATCGCGCGGAGAGGACGGGGATGGTTGAACCACTCGACCAGTCCACCTGACCAACCTGCCACCGGCGGCCGGCGGACCCGACTGCCGCAGTTGCTTTCTTTCCCCACAGTCTCAGAGAGATATCGTAGCCAAATATTGGAACGAAAAAAACAGATGGCAAGGGTGGGATTTGACCAATTTCTTTTCGAGACATGGAAAAAAAACATGCCACGACATGTGTGACGTGATGGACATCTACAGTTGAGGTTCAGAAGTAGGCTCCGGCCTAGAACACTCGGCTTGCCAGGGAATTATATGTCGCTCAAACTACCCCATTTGCACCAGAGAATCTGAACAATATGCTCCAGACCAGCCCCATGTCATTGAGAAGTTTATTAGTCAAAGGCTTGGTGGTAGTATCAGTAGATAAGATGCCCTAAGTGGCCTTGATGAAGCGCGCTCCACGGTCTTATCAACTGAGCATATCCAAGTTGGCAATACTCACCACACAGTACGCTCCTCTTTAAGAGGCATTGTCTGCAGCTATGAGAAATCCATAAATGCCTCTGTATGTACTTGCAGGATAATTAGCACAATGGCGAGTGTCCCTGATCTGTAGATACATATATATCATCGCCAAACCCTAACCGAGGCCCGTCAACATGCATCACCCCACCCAAAGATAGGGTACTTAGTACTGTTTTCAACTCCTTTGTTCTAAGGTAAACTTGTTTCACTGCTTCTTCTTCTCAAATAAGAGGAAGGTACCCCCCAAGGTAGTGTCCTAGCGAAGAGGCGCCTATTCACCTTGCGGCATTCTCCAATACGTCAGTACACGAAATAAGTTATGGAACTGGAGCTATAGAAGCAAGAGTTCATCTACAGATTGCCTCGAGATTAACGTTTATAGGCTTTTCTCTCTCTTTACAGACCACGTAACTTTCCTTCTTCCACGAGTGGGCTTGCTGGTATACTCTTGCTACATTGTCTCCTCTGACGAGGGAGACTTACGACTATACCTCAGCTATATATCTCAACGGTAATGACGGAGATATCTAGGCTTTCTTCCTGCTTCTGGCGATATCCCAACCTGCGGCTCGGGAGATAGAGTACACCCTGTGTCATGGATCCGCTATGCTCGGAACTCCGGGTATGGAGAAAGAAGCATAATCTAGGACATCGGAGTTATAGTTGCATCCAGTATCTATATAGACTTAACTAGTATGTATGCCACCGCTGTTACATCAGCTGTTCAGAAACTTAGCATTTCCACTATGTCTTCAGCCAAATCATTCCTACTACCTCTCTACCCTCTACCACAACCATGCCAAATTTGTTACTCTACGGTGCTACCGGATACACCGGCCGCCTCGCCACTCAACATGCCCAGCAGCTAGGCCTCGACATTGTAGTTGGCGGACGGTCCGAAACCATCAGGCCTTTGCCTTCCAGTTCTACCTACCATACCGCCTCTTTGAACTTCACAGGGAAGGCGTCTGTCGAGGGCGCGAAGAGGGGTGTTGGCTGGGGCTGTGAGGGTGGGGTTCCAGACTCCGGCTGAGGTATTTGGGGTTCGGGTTGTGGAGGTTGTGGAGGGGTCGAGCATCAAGGACTTTTAATCATTGCAGTGGACGTTTGCTTTAGCATGTTGCATGGACTGTCGTTTTTGTCTTGACAACGTTTCCTAGATGTGGTTAACCGATTACTATAGAAGAGAGGACATGTTAAAGCTGTGTTCAGACCATGTTTATTAATAAGATGTCTCATCCCCTGCCCGTAAGTGGTTGAGGGTTCCTTCGCTCCAGCAAACCCTTCATCTCGGAATCTCCACCAATGGGCCCTGCTATTGTCTTTCCGCCCCCAACATTCAAGCGACCTACGGGTCTGAAGGCGCTCTGTCACATTCTACCACTCTGTAGCTCTCGTCAGTTTGGAGTTTAGTGTATGGGGGCCAAGACTCGAGAATTTGTTCCATTTGTTTAGTTAGCCACAGTTTGTAACACACCCTTCATTATGAAAGGTTCCGAAGTCGGCAAAGAGGGGGACATGGAAGTATACCTATGTCAATAAGCAACACTAGGACACGTTCAGGGGTTTCCTGACATCTATGAGTCTGAGAAGAACTCTGGTGTTTCCATCAACATGCGGCCATCAACCTGCGGCTGTGAGTGGAGTGCTGTGGGTTGCATTTGAGCTTAGCGTTTGCCATGGGTAATTTAATTAGTTAATACTTCCCGCGTCGGCCCGCTTTCTTTGCTTAATTTAATCGTTTGTTCTGTTTGTTTTGTTTTGTAACCTTTGATTGGTTATTCCTTAACCCCACCAAGGCGACTGGGAAGCTTAATTGACAGGGGCTTGGCCCATCGCGAAAGGTTCCGACCCTTACACTGCCCGCTTGATATGCCAGCAATCTTTTATGTACCGTGGCGTCTGCGGCCCCAAGCGCTCACTTTTGAGTTGCTGTCTCCTCCGATCGTTCAGTTTGCGTGGAGGCTGACACCCAAGACTTGAAGCAGCGACAGACATCCATGAGATTACAACGACCGAAGTAAACACGCAGGTTTAGAGGTATGTCGAACTGGGTAAGCGCAAAAGAGGCTCCCTCAGCTTTAGGACCAAACTGACCTTTGCTAACAGCAGAACATGACTGAAGGCTCGGACGGGCTCCAAGTGGCCAGAGACTGGGACAACTACCCCGAACATTATGCTCCAATTCAAGTCAGTTCGCCTTTCAAGCAAGACAGTCAGTATCCAGCTGGAACATCGTCACCGCCAGTTACAGAACTGTCAAGCTCGACGGTATGTGGGCTGAGCCGACGCACCTTCATTGTGACAGCGGCAATTGCCTTTGCTATTGTCTTAGCAGGCGCTCTGGGTGGTGGCTTAGGAGGAGGTTTATCATCTCAGGGCAACTGCTCGGGGCAGTGCAGCAGTTCTGCGTACGTGATCAACAATCAATATTAGGGGGAAAAGACAGGCATAAAGCCAAGCTTGTACTGACAGTTGAACCCCTAACAGCACGGACAAAACCCCACCCGCTAACGAGACGGTAACGGTCACGGTCTCTGCCGCGTCTACAGCCTCCGCGACCCCCACTACAGGGCATTATAGCGACTGCCCGAGCTCCAATGGTACAGACTATACCTCGACAAGATTCACGTCTGGCGACAATGGGGCTGTCCCTGACGGAGCCAAGAACGGACTCAAGTTTTCAAAGATATGTGGAGCCGACGGTCAAGGCACAAACCTGGCTCAGGCGGACTTCTCTACCTTTGAAGAGTGCATCGATCTCTGTGCAAGCTATAATTTTTGGTCTGGCTCGACCGACTGCAATATTGCTAGCTACAATAATGAGGGCACATGCTGGATTAAATCGGGCGGCACGTCTCAGGTTTCAAATGCTGGGGTAGACACGGCAGTGCTGGCTGATTCTGGTTGAAATTTGTTCAAAAACAGGAGGAAAATGTGATTCTTATAGTTCTCACTACTATCATTAAACTTAGCATATACAGCAAGATGACAACTGCATCATGGCTTTGAAACGGACGAACGCCACACAGTTTCTGACTGCGCAGATACGTGCACGGTCACTCTTACGCCTCTACAGATGTCAATTCTACCTACATACAGTAATTAAGTTGACGCTTCAATCTTACCCAAAGAACCATGTTTGGGCCTGTTTTAAGGGGAGGCCAGTTTGATTACCTTGTACCAGCCCAAATTCCGCGGCAGTATATGCTATACTAGCCTAATACTATCCTGATGTGTTCGGTTTCCGGAGCAGATGGAGAATTTGCAGCCAGTTGCAGCTGGAGGTGAATATATATATCCTCCATACCTTGAACATCAACTTCGGGTGCAACTACAGTAACAAACATCCACACCATATTACCGTACGGATGTAACCCTATCCACACCCAGGAGATCAACTAAGGTAGCCGGGCATCGCATTCGCATCATGTAACATACCACCACAAGAGAGCGACGACTGGATGATTCAACAAACGCCTAAGGTTGTATGGAGCGGCAAATCAATGCTCTCTCAGCGTAGCTGTCTCTCTCATATATTATTGTCTAGCGACACATGGGATAAAAATAGGCTAAGAACGGACGATCTCCTGGGACATATGATGTACAACTTCATGCATTCCTGATGACATAAGATACCCGGGCCGCACGACCGCCTTCCAGATGCGCCTGCCCCTCTCCTCACCTGCGGTTCCCCATGCGATCAGGCACTCGTGACAATAAGTGTTTCTGCATCCGGCGGTCGGGACGAATTATGAGATATCCCCTCTTCCCTCAATCCGCCATCTAGAGTTTCATTGTTTTGTCTTATACTTATAGAGCTCTCCTGCCAATTCCAAAGCGCAGGCGCTGTATCATTCCGAGTTTCCGGCCCAACTGCTGCGTTGTCGCAAACAATGATCTGCAGCTCCTGCATCGTACGACCGGCAGAAGGAATCCAGAAGCTTTATGGCGATTGAGCCGCCCATTACTCTCGTATTGAATGATTAACTGCTTTATCCGACCCATAAAGTCCGCAGTTACCATCGCATACCTCGCCACGCGCCTTCCTTAGCTGCCACTCGCCTCCCGAACATCAACACATCATGGCATCCGTTTCTCCGCCGCATCCATCCCCCGACCCCGAGGATCTACCTGTTGTGTCAGGCTCGGAGCGCAATAACAGCATATCGGATACCTCTCCGTCCGGTAGCACAACAATGATCGATAACCCTCACCGAAGATCGATCCAGTTCAACATACAGAATCCCGAGTCGCAGCCTCCGTCTCGGCCTGCTAGCACGACCGGGCGCAAGAACTCTCAGCCGGAATCTATCCATGAAAAGGATCCCAAAGTTCCTGGACGCGGCATCTCACCGCCGCCTCCTCGGTAAGTCACTCGGATCTTGCATTGACATGGCGATGTTCTGACTGTCTCTTCTCTATAGGACCTACGAACGAGGAGTTTCATTTGACACCTTCGATAACCCAGATGCACCCGACTTCTCTCTTACACTGAACTACAAACACAAGGGCTACCAGCTCACCCGTCGCAGTCGCACATTCTTGTGTGGTACCGACCAGAATGAATACTCCGACTTCGCACTGGAATGGCTTATGGACGAATTGGTGGATGATGGCGACGAGATTGTCTGCCTTCGAGTCGTAGAAAAAGACTCCAGTATGACGACTGATGCTGCAGTTGAGGCTGGGAAATACCGCCAAGAGGCAGAGCGGCTTTTTGAGCAGGTGATTCAGAAGAATAGCCAGAACGAAAAGGCAATCAGTTTGGTGTTGGAATTGGCGGTTGGAAAGGTCCAGGACATTATCCAGCGCATGGTATGTGCCATTTATTCAAACTCGTTATAGAAAGGACCACTGACCACTGACCACTCTTAGATCAAAATATACGAGCCCGCTGTCCTGATTGTCGGTACCAGAGGCAAAAACCTAAGTGGTGTACAGGGCTTACTTCCTGGTTCGGTTTCGAAATACTGTTTACAAAGATCTCCAATTCCTGTGATTGTCGTACGGCCGTCCACGAAGCGCGAGAAGAAGAAGAAGAAACGTCTCGCAGATCCAACCAGACGCAGCTACAACCATATCCTAGAGCTGAGCGAGCAACGAGGTAGCCATATATTCTCCGCTCCGTCGAGCAGGAACAGCAGCGTTGCGAAACTTCCAGACGAAGAGGCTGCTGTAGCGGCTGCTCTTGGTCTACCCCAATCCTATAGCGCCTCGCGAACATCGCTTTCGACATCCGAGAGGAGCAGCGTCAGCCAGGAAGCTTCAATGACTCCCATGGCTGATTCACTTGATTCTATCAATAAAACTCTCGCGAGAGACCTCTCAATATCTTCCGACGAAACCAAGCTAGATTCCGCGTCTTCGACGCTGGCTGAGGCTGAGGCTCATGATGGGAGGTTACGGGAAGACATATCCCCTGCACCTTCGCCAGCAGACGAAATACCTAGCTCAGATGATGCGACACCAGAGCCTTCTAGCCCTGAAACTCGCATTCCTGTCATTGTGACAGACGATATTTCCCCCGATCCTCGGGGCAAGCGCCGCTCCCTTTGAGTGGCAGAGCCCATTCATCTACTAAGCTTCAAGGCACGAGCAAGCCTTTGCGCCTTGAAACCTGAACCCTTATCATGATATTGTCGTTTTTTTTAACAGTCCTTGCGCGGGCATATATGGATAAATCATCATAGCATATCATTGATTAGATACAGTAGATCATCACAGCGAACATGGATTTGTTTCATCTTCTTCCATCTGCATCTCTACTGCATAGCCGAAAATTCCATTCACTTTTCAGTCTATAGTCTCAGGCCAACCTTATCCTTTAGTCGAGATACATCAGGAGCGAAGAGTTCTAGAATATCAAAATGAATTGAGCTATATTGAGACACATGCCGGAAGCAAAAAAAGAAAAACAGTAATAGAATCGAAGTACCCAAAGAGAAGTAGGAAAAAGAACTTTTTCTAACAAATTTTGTCTAAAAACAGCTGCATAAGAAGGAAAAGAGGAAGAGAAAAAAATAAAAATAAAATCAATGCCCTCGCCAGCTAGCACCTTCTTCAAAAACCAAGACTCGTGGTTAAAGTAGGAGAAGTGTAGATATCTGGATGCAATGCAAACGAAAAGACAAAACAACAACTAAACTTATGGTAGACAAAAACAGGCACGCAACCAAAGGTAACAAACAAGTGTGGGTAGTCTGCTTGGGTGTGGTGTCCTTTTTTTCTTCTTCCCTCTCTCTCCCTCTCATTTCCAGGATCACGAAACGTCTGTTCTTTTTCTTTGGTGGCCGGTTGCGTTGCGCGGTTGATACGACGGGCACGATAGGTAGGATACTGGATGGGGAGGAGGAGGGAAAAACCAACCACCAGAGCTCTCCGGGTATTTGACTCGAATGGAATTGAATACAAAAAAAGGAAAAAAGAGAGAACACATGGACATGAACAACGTCAACATAAAACATGCACAGGTAATAGAGGTAAAGTAAAAGAAAAGAAGACTCGATAACAACACTCGGTATGGAAGAAGGCCAACAACAACCAACCAACCGACCTACCTCGTTGAATATGTAAAAAGAGAAAAAGCCACTTTTTCGCTGTTGCCCTCCAGTACGGCATGCTTTTGCTTCTTCGCCTTGCTTTTGTTTTCTTGTTGATATAAACAACAACACACATTGTACAGTCGAATTCGAATGTATAGCCGAAGAAGGCTTGTTCTATAATACCGTGTCGAAGGAGAGTTGAGTGAGCGGACGGACGACCAACAGGGAAAGGTCCCCATCTTTCTTTCTGTCTGGCGTCGTGGGCGAGGAAGATTAAGGAGGATTGGTAAGTTCAAATGACAAGAAGAGGCTCGAGATGCTCGATAGGAGAAAAAGATGAAGTGCGGATGGATGAAGAATAAAATAAAATCTTTCCAGAAGAACGGAATCATTTTCATTATCATTGCCAAAGAACAAACAATCTATGATGCTTCCTCGCCGTCCTTCGACGGGGTTGCGGAGGGTCGACGCTCAACAGCGGGTTGTGATTTTGTCAGCAGAGGTGAGGTAGGGTTTGATGGGGGTGATGTGGCCATGTTGTCCTGATCTTGCAATTGGGCAAGAGCGCTGGTAGAAAAAAATGTTAGTACAGACAGAAATTTTCCATCATGATCACAAGGAAACGTACCTGAAAGCGTTGATCGAGGAGGCAGCTTCTTTATCTTCCTTCTTGCCGGCAGGGGGTGTTCCAGTACGGCTGCTGGCAGCACTGTCATCACTGCCGCGAACCAGGTTGCCACCAGGGCCAAGGTTCCTGCGTCCACTGTTGCTGCGCGAGCCGAGCATGCTGGAAGGTCCAAATGACATGGGTTGGTTGGTATTACGGGTGGTGCGGAGTCGGCGGAGATCATCACTTCCAACCTTGCTGGAAGCGAAGTCTTGGGGAGGTGCTTGTCCGTAGCCGCCTGAGAAGTTTCGAGAATCACCACGGCCCATGGCGGGGCGACCACCGCCTCCCCGGTTTGATTGTTGGCGGATGCGTTCCATCTCTGCCTCTTGTTGGGCGCGAGCAGCCTGCAAACGTTAGTATCATCCAACTAGAAAAACCAGCTTTGACAGATACATACCTCTTCGCGGATTTGTTGAATGGTCTTGGGACCCTTGTCGGCATCCTTTGAGTTCCAGTGGTTCTTACGCAGATCAATGATATCCTGAATAGGTCAGTATTCTGTTCAAGTCTCCACGCAGGAAAAAGGGCTTACCAAGAGCATGAAACGGAGACGGCTTGGCAGATCGGGGGTAGTCATCATCATCTGAATTCGCGCGAAGTAAGCATCCATCATGGCGGGACCCTTCTCTGAGGCATCCAGACTGGCACCAATGGTGCGCAGCAGGCTGGTCAAACTCTCAACCTCAGCCTCCTCAGGAATACCCTCGTAGTCAACGAGCTTCTTGACACACTCGTGCATAATACGCTCTGTCAACATGCCCAACTTGTATAGTTCACCAATGAACTTGACGAGACCAAGACCACGTCGCTTGGCGGCAGCGGCAGCGTAGTACTCGTCGGACATCATGGCAACCTCCTCGGTGACACCCTCAGGCTTGGGAGGCAGGTTGACCTTCCAACCACGTTCGAACTCCTCCTGACAACGGTTGAGAAGGTACTTCCTGAACAGACTGCCGCCTGCGACAACGTTACCCTGTCTGTCGCGGATGTTCTCATCCTTGATTTCGGCACTCATGCTCTCAAGCATACGCTTGCAGAACTTGGCATAGATCGACGCCCAGTGAGCTTCGTCAGTAGCCTTCTCGAATGTGAGTTGAATTACTTGTCGCAGAGTTCGTCCATCGGACTCGTCCTTGGATTGCGAAACGATTTCCAGAATCTGGCCAGAGATACGGTCGAAGTTCTCTGGTGTCATCTTGTTGAGAGCGGCCTTGACCTTGCGCTGCACCACATCCGGAGCCAAGTAGCCACCAGGAGTAGGGCCAGCGGCAGCGGGAGCTTGAATGCTGCGAGCCTTCCACCCAGAGGACGAAATCTGTAGACCTTGAACCTCCTTTCCAGCGGTAAGGGGCATTGACGCGGCCATCTTCTCCTCCTGCTTGGCCTGGTGCTTCTTGCTCGCAGTTCGGTTGCCCTGGTTCCTCGACCCGACGCGCGGGGATTGGGGCACTATGTTGTGAGAAGAGTTTGTGCGGCTCATGCCGGGTGCATTCCCACCCATTGGGAAGCTGCGGAACTGACCGAAGGGGTTGCCCATGGACGGGGTACGGTTGTTGGAGAGAGCGAACCTCTGCTCGGAGGTCGATCCTGGGGGCAAAGCCGGGCGAGGGGGTTGGCCGAAAGTGCCCATACGGAAATCAGAGTCAGGGCCAGTGCGAGACTGGGTACGTGACATTGGGGTTCGGGCAGACTGTGGGCGAGACGAGTCGGCATCTCCGACGGTCTCGCGCACGCGGATATCCCAGTCAATAGACGGCTTCTCCTTGAAGACGGTCTGGAATTGAAGCAAGAATTCCTTGTTGTAGTGGAACTTGCGGTCTGCAGGTGCGTTGGAGTTAAGAGCAGGGTTGGGGGAGGCAATAGAGTCAGGGTAGGAGATCTTGCTGAGATCGTCCACAAAGCGGGCGGAGTGCAACGACTTCATACCGGCAGTAGGCTGAGGAGGCTCAACGGACTTGTTGGTCTCCAGCTTGAGGGCGGCAGGCTTTTGCTTGGCCCCGGCGCTGGCAGGTTTGGCAGGAGGTCCCATGGAGGTATCAGAGACCGGAGTAACGGTACCGCTGTCAGCAGGGGTGCTGGTTTCAGTGGCAACGAGCCCACCCTTCTTGAGAGAGGAGAACAGATCCTTGTTGCTCGTATCCTCACCAGCCAGTCTCTTCTTCTCGCGGGCTTCTTCACGGGCTTCGGCCTCGCGCTCGGCTTGCTTCATGTTAGCCTCGTAAGCCTCGCGTTCCTCCTTCTCTTTGCGCTCGCGCTCCTCCTTTTCAGCCTTCTTCTTGGCATTGTACGCAGCTTCTGCTGCGGCTTCCTTAGCCTCAAGTTCGGCCAACTCTGCTTCAATAGCATCGAAGTCGATCTCATCCTCGTCATCCGCTGCGGCAGGGGCGGGGGCCGGAGCAGCTTCGGCAGGCTTTGAGGCTTCTGCGGCGGAAGCGGCCTTCTCCTCCTTCTCCTTCAAACTCAACTCCTCAATAGCCTTGCGGGCAGCTTCTTCTTCAGAGGCCTGCTTCTGGGCAGCTTCCTCTTGCTCCTTCTTCACGCGGGCCTCTTCCTCTTCCTGCTTCTTCTTAGCAGCCTCTTCCTCTTCCTGCTTCTTCTTGGCAGCCTCTTCCTCTTCCTGCTTCTTTTTGGCGGCCTCCTCTTCCTCCTGCTTCTTGCGCTTAGCGGCTTCCTCTTCTTCCTCTGCCTTGCGACGTGCCTCGGCGTTGTCCTGCTGCATTTTCTGGAGGACTGCATCCTTCAGCTCCTGCTTCTTTTCAGCAGCTGTCTTGGCGTTAGCAGAGAGAGACTGAGCACGAGTGTGATCCGTACTGCTGCCGGTTCTTGACGGAGGAGTAGGGCTTGGCGCCGCGTTCTTGACAGGAGAGGGGGTGGCGCGTGCCGGGGACGCGGGAGTCTTCTCAAACGTCTTTACATTACCGCTGTCAGGATCACGGATGGTAATGGCCTTGCGTGTCTGCTGGGGAATGACAAAGGCGGGCTTGCCCCCACCGGCAGCGTTAGAGGTGCGGCTCGGGGTGTGTGCATGTCCCGGCGTTGAGGGAGTTACAGATGGCTGGTTCTGACCCAGGCTAGATCCTGGACGATCGGAAACCTGCGAAGGGGTGCGCGACAAAGAAGTCGCCTGCGGGGGACCGTGGGCGACAGGATACTGGCCTTGCATATACGGAGGCTGGTTGTAGGTAATGGGACGTGGCTGCGGGGACGGGGGAGCCATGTATGGGTAGTTCGTCGGTTGATAATATCCGTAGTTCGGGTCCGTGTAGGGGTAGGTCTGCCCACGTTTGATCATTGTTAGATACTGCTCAAAGTTCCCATTTTCAGGAGCAAGGTTTGGGGGAGGAAATGCAATGGGGACCGGGGGTTGGGAGAAGCTTCTATTTGGGGACTGGAGCCCACGGGGACCTTGCTTCTTTTTGTTGTAATTCCCACGGCGATAGGGCCTCTGGGGGAAGGGATGGGGAGATCTCACTGCTTGGGGGCCCATATGGGGGGGATAGGCGCCATAGGGTTGGGGAGGCATCTGCGTGTGTGTCATAGGGACCTGGCTCATTTGGGGAGTCACAGGGAGTGCGGTGGCTAGCGCTGGGCTGCGGCTAGCTTGCGGAGATGGGAATCCGTGCATCGGTCGTCCTTGGTTAGGGGCGTGGAACTGGGGACCCATGTTATGGCCGCCGCGCGGCTGGTTGGGAGTCCGGAAGTTGGGAGTAGGAGAGTACGGAACCTGACCCTGATGGCTGGACTGCGAGTGCCCACGGCCGCGACCACCCTGGTAAGGATAGCCACCACGACCAGGACCACTTCCCATGTGGTTGCTTATATCACTGTGGGTTGACTGGGAGGACTCGCGGCGCAGATGAGTAGACTGAGGCCCAGGTCCAAGAGGAGCCTGACCCGCCTGTTTGTACCAGAAGAAAACTGTTAGTATCATCTCCAAAACACAAGCTACTTTTCAACAAGTCATGAGGATCGCATGCATCCCGTTCATTCTTCCCGAACAAGACGGAAAAATAGAACATTCATGAAACTTTCCAAACCGGCCCCAAGAACCAACAGAGAGGCGAAAAAAAAAAAAAACAAAACCACTCACGTTATCACCCGCATTTCCAAAGCTACCAAAGTTCAGCTGCGCGTGGTATGAAGACGGCGGTGGCCTGCCACCACTCGACGCAGGCTGAGGGATGGGCGAGGGCGAAGTCTGCGGCGAGGTCGCACGAGGGTTAACCGGGGGCGTCACACCCAGGCTGGACTGAGGCTGACTCGCGAGCACGGCGGGACTGCCCATGTTCGGGGAGGGCTGGTTTGCAAAGCCGAACTGGAGGCTATTGGGCCGACCACCGGGCTGCGCACTGTTGGGGACGTAGGTGGAGGTGATGGTCACCGACGGCTTCTTCGAGTGGTCGCCTTGGGGACCCGACGCCGGGGCGCCATTCACGATGGTCGGAGGCTGGGATTGTTGCTGCATGGGTTTGCCGCTCACAGATGTTGAGGTCGACTTCCCATGTTGCGATGGGCCACCCACGGTGACGGGAGCGGCGGCGGTTGAGTCCGTCGCGGACTTCTTGGTCGCGTTTGCGTAGGATCGGGGCACCGTGGTCGAGGTCGATGTCGGAGCGGGAACCGGCGCCTGAGGCGAGGCTTTCCCACTGAGCGAAGGAGAGGAAGAGTGCGAAGCGGCCTGGGTCGACGTGCTCTGTCCTTGGGGTTGAAGGCCTGACTTTGGAGGGATCGAGCTCATTAGACAGGTGAGGCGGCAAGATCAGGCGGGAAGATGGATGAAGATGACGTTTTTGTTTCTCAAAATCCGGAGAGAGAGAGAAAGAGAAGAGGAAAACGATGCTCGCAGAGAGGAGATCGTTTAAACCTGATGACAGAGTCGAGGCGATGTCAAAGGCGTGTTACAACAAGAGGAGAAACACGCTCGAGAATCCCACATCCAGAATTCCCACACACAACGGCAGGGAAAACGAAAGAGACGAAGGGATGTCACGACAAGGGGAAAAGAAAGAAACGAAGACCACCAACGGAAATATTCCAAACGTCGTGGTCAACGACGATAATTCTGGGGGGGAGAGGGGGAAAGAGGGGGGAGAAAGAAGAGGTCAAAGTCTTCTGGCGATGATGGAAAGGATTTCGGTGCCCTTTTTTTTTTTCTTACAAACACCCTTTTTGCGTTTCGGTGGTGGTGCTCTTCCTGGCGGACGAAAAGGGTAAGGAGAAAAGACCAAGAAAAAGAAATGAGCCCGGCACAACACACGCTTCTACTTTTTATTCTTTTAACCAGCACTGCAATCTCTCTACGGGATAACAAATGCGAGCAATAAAATTTCTCTTCTTTCTACTCCCTCTTTCAGTCTCCCGCGAAAATCTACAAATTATCAATCGGGTGGAGGCGGCGAGAAAGCCTGCCAAGACTCTGCCGGAGTATTGTTCTGGAAAATAATCACAGCAATTCTTTCACATCCTCTATTATTCCAATTCTGCCTGCAGAAACAAAGGCATATGACTACTTAAATTGCCTGATAGCCGATAGATGTAGAGATTAGTAGTCCGACATCACCAGCTATCAGTACTCCTCTCGAGTCGTTCAAGGTCTCAGGTCCCATACTCTACAAGTAAAATGGCATGCCACTCAAGTCCGCGAGTCCTCGCCACATTTCGCATACGGTATCATACGCATAAATACCCAGCCTAATAGACAATCTCCACCCACCCAGGCCGCGTCTCGAATACAAATACGGTTCGCGTATTCAGCCTCGCCTTCGAGATGTAACTAGTAGTATCGCACCAACACACGCCGCAGGCCTCACATCGTTCAAGTTCCAGGTTCCTTTCCGGCCTGGGCTTCGCTATGACCATCTTCAATCATCACCCCACGCCTCCCCTCGTCTCTCCTCGCTCCTTTCTTACTTTCTGAGTCTGACATCGTATCGTCTTACTGGGCAAGTTCGCCTAGCTTTGAGTCATACGGACTCAGCCCCTCTCTGTATGACAAGCATACTCTTAAATCCGAACCAGTCGCAGACTGCGTTAACTCTTTTTTTGCGCGCCTGGCATGACCGAGTGTCGCGTGTTTTGAGGGGGGAACCCCGAAAGAGTGAGGCTGTCTGAGCTGCCCAGGTTCGGTCGGCTATCGAGCCACATACTGACAGGCTCTGATGTCACTGCCCTCGTCTCTTTTTGCTTTTCGGGTGAATGGAACACACGCTACGCACATATCTGAGATCGCGAGGGGAAGAATGGATGTCAGTGGCGGCGTGAGAGCATTCTTGAGGTAAGTATGTTTTATGGGCAGGATTTAATGCAAGATCGACACGAGTCGGCCATTCCACCAGAGGTTTACTCCGGAGTAGTCCCTGAGTGGCGGGCCACTTGTGCTTGTGTTCTTCAAGATTCGAGAAGCCATCCATGGATGACGTATAGGCGGTTGAACTCGGAGCTTTCATGATTGGACTGGCTGTGCTCCGAATTTGAACGTACCAGTGTCCAGTCTGAGCGTAAGAACATTTATGCACAGGTGAAACTCTACGCTGTATCCCGAAAACCGTGCATTTAACAGTCTTGACACTGATGGAAACAAACAGCAGTACATTTTTGGAAAACACATTGCAATCTAACGACCTTCTCTCGCACGAGCAATTGCCTCAACTGTCCGCGCCGCGAATTCAGCTCCAGATGCTGCGGCTTGATCCCCGCTACCAAACCAGCCAGAGTTCCGATGACCACTTCGCCGACCGGGCGACCGATCTCGTGTATCCTCATGCTCGACATGGTGAAATGAGTTGTCACTGCGATTCTTCCTGAGAGGCTCGCCGCCGTAGGCGAGGTCTTCATCCTCCACTTCCGCCGCGGCTTTCATGTTACGCCGCTCATTCATGAGCGCATCTCGCAGAACGTCCAGCATGCTCTGCTGGTTTGAGTAGAACCTTTCCTTCTCCGCAGGGGACATGTCCGCCATCTCCCGAGGGAGGAATTGATGGGCGAGCTCCTCTGAACGTGCTTCTTGACTCTTTCCCTGGGAGGTGACGGCGGCAACCGCGGAGCTAATGGCGGAGAACCAGTCATTGGTGGGAGCGGAAGAGGAGGGCCCGCCGCCCGCCACCGAGGGAAGGTTGAACCGCGACAGAAGCGACTGGGCGTAAGACGCCGCGCTGGCTGGCGGAGGGGTGGGAGGACGCTGCGGGGGAAGTCCCAGAACACGTTCGCGGACCCAGTCAATGGCTTGGTAGAAGTACTGGAGGCCCATGACTCTGGCACGCTCATGAGCGCGGCCAATGAATTCCTCTATCTCACGCTCATGGTGCGTCAAAAAGGGATCAACATAATCTTGGTATAGCACGCGAGCACCCTGAGTCTGGGGAAGAACGAGGTATGCGAAGAAGAAGAGCCGGAACCAGCTGTAGAAGGGAATCCATCCTAGAATGAAGACTGTCCACGACTCAGCCATCAAGACAGCGGAGAGGACCACCCAGTACATCAGCCATGGTGCAAGCTGGTATGGATCTGATGAGCGGAGAGCTTTGTAGGAAGCGAAGATGGGGAAGAGGATCGAGAGGATGGAGCTACAATAATTGGCGGTGATCAGCATCAGGCGTGCAACGTAGAGTGAGGAGGCCTGTCAATCCACTCAGGCGACTTACGAGAGCAGATCTGCGAAGATTCCAAACATCTTCTGGCAATTGCTGCGTCCTTTTTGAATCTGCTAAGACCGTGGGTAAGATGCGAGGGGTGAAAGTGAGAAGATTAATCTTCCTGGTTGAATGCGGAACAACGCAATTGAAGCTTATCCGACGCTGCCTAGCTGCGGGGCACAAGGTACAGGTCTGGTCTTGAGGTAAGGTTTTCGGAGAGAGGAACTGCCAGTCGCGAAAAAAACTGTGCAGACAGGGTTTTTATAGCAGTGACAACGTGAAAGGAGAAAAATGAGACACCTGTTACAAAGATAAAACTGGAGCCTCCGGTTTGCCGGAGCGTGGACTGCGGTGCGGAGACTGAAGTGTGACCGATTCGGGCGCTGGGCGGAGTAAGCAGAGGTTCAGGTCTCAGCCCTGTAGGTTCGGCTGTCAAGGCTCAGATGTCTTGATTAGTATGTCTTTCAAATGTCTTATAGACTTCGAGGAGACACTAAATGATTCTCACAAGGCTGTCTCTCTGACTCTCCACTAAAAGTCTTAACAGTTCATCCAGCCGCAGCTTCCCTGTGAACCTCCGGCTTCGTTGACGTCATGGCATGACAGCTGTATACAATCGACAGATATGCACTTGATCATAGTCACATGGATAAGAAGTACCAAAACAGAAGAATAACTCCTGATCGGTGCTTTTCTCAGGGCTATTATTTCCCCTCTCAACACTCAATTCTTTGTTAACGGCTAAGTAGCATACCCACTAGTGGATCAGTTATCTAGTACTAGGGCGATCAGGTACTAATAATAGGACTGAGCGGCGGGCCACTGTATGAAATACGGAGAAAGAAGCTCAAGGAAAAGGAGGCTTCGCGAGAAAGGGGCGTTGATAATAAGAGGAGAGGCTGGAGAGCGCAAGCGAGCGATACCGGGCGAAGCAAAACAATACATCATCGGAGCCAAAATATGGTGTTGCGGGGAAAGTCAAGCTCAACAACCGGTTAGAACCAGCTATGTATGTTTATTGGAGATACAAGACGATACGAATATCTAAACTGCAAGCTCGCAAATATCGTCCATTTTCCAATTGAACCGGTGACTGATCGCCTGGTTTAGCTGCACGTGCCCAACTGCTCCCGTGGATCTGTTGTCACCCGTCGGGCTTCATCCTTCTCTCCCAATCTTCTTCCTCCTCTTCCTCTCCATATTTTCGAAACCGAAGCCAACAACCATGTGTATCGCATTAATATCAACGTCTCACCCCGATTACTCTCTCATAATCATAAATAACAGAGATGTACACACTCAACTCCCTCCATTCCCTCCAAGCTCAGTGCGAACAGCAACTAACGACGATTTCCCCACAGGAATACCTCCGCCGCCCAACGCACCCCGCAAGCTGGTGGCCAGCCCCCAACTCGCAAGTCCTCGGCGGCCGCGACCTCGCCCGCAAAACACAAGGCACCTGGATGGGCGTGACGAAGACCGGAAAAGTCGCCATCCTCACAAACTACCGCGAGAGCACGTCCGACGCCGCAACGGGGCAGCAATCCCGCGGCGCAATCGTGAACAGCTGGTTAACACGGACCCCCGATGACCCGACAACCACGTACGTTGAAGAAATGGTTGCTTCGCCGACGGCTAGGAATGTTGGCGGGTTTAGCCTGGTCTGCGGCTACGTTAACGAGCCGCTGGCGATTGTGTCGAACCGGTCGAGTGATATGGAGCAGATTACCTGGATTGCGGGGGAGACGGGCCAGACAAAGGGGCTGAGTAATACTGTCTTTGATGATCGGAGTTGGCCGAAGATTCTGGATGGGGAGAAGTTGGTTGAGGAGGCGATTGGAAAGCACGTTGAGAGGAATGAGGGCGAGGAAGAGTTGATTGAGAGGTTCTTGGAGGTCTTGAATACGAATTCATTACCAGCGTTGGACGATGATGCGACGGCGGAGGATTATCTTCCGTATTTCCGGAGGAGCATTTTCATTCCCCTGATTGGGACGAAGGAAAAGTCAAAGGCACCCTCTGCTGCTGCTGAAATCGCGGCACCGCCATCGTCGTGCGTTGAAGGGCATGGAGCGGAGGCAGCACCTATCAAGAAACAGGCTGATGATGGACACGACATCCTGGACAAGTCATACCTGCACGGTCCGTACGGGACGCAGAAGCAGACTGTTATCCTAGTCCAGAAGGATGGACGAGTCAAATATTTTGAACGCACGCTATACGATCAGGAAGCCAACCCGGTCCCTGTTGGTGAGGGAGACAGGACATTTGAATACCAGGTGGCTCGGTGACCGGCGCTATGAAAACTTTGGCATTGTCTTTCTGTCCGTCGGCATTGAACGTCTTAAAATGATCTTATGAGCCACGAGTGAGGAAACATTATGATAGAGCATTATTAGTACGTAGTAAGCCTTGATAATAGTTAGAACACTGGCACTTTTCTTTCTATTTTCAGCGACTATACCTTCTCGTAAAGTGTACTAGTCCCTACCGCTTATCCTCTGGTACAAACCCTGGAACTGCAGGTACTGTAGAGAGTATGGATGTACTCGGAATTCCACAGTACTAGGTATAGCGAATTAAGCTGGAGCCTTGTGCACCTCGGAAGGCCAATCACCATGCGGGAAACTAAGCTCTTGGAGAGTTGCTGACCAGCGCTCAGCCAACCTGGCCGGCCATACAATCTACAGCGTGTCTGGCGCTGTAAAAGGCTGAGCAATTACCACCAGCTTACTAAGTGACGCACTTACTATAGACAACTTTCAGCTACGTAGAGACCTCGCTCATGAGCCCGGAGTGAGGTTTCATCGAAGCTACCTAATAGGGTTGCGAATTCTATCAGCCGAGACCGGCAAAATGTTGAGTTGAGAAAGCGCCTGTCTCGCCGCGGAGTTATAAACTTACCAATCCGGATATGAGTCGCTGGATGGCTGTGAAATATAGAGAGGATGAAGAGAGCGGCAACGGTGTTGAAGCAGGTGGCGAATTAGTGAGGTGTTGTCTTGCAGTTAGTTATACTGAAGTGCTGGGGCGGGCGAGCGCATACTGAGCAAGGACGGTCCACTAGGGTCGTGATAGAGGACTGGTTCCAAAGAGTATATAGCTGAACAGGATGTTTGGATGACAGTCACTCGGCAAGTGGGGGTAACCGGGTTAGGGCTTAGCTCGTAGGTAGTAACTATGGGAAGATTATGCAACAACTAAGGTGTTGCCCTAGGTATCTCGCCAGGTACTCTCCTCTTGCCTGGGAATTGCTGTCCGAAATTAAGCTCCTCCCTTCATGTAATTGATATCTGGGGACTATTACAGCGCACATGCCTACCGTATACAGAGATTAGGAAACTCATGAAAGGGAACCCAGGTTGAACGACAATAATAATGCCAAGTGGCCGAAGATTCCCCGCGGCGATTTTGTGGGGATGGGGGAAGCTGAGGCTACTGTGGTAGTAAACTGCTCATCCGGCCCGGACCCGGACCCGGACGGCGGCGGGGGCAAGTTAAGGTGACTTTAAGCAGCGCACCCCGCTGAAAAGAAGGACCATTTCTCCATGCGAGAGCTGCCTCGTATCACGGATACTGTTTTCTCCCGGCAATAGCTCAAACTCATCTAAGCCATGGCCCACGAAATCACCAACCCTATCATCCCAGGCTTCGCGCCCGACCCTTCAATTGTCCTAGTCGACGGAATCTACTACCTCGTCACTTCATCCTTTCACCTCTTCCCTGGCTTGCCAATATACACCTCGACTGACCTAAAGAGCTGGACTCTTCTCGGTAGATTTCCATCACCATCTACCCTGACGGACCCACCGGACTAACATAGTTAGGGCACGCATATAACCGCCGCGACGAACTCAGTCTCGAGCACGCAACCTCCCTAGAAATCAACTTGGACACCGGCAACAAGCTCATCGCAACGCTAGGCCTATACGCCGCAACGATCCGGTACCACCAGGGCAAGTTCTATGTCGTGTGCACGAACTCGATCCTACACCCCACTGATGGGTGGAAACTCGAGAACTTCATACTGACAACGACTGACATCGCCTCGGGCGACTGGAGTGACCCTGTATACTTCAACTTCAAGGGGATTGATCCAGACCTCTTTTTCGACGACGATGGCACGGCATACATCCAAGGCTCATGGACAATCGACCGCACAAAGCAGCCCAGCTGCACAATCAAGCAAGTTGCCATTGACGTCGAGACGGGTGCGCACCTCTCCGAACCAAATGAAATCTGGACAGGTTGGAGTAAGTATGATACCGAGGGCCCCCACATATACAAGGTGGGCGGGTGGTACTACCTCCTCGTGGCAGAGGGTGGCACGTTCGAGGGCCACCATTTGTCCATTGCGCGGTCGAGATCCGTCTCGGGGCCGTTTGAGTCTTTTGAGAAGAATCCAATTCTCACCGCTAGGGATACCAATGAGTACATCCAGAATGTCGGGCATGGTGACCTTTTCGAGGATTCATTTGGGCAGTGGTGGGCTGTTGTTCTGGGGGTCCGTAAGGAGACTGGATGGCCGCTGGGGAGGGAGTCGTTTCTGGTGCCTGTGGAGTGGACGGAGGATGGGTGGCCTTGCGTCACGCAGCCAAAGAAGAAGTTTGTGTTGAACAGGAAGATTGGGAAGCTCAGCAACAGCAAAGAGAAAGAGGAGGATAACCTCGAACTCGTCCACATCCGCAACCCTGAGCCGGCCAAGTACGAATACTCGAGCAGCAATCATGCTGCACACATCAAACTCAGCCCAAGCCCCCAGGGCCTTTCAGCTCCAAGAGGACCGGTCACATTCTTGGGCAAGCGGCAACGGGCCCTAGCCTCCATCGCCACCGTCTCACTCTCCGCCAACAACCAACGTCGATCGAATATCACCGCTGGCCTTGCCCTCTTCAAAGACCACCTCCGCTACGCATCAATCGTATATGACTTCAAGTCTGGGTATCTGCGGTTTCACGCCACCAACCCCGCAACTGGCCTTTCGCGAACTATGGAGAGCCCCCTAGCCCTAAATGAGGTAGGCGATATGGAGTCCGCTACTGTGGACCTGCGGATCCAGTCTTCAGCGGATGCGTATACTTTGTCTTTCAGACTCGAAGCATCCCGAGACTGGAGCCAGTTGGGATATATTACGTCTCAAGAACTGTTCGTGAGGGACTTTACTGGGCCTATATTTGGTGTTTTTGCCCAGGGAGAAGAAACGGGTAACACGGTGGAGTTTCGCCATTTTCGGGTTGAAATTCATGATTAGTCCGAAGTGTTTGTTGGTCGCCGTTAATATAGTACCAGAGTCTGCCTCGCCGCTGATCTTGTTAGCATTTCACCGATGACACCAAATAGTATTATCAGTTCTTGTGTATGGGAAGGCACATCCCTACCCAGGTTGATTTGGATCTAATGGTGATTATCCGCAAGCATTGAAGGTCGGTAAGATCCCTGTTATCTTACCTCTATTATACTCTTGTAGACACTGACACTCTATTGATATAGCGATATTGTAGCTGCAATGAGGAGCAAGTATGCAGAACAAGAAGATGTATACTCTCGAGTAAGGGGAGCCCACATAGGAAAAACAGACATGAACATGATGGTGAACAAGTGGCTACCGAGTTTGGAAGACCCAGACACTTTCTTGGATCCCAATTCTGCTCGACCGGAAGTTCCACCTGATATGCAGCACGGGTGCGATGAATTGCCAAGTCACGCAGACGAGATTGGCGATGCATTTCTGGAGCTCCCTGTGTACAAGGAAATCATCACAGGTCATTCAGCATACGACTGGCTTCTACAGATATCAAGAAAGAGCTCTATCTCGGCAATAGCCATGAAGGTCTGGTGAACATCCGAGAAAAAATCCTAAGGCATCTATCTACCTTGGGACAATATGGTTAGCAGAAAGAATCCACCAACTTTCTACACCGTTTCAATTAAGATAGATTGGAAACCGCGCTTATTTCTCGAAGAGCAAGGGTACAAGGAAAGGCCGGAGATTGCGTTAGAACGAGCCATCACTCTTACTGGATCAATCACAGAAGCCCAGGCAGCAACAACGGCGGAGTACCTAACTCAAACTTGGCCAGTTACCGGTGCACATGTCCTACGCCTGTTGAGACAAGTAGTCGCAGAGGACAGAAGCAACCAAGTTCTGCCAAGTTCTGTCTTCACCAGCAGCCCAGCGCAGCAGACCAACCACCGACATGCAAACTGTTACTGATTATCTCCCGGATGGAACAAAGCTCGTTGCGCGGTATCATTTGCCAGATTCAAGTTTTATGGTATCCGATTAGCGCCACGCCAGCCTCACAATGCCCCTGCCTCCAGGGTAAGACTCATCATATCGAGCTTTCACAGACCGTACTACCCACTCGGATGCGTGAAAAGTCAAAATGGCCGCACAGCCCTTTACTTGAGAGCGCTGGTGCCATCGTGCTTGGCTATAATAAAGATGCGGGATGGATATGGGATGATTTTGGGGAACCAGAAAAGGGGGATTTACCAGTCTCGGACGATGACTCGGATAAAGAGGCTATATTAGATAGCGGAATTGGCTCTAGCATCACCATTGTCTCCTCTTTGCCAGCGTCGGCGAGTGAGGCTCTCCCTCTGCTCACCCACGCGGACCATAAAACTGCCATCATCTGGGCACTACCAAAGGAGCTTCTGGCCATTCGCGTATTGCTGGATATAGAGCAAGCAGGGCTTGGAAGGCACGAAGATGACCACAATACCTATGCCCTTGGACGGATGGGAGGCCATAATGTGGTCACTGCTTGTTTGCCATGCGACGGATATGGGATGAATGCTGCTCTCAAGGTTGCCTTGGACATGGAGAAGTCATTTCCAGCCGTTAAACGACATCTTGTAATTGGCATTGATTGAGGGATTCCATCAGAGAAGCACGATATCCGCCTGGGCGATGTGGTAGTCAGCACTCGAGTCATCCAACATGACATGGGAAAGCATACCAGGCCGGGGCTTCACAGGACAGGAATTACTCAACGCCCTGCCTAGGCGCTACGAACAGCCCTGAGTCTCATTCAATCTGATCCTCATTTACCTGAAGAACTACTCAAGAAATATGTCCAGGGCATCGTGGACCTGCGGCCCGAATATGGGGCCCCTGACAAAGATCAAGGCCAGCTTTTCGGACCAAGTGCGCAGCACGTCCATGGTGAGCCAACATGCAATAGCTGTCAGGGACCAATGGTTGCTCGAGTAGCTTAACCTTCTGGACCACAAATCCATTATGGTCTTATCGCCTCAGGCAATCAGGTCATCAAGGATGTCACGGTGCGCGATCAAATCGGTGACCAACTAAACCCTCTTTGCTGTGAGATGGAGGGTGCAGGAGTCATGGTTACCCAACAGTGCTTGATTATTCGCGGAATATGCGACTATGCAGACTCGCAAAAGAACGATCAGTGGCATAACTATGCGGCTGCCACTGCAGCGGCGTACGCGAAGCTCTTCCTCTCCTATATCCCGGATTTGCCTGTCGTTGTGGGGGTTCAGGAGGTAGTCGGCCCGCTGCAGAATGTATGATACAAGACTAATAGCCTGTAGCTGAGCTTAATGTAAGATTCTCGGCAATCCCCAACGCTACCCCACACTCCATGAGGATGGCGAAGGCTGACCTGTATGCACCTGTATCTTGTCGTACATCTCCCTTCCTCTGGCCTGCAGCATCTCTGAAGGAAGCTACCACAGTGCGCAGCTCTAAATCACATGTTCAGTCACCATTGTAGAAAGCAATAACCAAGAGCTGTCCCGGGTTTACCTCAAATACACGTTATATATCTATTCCAATATACGCATGCCGGTATGTATGTAGTATAAATGGCTTTGAGCCTGTACTATGAATACAAAATTAACATACAAGGCCTGTGTCTTGTACAGGAAAGCTAGTTCAATTCCGGTCTGACTTATAAGGTAATCAGAAGGAGCCATACTCTGCTCATATTAGAGATTAACTGCGAGATGTCCTGAGCGATTGCTGAGCTTGGGCTCTGCATCCCGACGCAGAAAATGAGAATCACCACGATCGGGCCTTCCCCTTCAATATACTCGGTAGCGGGCTCGTCGTTAAACATGATCAGACTCAACATTTATAGAGATTATATTTTATCTAGTAATCGCACTGATGGGCACCAACGGCGCGGCGCTCATGATCCTGCTCCTCTTCATGGCAATCACATCGGCCACCTCCGCTGAGCTCATCGCCGTCTCCTCCCTGTTGACCTTCGACGTCTACAAGCAGTACATCAACCCCTCGGCCTCCTCCAAGCAGCTCGTCATGCAGTCGCACTATTCTATCGTCGTCTTCTCGCTCGTTCTCGCGACCTTCTGTTGCGCGCTCAGCGCCAGCGGCATCAACATCACCTGGATTATCACCTGCGTGGGGGTCATAGTTGGCGGCGGCGGCATTCCGCTCGCGTTTGTCGTCCTGTTTCCGAAATCGGTCTCTCCACCTGGTGCCATTGCGGCGCCCTTGATTGCCATGCCGCTGGGTTTCGTGGCTTGGTTCGTGACGACGCATATCCGCTCCGGAGTAAATAGTGTTGCTACTACGGGTGAGGAGACGAATGCCCTCGCGGGCAGCTCGACGACGTGTGGGCTTGGGACTATCTTGGTTCTCGTCCTCTCCTGGGTATTTCCGTCCAGATATACCTCCGCTAACCCGGCACATACGGTCCTTGTCGAGAAGGTCTCCGGTGTAGAGACCGTCCATGCGCAGCCTCCATCTCCTCAGCAACCCAACTCAACAGCACCAGAACCAGTACCACCCTCCCAAGACGAAGAGAAACATACCTCGACGCAACAGCAAACCCCACCCGACCCCTCACCCTCAAAAATCGAAACCGGCAACGAAGTAATCGACTTCCTCCTAAACAACCACATCAAGCCCCTCGACGCAGCCGCCTACCGCAAAGCCCTCCGCCTCGCCATCGGCGTCTGTCTACTCTTCATCGTCCTTGCAATGCTCACCTTCCCCTTTGCCTTCTACGGGACGTCATTTATCTTCACAAGGGAAGCGTTCACGGGGTGGGTTGCTGTTAGTTTGCTTTGGGTGTTTTGTAGTGCGATGGCTTGTGTTGTTTGGCCTGTTTTGGAGAGTTGGGGGGAGTTGGTACATGTTGGGAAGACGCTGTTTGGGTTGAAGTAGAAGCGTTGCGTGACGTATCTACGGACTTAGTAGATAGACGGAAGGAAGCATGCTCGAGTGCAATGCGATCTATATGAAAGTAGTTGGCGTCATATGAGAGGAGCATCCCACAATTGCGGCCTATTATAGGTCAATAATGTACACATAGATTACTCTGGCTCTGTGTGCGCGATTAGGGTCGTTCGAGCCCTCGAATCTAGCACCCCCGTCTCACGCAGCCTGATCTCCCTCCCATACCCCTCCTCGTCATGCGGAGGGATCACAACGAAAATATCCTCCCAGGTCTGCCCACCACCCAGTAGAATCTCATCCTCCCCAGTAACCTCAACCCCCATCTTCTCTAACAGTGCCCTCAAATCCGCCATCACCTCACCAACATCCCTGTACTCCCCACCCCACGCCTTGACAAGAATATCCCCCATCCGCGCCTCCTCCAGCTGCTGAAACCGCCTCTCCTTCAACCTCTCTCGCTCAAGATCCCTATCCCAATCCGCCGGCCAATCCCCCTTATCATTATTTGACGAGAAAAGCATCGGCCACCGGGCATTCCCCGGCCCAACCGGCGGATGCACAGACTGCCGATTCGTAACCAACCTCCAAAAAATCGTCGCCCAGTCACAGATATCCCCGCGCGGCGACGCCTCAAGCTCACTCCCTGTCTCCGGGTCATACTCTACCTCAACTTCGCGGAAATCGAGGTAGGCTTCCCCAGAGCGGTGCCCGGCCTGGGCTGAGGGCTGTTCGGCTGTTGGTAGGGTCGCGCTGATGAAGCCTGTGAGCGCGGCGGAGAAGTCGGGGCGGATCCAGATGGAGGAGGCGCAGAGGTTGCTGAGGTAGACGGCGTGGGTGTGTAGGAAGTGCAGGGCTGAGAGGGTTTGGAGGGCCCAGCGGTGGTAGAGAAGCAGAAGGGGAGGGTGGGAGGTCAGACTGCTAAGACCCGAGGTGCTGTTTCCGATGACAGGGACTGGGAAAAGTGGCAGGCGGATTGCTTCCAGGGGCCCTGGGCTCACGAATTCGAGCTTGAATCCTGGGGTCAGGCGGCCGAGGTATCTGAGGGTGGTTAGTTGGAAATCATGCTTTGATTGTCTTTTGTATATGATCTGGCGACCCGCAGTATCATACGTATGGACTCACTTGACAATCCGAGGGTGAGCCTGCCCACCATTTTCTTCTGGGTCCTCCACACCAATAGCGTGCAGAAGATATTCATTCACGTCTCGTGCGTTGACCTCATATGGATTTGGCTCTCCGAGTGAGTCCTGGTCTTCATGTCCGGCATACGCAACCAGACACGTCCCATTTTTGTGCGGGACGACCTGGACGGATTCAACGAACCAGGCGAAGACACCCGCGCCTTCGTCGGCTTCGGGCGGGACGAGTGGCGGGGGCGGATGCGCTGCTTCCCATTGCCGCTGTCGTTCCCATTCCGCCCGGTCGGCGTCGGTAGCCTGCGGCAGCAGTAGCAAGCGAGAGAGTATGCCGCCCATTGTGCGGAGGGGGTTTCTGCCAACTTGTGGACGGACAAGGAAGTGCAAGGGTGGTGAAGCGATGTCTGGCTGGCTGTCTTGGCGCGGGATGCGGGCTATGTGATGCTAAGCCTGCTGAGCTTACTGGACGAAGGAAGGTCTTGGATTGATGCTTCAACGAACCGCGCTGCCAATAACATGGAATTGATAAGAGGCGCGTTCTTGGAGGGGAAAAGCTCCCGTAGCGGCTGAAGGTACTTGATGAAGTACCGAGTTGTTACGCGAGTCCTTCGCTCCTCCCATACGGGTTCCAGAGATCATTCGAAGAGACGGCGTCGACTTGATGGCCTTTGGCCCATTAGGAGGTGTAATAAGGTTCGGAAAACAGTCCGTACAGCGCCGGTTAAAGTCTAGAAGATAATATATGCGCGTACATCTGCCCTCTTCCACCATACTCTGCAGCGCGCCTCAAGACGTCTTTATGGCAGTAGAACAAGCGAGAATCTTCCCTTTGCGCGGAGAGCATCCCGAGACAACCGAAGGTCTGCTAGCCGAGGTAATCGAGCGGCCTTTCGATGATAATTGAGGTTGTAGACAAAGAAGTCAAAAAGCGCCTTGGCGATGGAGAAGTTCTTGCCGGGGGGAGGGAGAGTGGGGGAGTCCTTGAACTATTGTCACAATCGATACAACTGAATATGAGATACTTGTAGAGGTGACGAAGAGGTTCCGTAGCAGTTGAAGGTTTTTGAAGCGGTTGTTAAAGGAGTCCCTTGTTCCTTCCACACTACCCAGGTGGTTGATTCTCGGTGGTCTATGGGTCAAGATTCCACGGTATCTTCTACATTCATCTCTCCAAGCTCTGGTTAACATATGAGCTTTATTCGCTACCAGGTCGTCGGAAGTTTGAACAGGGTCATTCCTTATGCCCGATAAACCCTCTCCTACATCTATTTACCGAGGCACGTTGTCGCTACGTGGTATTTGTAAGCGGCCTTACATCTTAAGAGTATTAGCTTCCCAGTTTATGTAGGATTATCCATCTAATCATCAAACGGCCAAGTAGACCACTCCGCTCCGGGCAAAAATGCATCCCGAATGACCCCATGTGGCGTGACAATGCTTCCCCTGCCACTCCTTAACCACGGATTCGGGCCTTCCCCGTACATAAACTCAGCTACCTCCTTGTCAACCCAAACAGCGTGGCCAATCTGTTGGTAATCGGTGGGCACAGAGATGGAGATTGTGGGACGCGCAGCTGGGTCTCGAGCACGCCAGTCTAGCTTATCACGCATATCATCAAGTAGCTCGCGAAAGCACCCTCCGTTATCGACGAAATACAGGTGACCGAGAAAGAGTGAATGAATGGCTGGCATCAGTTCCAGCAACTCGATAAGATCATCCTTGTCAACATGAAAACCCGAGAGGCCGAAGTGACGAAGGGAGTGCCAGCTTTCGACGGGCACAATTATTCGCAGCGGTACCCATCCTGCACGCGGGTCACCGCCGCTGTAATTGGTAGTATCAGTTGCTGCATCTGGCGAGACGTTCGTGTGGAGACTGAAGTGTTCAAGGTCGTGCGCGTTGGCAAGGGCGCGGGACAGCAGTCGGCTGCGGTAGCACCGCCACCCGGTGTGCTCCTCACCCCGAACATAAAGGGCGAGGTCGAGGCGTCGAAATCCTGGTCGTTGAAGAATTGTCCCGAAGTCATAGTACTCCGCACTGGGCTCTTCGAAGACACGACAATTTAGACCAGTTTCCAGGTAATTGACGTCGATGACCAGCTCTGATATCTGGTGCTCGGGATATTCCGTCAACGCACGCGTTATTATTCCAAAGCCACGATATGTCGCCCTGACCTCTGGATCCTCCCATGGCCTTGCGGGTGTCCCGCTCCACACGTGGCGACCATTGGTCCAGCCTCGGGGAATTGGGTAGTTGAAACCTTTGGGGAAAGCACGGATCATCGGAGTCTCGTATACTGGAGCCCAGAGCCAGCCATGCGCGGCAGGGGTGAGCGTGATTCTCTCCAGGGCTGGAAACCGTTTCAGACCATACCAGAGAGCTTCGGCATCCTTGTTGAAATTGATCACATCCTCCTGCTGCTGGAGAATATTCTGATAATACTGCCAGCATACCCTGGGAGGAAGCTCATTGGCGAGATGCGGGGCAAGACGAGGGTCTTCAGGCGCGCTTCTTGGACCCACGCCCCCCTTGCGATATGGAATGTACTCTTTATTCCACCTCATTTCATGAATGAACCATTCATGGTCCTGATCATCCTCCCATTGGGGGTCTTCAATTTCTTCCGCTTCGTCCCGGTAGATGTTACGGGGCGGCGGTTTCTCAAGACGAGCATCATCCCAAACTATCTCTTTTACACCATGCCGGTATGTATCACTATCGGCAACGGCCCGAAAAACAGCAATGTTGAGCGGATTGGCGGAGAGAAAGACGCGGTCTAGGCGGAGCTGGGCGGCGTTGCACAGTGTTCTACACGTGAGCCGCAAAGCCTTGATGCCCTTGTTTGGCAAGTAGCCGACAATGAGATGTAGAAGCTCGGCTGGGAGCTCTGAGAGGAGAGGTGCCATTTTTATGTTTATTGCGACGGGGGATGTTAGGGGGTGGGATGGGTGGCTTGGGGAACTTGCTCCAGGATGAGCTAGCGACTCTCCACGTGATTTGCTGCTATCATATGCCTTTTACCTGTCTATTATCATCAAGCATGGGCTATAGAAATGTTCTTGGTTGTACTCCGAGCATGAGCTTAGTACTCCGGTGCTCGGCTGTGGGTCGAGACTACTACTAGTATACATGGCTTTTTCAATCGCTCTCTATAGAACCCATATAGAAGACTATACAAGACCCACACAGACATAAACATTTGCCTGTAATCCAGAACAATTATTCCTAACCGCCGGATTCCACGCATAAAAGTCGTCCAACGGGATCCCCTCTGCATTCGCAAGGTCCCAGCACCCTTCTCCGGGCTGTACGAGGTAGAAACTACCACAGTTGCCCACCATGCCTGTCTGCGTCGGCGTCGGTGTAGAGATTCCCATTGTCGCCGTACTCGTGCTTCTTGTGCTCGTCGTAGTGGTAGCGGCCGAAATACCGACGCATACATAGACGTTGGCCTGGAACTATGTAAGCGAGACGGGCTTCCTGATCCCTTTGTCTTCATCAACTAACCCTTACTAGAGCTCTGTCCCTAAAGGTCTCCCACGACCAGTATATGCCGGCCCATATTACTAAACGCAATCTAACCTCTTAAGTCTTTAACTTCTCTTTTGATTATGACCTGTCTCTGATGCGGCGCGACATAAATAATACTAGTATCTGCCTTGACTACTCTAATCTACCGGGCTACTGGAATACCATTGTCGATTCACCCGGCATCTAAACAGGAAGCGCCGAGAAGCGATTCTTTGGACTAATATTTAATAATTAGGACGGGCAATATAGCAAGTTAGAATTTGAATCCGGTCCACAGCTGGCTGGTAGAATCCGCGAGGAAATTGACGCCGCGCTATTCTGGAGCACGGAGGGCGATTGTCCCTAGGGGGACCAAGGGCTCACGTTTGCTGAGGGCTTCGGAGCGTACGTTGACGGGCGTATAGACGCCAACTTCTACTACGGCTTCTCTGTGATCGGAACTCAGTTCCCTCTAGGGCATGCTAATGTCGATCAGTGTAGCAGCTTCCTGAAAGTCACCGGCTCCATGGACGTCACCTACGGGATCAGTGGAGTCAGAGTCATCGACATATCATCCGCGAACAAGGGTAATCCGGCCTTCAGCGATGAACGCCTCATCAAATTATCTGGTCAAAGTATGATAGTCGGTGGGAGGCGGGTCAGGACCGCCTGCGATCCTTACATCGAGATCACATACCAGATGGCCACTCTGAATGGCACGGACGGTGACCTCAGCGACAGCACGACTGCCTTCAACGGTCGAGTCACAGCGCGTGTGATTACAGATCTCGGGGGCACCGAGGATCCTGCGGTCTTTTTCCCCAGTCGCTACCGGGATGGGCGCGAGGTTACAGCATACCCTTCACGTGAACCGAACAGGATCCAGATTCCTCAGGATGATATCCTGTATGACAGTCCTAAGGAGGGTGGCAAGATTGCTCTGGGAACATTTATCAGGTTTGGACTGAAAATGACGCTTCCGTCTCAACGCCCTGTGGACGTGAGTCACCCCCGATGCATCCCCCTCCCCTCTGCTCCATTAACGGCCGCCAGATCCCTCTCGTATATAACACCATTTCACAATTTTCCTACAATCTCGACGACGGTGGCGAGCCGTGCTCGGAATATGAGGTGATTACAAATATCTATCAGAGGGCTGAAGATACGTACGTCTGGCTTCCTGGCTGCTATGCAGATGTCTGTCTGCGAACTAACTGGCCAAAAGAGGCGATCTGAACTGGGGAGAAGACGAAACGGACGTCCAGCTCGCCTTGGACGCAGTACGTGGAGACCTGCCTATATACACCTTGCTAGCCGTGGATACTGACCATCAACTTGAACAGCAATCCCCTGCTCGTGGAAGCGTCTGCTATCCAAATGCCGATGGGGACTCCACCCTCGATAATAAACTCTTCGCGCGAAATGCATCTAAAACACAAGCTCTGTCCCCACCACAGACTCTAGTGTTTCACGACTGGGGAAATGCGCCGAATGAACCCGTGGAACCCGGCACATACTTTGTGTCGGAGGAGATCACCGATCTCCTGGGGGAGTCGCGATTGCAATTCCACTGCAATCCCACAGACTGCCACACATGTGAGCTGCTCTACGATCTGCGCCGCAACCAATGCTGTGGGTGCGTGAACATGGATGTCTCGTATGCGTTCAGCGATATCGAGAACTGTGATGCGTACTCCTTGACTTGGGACTGTGGGGGGGGGNAACGTGGTTACCCTGGCCCAATAGTGTCTGATCCATTCCAAAGATCCGTTGACTCTGAAGAGATCAGCGACGAGTTGCAGAGCGGCGAGTCGAGTGAGGAACCGCATGCCCTGGAGAAGCGGGTGCCGGGTGAGGACACCCTGAGTCCCAAGAAAGTCATTGCCCGCGACATTGCATTCACTCTTGGGGGGGATGATCGGTATCCCGCCTTCCCTGCGATGCATAGTTCTCCCTGGGATGGTATTGAAAACGGGAGGTGGGATTCGATTTCACGGTACTGGGGCAATGACTCGGCCGACTGTGCCGACTGGTCGATATCCGCACGTCGAACGGCCGACACCAAGTGGGCTAGTGACCAGACTGGCAGGCGTGTTAGGATCCGAGCAAACTATCAGAGTAAGTGTTCCCATTTTTCCTGCTGGGGAGGGGCGTACAGCGAAGGACAAGCATTGCAGCCGAGCACGTCTTCGAAGGCCAGCTGATTGGAGATTTTTTCACCATGTGGCTCCACCGGGGAAGAATTAGAAGCCAACTGCCTGCTCTTCCAGCTATGGTTGCGACGACGAGGTTCTCATGCCGGAACTCCCAACGGCGGTTCTTGACAGCCAATCCAGTGAGCTTCCCATGGTCCAGGGATAACGTAGCAGTGCCGTTCATGCACCATCTTCTGGGTGAGCTTGGCAGCATCAACAACCTTGACCGGTTGACTATCATGCTTGGGCGCCCAAATGGCAAAAAGGGGACCGTAAGTTGTCAACCGCGCAGATATGTTTCTGCGTATTGAGTCTAACTGTGTTGTTCTGGTCGTCCCTCGATGTTTCGAGGTTTCAAGCCGACTGACCATACGAGGTACAACAGAATGAGCCATGATGCACAGTTACAGTCCGTTAAAGAAATGGGTAAGCCGTTCCCAATCTCGTCCTGATGCGTTTCCCTACAAGTATTAGCTCCATGGCTCATACAATCGACTCCGCTGTCCAGCGCTCGTGGTAAACTACATGAACGAGCCGACATCTGGTTCAAATTCTGCTCGACGTACGAAGCCATCTACTTGCGTTTCCTTCAGTGGGATGAATGGTACAACAATACTTATGCCAACGGAGGCGCGACACGGACAATTCCAAACATGGCGGACGAATGGAAGCTCTATATCCGCGTCGTCTTGAATTCGTTTGTCTTGAACGCGCGCGAGAACTTTAGATACTTCGCTGTCAATCGCAAGTAAGTGTTGCCTCCACTCCATCTACTAGGCGCGTTTATTATATTACATACAGTATTTTGTTCACATCTTGATACCATACTAACGGCACACAACCTAGACGGGTCCCCGGTCTCGGAGGGGATCCCCCTTATACTGCGGCTTGGTTCACTAATGTGTTTACCAATCGGATTCAATTGAGGTTGCCTGGGGCTGAGAGGCTTTGCAGGTATATGGATCCCCTTATCGCTTGATAGTAATGGCACATTTCTGTGGTCAGAGTCGAGGTATAGTAGTCTAGTGATGGACGTTATATGGATGTTATATTGTTTGTCACTGAGCGCTAGTGCCATAATAGTTATACCATTCTAAAAGGATACAAAGCCTACTTTACTAGTAAGGTATATATGTTTACTATCTAGATCTTCTACCACTAGTCTTGGATCTTGCGCTTAATATTATAGTTATCTATTCTCTATTATTAGAAAATCTATATTATACATTATGCTATACCAAGTCATATACATTACACCTTGACGGGGCTACAGCATATAGTACAAACTCTCTATAGCAGCATGAATATTACCTCCGCCTACCTAACTTAAGTATTTCAGACCCTCCACCAAATCCGGCTGCTACTATGCCACGTGGGGAAAGGTTAGGCTCGATTGCCGTAAATCGCAACGTATAGTGCATGCTCTTGGTCGTCCAGATTTTGGGAAATCGAAGGAATGATTGCGTTGTGGAAAGCTCAGCTGTTCATTCATAAAAGCTGCCGACTCGCTCTATGGGGTGAGACGGAGGTGGCGAGGTCCTGCCACAACTGGATTACACGCGCAAGACACTAGAGCATAGGATATGATCCCTTCTTATCCGGCTCAGCAGTTGAATCTTTGCGCAGAGCCGCAGAGTACAATACAAAGTAAAAACCACAATGACTTGGACGATCATGGTGTGGAAGCATCAGTTAGGCCAATATTAATGCCAGTAAGAATTGATACAAAGGCTGTATCGCGTTATTCATGTTTGACGCTAAATCTATGGTCGTCTTCTCAGCAGCAGCGTTAATCTCAACGAGATCCCTCCCCGTCCCTTGAACAAACCCTGCCCCTCATCATGCTGTATAGCAAGCATCGCCAGCGTCGGCGACTTTCACAGCGGAATATTCCGGCTCTTCCTATTACTCAGGATACTAAATATTGCAAATAGAATGGCCAGACCCTCCGTCACAACCGGAACAACAAAGTACCCCCACCGAATCGAGACATAAGGCACGCTCTGAACGACCTCTCCACGCGCGAGCTGCATATTAGGCCCATAATGCACCGTATGCGTCATCGAGGCCGCCATGTTCGCGAACCGCTCGCCGACATCCACATCAATGCCCGAAAGCGCCGCCGCGAACCCCAGATATGTATTCTGGAAGTTCCCCTCCACCCACGAGGTCACGAGTGTAGACGACTGAAAGAGGTCTTGGAGAGCCACGAGGCTCGGGGATGTCACACCCAATGCTGGGATCTCGTTATCTGAGGATACGTCGGTGTATGCCAGGCCGAATAGCTATTCGTTACTCTCCTTCCTCCAGGGGTTTCCTACACCAACGTCGATTTCGCGAATCGCGATGAAGGAAAAGTCGCTGCCGTTTGCGTTTGCGCCGCTGTATTCGAATGCCGTTAGGAAGAGCGAGCACTCGTCGATGCTGACGTTGTGCACGATGAAGTTGAAGTCCGGTGTGGAGCGGTAGATACCGAATCTGGCGAATTTGGGAAATGTATCGGGAAGCTCAGGCGAAGCCGCGCTGTTCGCGATCAGCGAGGTTGTGTTCATGTAGTAGCTCGTCATGGAGTCCGTCTCGACGTAGCGAGTAGAGAGCCCGGTATCTTGAATCTTAAAGCAGCAATCAGTGTACAGCGCGATGTCGTCAGAATTATTCCCGACGAAGACCCGGAGCGGAGCTCCATCCCCTATAACCTCAGTGTCAGCTTAGCTGATCTTTTCCGGCAGGGCGAGGAGGTACATCACCTTATTGAGACCACTCGTATGGGATGGCTGGCAGTCAATGCTGCACGTGAAAGCCACCCTAGTTGTGCAATGTACCTGAATGGCGTTGGCATGATCTTAAAAGAGTACCCCCATCTCACTGGCGATATACTTGCAGAAGGTCAGACATCTGCTGATTTACTTTCCGAGGGCCTCCGGTACAATAACTTCCCCCCTTTGGACCGTATCAAAGCTGGAAAAAAATGCCTTTTATTCCTATGCCGGACACGAGGCGTGGAATCTGGCTTATTCAATAGCGAGGGAAGTTGTGGCCGCTCCTTCCTGTTCTGGTTTAGGAAAGAGAGCCACTAGTGGCCCCTTCTACGCTTGCTCCAAGATATGCATAGGAGGAAGGAACGACTGGTGGTAGTTGTTGCCTGGGTAACGGCTCTTTCTTTCCTCTTATGTTCGAGGAGCAAGTTTTATGGAGCTTAGTCGCGCATTACTTGCGGTTCGTGGGCGAGATGAAAGTCAACTAAGGTCGATAGATATCTACTATAAGCAAAGGGCATAACATCTGCTCATGCATGTGTACCGGCGCCGAACAGAAGGGGGAATAGTCCTGGATATTTGCGCCGTACCAGAGGTACTCCGTACAATTGCCATGTCGAGGAAGTCAAGATAGCGGTAGTGCTACAAGCAAACAGCCTTAGTAGGAGTGTGATAATATTAAGACGGCTCGGCCTTTCTCCTGGTAGATCGACTGGAAACTCGGGGATCGGATCTTATAGAATAAGTCTAAAATCTCCCCAGATTTATGCGCATAGCACGGTAGACATTGGGTACATCGGATACCTCATGCCCGTCTCGGTGAGCGAGAACCGGCTCCAGGCTCAGCGTCAGATCTGGCTTCTGTTTTCGTATAGCGTTGCGTTGCATTGCATTACATATGCGAGCTGCATGGCTGCCAGATCGGGGTTGTTCGGCTTGCCCATGCGTCTTTTGCGTAAGGACTTTTTTTGCTTGACAAGAATTGAAAAGAGGAGAAATACGCCAAATATCTTTTATGACTAGGTAAGTCGATGGTAACAGACTATACACATACACCATAAGATATTCGAAGACAGTCATTATTGAATTATTCAAGATATCCAGAACTCGAACGCTGAAGACACCCAGTGCCACGTAGCCCTAACTTGTGTAACGAAAAGCAAACGGAAACGAAAAAGTCACCACCCTTGCTTATAGACAACAATCCAGATGCACAAGCAAACAAACTCTCAGAGTCTAGAAAACCTCAAGAAGCAGCTGGCGCCTCATGAAACCTCACCGTAACCGGGTCCTTCGGGGTAACAATCAATGTAAGCCCATACCTAATCTCCTTCTCTGGCTGCATATCTTCAATCGCATCAAACCTTTGCAAGAACCTCGCAAGCACATACCCGGCCTCTGTAAGTGCAAACTGCTGTCCTAAACATACTCTCGGGCCGCCATTAAAAGGTAGATACTCCCACCCCGGCCGGCGATCAACCCAGCGGTCAGGATTGAAGACCTCTGCGTCCTCGCCGAAAAGTTCCTTCTGCCGTTGCATCACGAAGACGCTGTAGAGGACTTGCTGGCCGGCGGGTACATAGACGGGGGATTTGCCGTCGGGGCCGCCGCCTTGTGGGAGGGTTGTGTCTCGGATGGCAATGCGGCGGTTGACGGGGACAGAAGGGAAGAGGCGGAGGACCTCGTTCATAAAGTACTGTAGGTAGCGGCAGGACTTCAGGGCGGAGAAAGTGATGTTATCATAGTTTGGGCTGTAGGGGCCGAAGTCGGCAAGGATTATGGCGCGGAGCTTTTGGAAGACGGCGGGATGGCGGGCGAGCATGAGCATCGACCAGCTGAGGAGGGAGGCCGTGGTGTCGCGGCCGGCGAGGAGGATATTGAGGAGTTGCGAGCGTAGTTCGATGGGGTCTTTCGTGGAGGCGGCGAGGGCTTCGAGGAAGATGTAGTTGGGGGAGGCTGGTTTGCCCTCTGCAGCGGCTTTTAGGGCTTTGTTGACAAAGCGATCGACGTATGAATGCACTCGATGGTCGACGTATCTGCTTTCCTTGCTGTTGACTAGCCAATGGAATTTCTCGAAGCGGACACGCTGCGAGGCAAACCACTGGCCGCGGTCGAAGTAGCCTGTAAAGTGGTCTTCGGGGAGCTTTCCACCGTTGCGAAGTGCCTCTCCTTGGCTAGCTGAGCTCTCACCGAACAAGAATTCCGTTGCCGAGTCGATGGTGAGACGGAAGATGATGTTCTGGATGTTGGTTGTGGAGGTCCAGCCAGTAGCAGGGTCGACGGGGAGCGCACGCAGAGCCTGCTGGAGGTGGCGTTCTTCCAGGTCTAGATCACTGATTTGATCACGAGTAAACTGTGGCCGAAGCAAAGCGCGGGAATGCGCCCAGACCTCGCCATCAGAAGTAAACTAGCAGAGACAAACATTAGACCTCGGCGATCCACATACGAGGAGCGGGGTCATACAATGCCAGTACCCAACAAAGGGTGTAGACTGTCCCGACGGGCAGGACCCAGCGCGAAATCCTTAAACTTGGTGGCGAGTAGCGCCTGGATATTTGCAGGGTCGCAAGTGAAGATGTTATCACGACCGACCATGCGGATGACCCAGGTTTGAACATGGCGCTTCTCGCGGGCTGACAAGACGTTGACTCGGTGTAGCAGGTTTAAAGGAAGTGTTCCCTCTTTGTCGGCTTTGAGAGCTTCCTTGAGCGGACCGATTCCCAAAGCATCAGTTGGAAAGCGAACGAGGGTGCCACATCTCCAGTTACGGGCCTTTCGAGCATGAACCCAGGTAGACCACACATAGCGAAGGATCAGCAAAGATGCGGCCAAGCCAAGAAGGAGCGATAGAGGAATCATGGTGACGGGGCTGGGAGATCGAGAAAATGAACTTCAAATACGATCGTACGACGATGCGACGGGGTTGTGCAGTTTTATAGTCGAGCACAAGAAACGAGAGCGCGGAGGTCCGGGTGGAGACTGTGGGAGTGTATGTGGAACCTTGAAAGCTTCTGGCTCAAAAATAGCGTTCGGTTGTAGTACAGTTCTTTGCATGTGAAGCCATACATCTGCAGCGCGAGATTTGCTTATGCGCCCCCGAGCATACCCTGACAGGTAATCCTATGACAACAGGGTAAGCCTAATATAAACTTGGATGCCTGGAGGATTCATTTCTGCTTCTTTTGGTAGTTCAATGCACAATGATCCACCATGACATGCTCATGCTCTTGTCTTCCGCCGTTGCTGACCGGCCCTGGCCGCACCGTTCATCCCAGGTCGACATTTGCAAGTTTAGGCCTTGATAGCTTTACAGTCAAGATGCTATCACTAATAGTCCGCTAAGGACTGAGCCATGACCTACAGAACTTACATGCATGCCTTGTGCCACTGCCGTCCATCAATTATTTACTGCGCAGTGCAGCACCACGCTCCGCCACTTGCGAGTCATTCCCAAGTCAACTCTCAAAGATAAAGATAGATATCTGAAAGCCCTAGCCAACGAGTATCTCTATCACTCAACTAGCCAACAATTTCGATCACTTGGTCCTTGAAGGGGGGCGAATCACTGAATTTAGAGGACAAGGGAATACGCAACGCTCTGCTTTATAGACGGTATTTGTGACATATACTAGCCGTATAGATTCTCTGGAAGAGTGAGGACTTTATATAGCGGATGTATCTAGTATCTAGTAATATTTCTGTCCTGCAGGGACTATATAATCTCATATAGAAGAATATATATGACTTCCCATGTCATTCAAACATCTATAGAGTTCAAGTGTAGCATACGTTATTGGGTGCCAGCCTCAAGCTCTTCCTTTCCGGCATCTAACTGTACTAGCCTTGTCGGTTCCGATATCTCAAGCCCTCAGCACTAGCGGGTGATATCCGCTCAGACGGGGCTATTGCATCCCACGCCAGTGTACATGATTGAGACAGCGCATTCTCTGATTCCGAGACGTTGTCTCGATGGCTCTGCAAAGACGAGTCGAAAATATCGAGACGAGATATGCGTTGGTTTGAGACCTCGATTCGTCTAGTTGCTAAGGGCTAGGTGCGGCGTTTGGGATGTTGCAGGTACTCCTGACTAGCCAGCCACATGAGCTACAAGGCTGATGACATTGCTGGGGATTTATCCACTATTTGTTTGCCTTTATTTGTTGCTCAGTGGGCATGGCCTATACCCATTATCCCGCACATACTCTATAGTATGCGGCGTATGAACTGAGAAACCCATGGTTCGGTGGGCAAGATCGGGATTGATAATGATACTGAGTACTCGGGGGAGGGCTGGCCTGGAGCTCCTATACTAACCACTTTAGTACTTAGGTACAATGATCTCGGGAATAACCAACTACATTCGTGGATATTGGTCGTTTATAGATATTCTAAGAGCAGATCCTGCACTCTACCTCTCGTTTTCTTTATCGAGGCCACCCAATGTATACCAATCTATAGACCTGCATGTCTCGTGTCCAGATATCTTCGACTCTCTGGAGACTTTCTGGAGCCTTTCGCGAGCTTATTGAGCATCTACTTACCCTATATAGCTCCGCAATCCCTAACTATTGATATCATTGTCTATGCACAGCACCCGTATAGAGTTTCGGGGGCCATACTTCCGCACCTATCCCACAGAAACAAAAGGCTTAGTATAAACCCTATATTGTTCGAGAAATCTCTTACTTTGAGTCATTGCACCGCTCTACCGGATCCTCCAGCACATGATCGATGAAGCTTATTGGGATACAGTTCCGGATGGCGAATTCGTATGACTCGCTGAGCCTCTCTCTCTCTCTCTCTCTCTCTCTCTCTCTTCCTATCATTATTGACCCAAAAACAACAGACCTATCTTGATCAACAACTAATTAGTTCATCTATTGTATCAGATGCACTTAGTTTGACGTCTCTCCCAAATCTCCCAAGTCTCCCAGCGGCCATCACCATGATGCGAACCACCGCTCCCCCCGTCCAAGACATCTCCCACATCCTCAGCAAGCACTACGCCATCGCTACCAAGTCAAAGGAAAAGAAATACCGTCCCGGTATATTCAAAGCCCGCTCCGATGATACGAAACCTATAATCCCCGGCTTTCCCTTCATCAAAGAAGCCAAGAAACACAAGACCAAGCAACTGTGGCGCTGCGCCAATGTCACAACGGAAGCTGAGCTCGTGAAGGAAGTTGGTGAGTACCATCGAAATTGCCTTGGCTGCCCTTACTCTCATGATCTTGATAGTAACCTGGTTTATATAGAGATGAAAGAGTCTACTCGTACGGCCGAAACACGGCTGGCGGGTCTGCGGCAAAGGATACACGTCGTATACCCTGAGCACCGCCTCATTCGGCCGAAGCTCGAGGTCGTGCTAGACTCCTTATTGAACCACGCTCTGAATTCGTACAGAAAGAACGAACAAAAGAAGAAGGAGAAGAAAAAGACGCGCCTCTTTTCGTCAGGGCCCAAGCCCAATACCCGCATCCCCGAATTGGTATCAATCACTGGAGAGCGCTCGTTGACTAGGCGCCAGTTGGTTAAGGGGGTTGGTGAGTGCTGTATCGCCACCAAGGTCGACCACCTGGTTCTCCACGGGGAGCCGGAAGATCTCGAGGTCAGTGCCATTATTGTAAGAGCGAGGAAGGTTGGCGAGATTAGGGTTGATCTTTTGTTAGCGAACATGGGTGAGCACCTAGTTGCCCCTCTCTTTTTTCCCGCCTCGTGAGCCCTAACAACGCGAGATTGTCTTGTTCTGTTTGATATGGCAAGCTAACCAGCTTTCAGCGAGAATCCACGAAGCGAGGCTATTGGCCGACGAGAAGAGTACCGAGATTTGGGGCATCGCAACCGACTGTGAAAGGTGGACCTTTGCGTATATCGATAATAAAAGCCGGGTACGTCCCCTCCCCGTCCCCCCCATTCCTTGCCCTTCCACTAACGGAATTTCAATCAAGTGCTCCTACCACAGACTCACCTGGTCATCCCACAAAAACCAAATCGTCTCCCACATCATGCGAATCTTCAGCAAGGCAATGGACCGCGCAACCAAAGTAGCCAAGGCTTTTCGTCCGAGCCGGGCTGCAGTCTGGAGGCAGAAGGTGAAGCGGTATGCGGGGGACCATGAGATCCATCCGTCGGGCCTGCGCATTTTCGACCGGAAGAGGAGGAAGATTTATTCGCGGAGAGATGATTTCACAGGGAAGTTTTTGGATTTTGAGGATGATTGATTCTGGGGGTGATTTAGAGTGTTTTGTTTTGGTCTCAGTGTTGGTTGGAGTTCGCGGTTTGGGTGAGAGAGCTATTTAGGGCTGGCTGGCTTCGATAGATCAAAGTGTTTTGATTTCTCATGGGACGCACCTGCTTTTCTATGTTGTTGACTCTGCTGTCATAAAAGGACTTACTTCCTGAATGTATACGGTTCTTACTCGCTTTTGTTAATCCCTATGGTTTGTTCTCTGAGAGGGAGCGGACGTTCTGAGACGATTGATCTTGGCCTTGGGCGTGGATCTCAACTTCTCCATAGATGTCGTCACAAAGTGGGACATGAAGAACATTATCCAGTCAAGATTAACTAGCCATAAAACATGCCTACTATCTATTAGATTTATTTTGATAGTCAGTTGACCTTCCTCTTCACCAGCCCCCGCATGAAATCAAAACTATTACTATCGCTCTGCAACTGCCACACCCTCCCCGTAGGCCTATCATCCCAACTAAGCTCCTCAGCTAGCAGTAGACCGAAATCTCGCGTGACTCCCTTGATCCTTGCCCGCGCACCACCCTCGGTCTCTAGCGTGACAATCTGGTTCGTATGCAGCCAGGCGTTGTAGTACATGTCCTCGAAGGTCCGGTCGAATCCGGTCCGGAGGAAACGGTTATACAGGTCTTCGAAGACGGTGAGGATGCGGGCTAGCAGTTTCTCGAGGGTAATTGGGGCGGCCCGGCGGCCTACGAAGCGGGAGGCGAGCGCGGTCAGGGATGTTGTTGGCGAGGCGTTTGTGGCGTTGAGGCCGATGCCGACGACGGAAGTGTATTCGTTTGAAGAGTAGGAGGAGTTTACGAGGATTCCGCAGATCTTGGTGTATTGCTTTTTGTTTTCCGGTTGTTCGGGATCAAGGGCGTCTATAACAGTCAGATGGTTGAATGGTTTGTGATGATTTGATGTATACTTACAGACGTCGTTGGGCCATTTTAGCTTGACTGGCATGGCGTCATAGCCCTCGTCGTAGCTGCGTATACCCTGAACAACGGCCAACGCCGAGAGGTACTGTATCAACACAACAGGAGCGGATTGCATTTTCTCCATGGGATGCCGTACGACGGTGGAGAATATGAGCGCACCAGCCGGTGATACCCAGACGTTGGAACCTCGGCCTCGACCGGCTACTTGAGTTGTAGCCGTGGCGGTCGTGCCGGTTGGCATGTTGCGGAGAAGCTTCACATTCCTATCCGAGTCAGAAAATGCGCAATAGTGGAGAGGTCGACTTACTTTTCCAAGATCGTGTTGGTACTCGTCACGACTTCTCCATATAAGATGTTTGAACCGAAAAGTGAAGCTCCTTCCTTTGACTGCGCCTGATAGTCTCGAAGATGCGAGTAGAATGCATGGTGATTGAAGTATGGCGTCAATTTAGACGACGGTACATCGTCATGAATGACAAGTCGCTTGACGATCGACTGATAGTCCACAATTCCTTCCGTCTGAGAGGACTCAGACGGACCCTCCTTCGAGTCCGCTGAGAGACTCTCGGCAAGTGTCCCCATATTGTACGCACCCGATTTCTCAATCTTAAAGGTGTCGTGTTCGTCTTTCAGGAATTCCTTGTCGCCGACTAGTTCCTCAAGAGACTTTAGCACCCGCTCTGCATCACCAGACGACAAAGACGAGAAATGCAGAGACGATAGGGAGGGCACGTGCGTTGTATCTTGCGCCACCTGTAATCCCAGCTTCGACAGACAAGCTTTCAAGAAGTCCGTCCGGCCCTTGTCATCCGCAGCCAGGGCGTCAATGACTTCGGCGTATTCAGGGCCGCCAGCTTTGCGATCGAGGTTCACCGCCGCGAATCTATAGGGTCAGCTGGTTTTCTCATATGGTTGTGCACTACTCACTCAGGATGCGGTCCCGTCAGGATCGCTGCCCCATCGCCAATAGGACAGTAGACTACAGCGGCAGTCCCAGTTCCCGGGTCGACATTGAGTCGGTCCGCATAACTCGCCAAAACCTCAACACCCTTGTCCGCATACAGAGGTGCATCAACAAAAACACCACCGCCGTTGTAGTAAGATCGGAAGTTCGTCGGCACGACCCCGGCGCTCAGCGCCTCCTTTGAGACGGTAAGCGCAACAGCACGCGCGCCGGCCTCGCTGTGGTAGACAAACCCGCGAAATGCCCCACCACGACAAGTCCCCGGGTAAAAGGCCAATTCACGCTCTCCAATAACCTGCAGTGTTTTATCGCCGACCTCAAACTCGCAGCGCTTCGACCCGTAGTATGCCCCCGCGCAAAACCCGAGGTAGGCGCCCCCGCGGCGAACGAACTGCTCGATTCTGTGATTTCCGACGCCATTGAGCGCGCGGCAGTAGCCCAGGTCTGCGCCTCCGGGAATAACGAGCAAAGCACATGTGAGCGTCCATGGCTCTTTGATGAGCATTTCAGCTGTAACGGGGATCACGGCATAGTGGGAGGCTAGGAGGCGGCGGAGGGTGTAGAGGCAGTGGCGGACGGATTCAACGGTGGTTCCATCTCCTAGAAATGATCGGTTATTTCCGTCTCACGCACAGAATTACTATAGGATGCATACCAGAATAAACCAGCACGTTGAGCTTCTTCCCCGTGGTGTTGGGAGCGGTCGTCGCCATTGTTGCGGGGAGTTGGAGCCGCGGAAGTGAGTCGAGCGGACTTGAACTTGTTTTCTCCTTCCTCAACTTCGGTTACTATCGGACCACCAGTCGCAATGATATCAAAGAGAGAAGAGAAGCCCAAGGTGGCTACAGAAGTCGACGATGATGAGCCCGATGACTGGTAAGGACCTGAGTTCCGTCCCTGCTCTTATTCATTTTCGGAATGTTGAGCGGTCAATTTGCAGGGACAAGCGGATCTTCAGTACCGGTTGCGCAGGTATCTCAACCATCAACCCCAACGGTCGACACTATTGAGAGACTGCTCTAACGCAATTGACTGCAGCCGAACAGGACAAGCTGAATGAATGCTACTGGGCCAAGAAGGACTGGCGGAGCTGTAAGAAGGAGGTGAGCGCACTCATCCATACAACCTTCCTCGACACTCATCATATCCATTTGAGATCCTTGTCAAAACTTCAATCAGTTATTGCTTGACTCACTTATTCTGTTAGATGGAAATTTTCCGAGAGTGCTGGAAGCGACATGGAAACGACGTCCGCACGCAGAGTAAAGACGCCTGAGCTCCCTTTTGCGAGCAGCCAAGTAAACAGCACCATGAGGTGCATCTGTACCATACTAGAACTCTCCTTCATGTATACTAGAAGCATATCTAATGAACAAACCGGCCATTTAATCAGGTTGAAGATCTCTCGCTCCATCCACCATGAAACAATCACGTGACATGATACAAGCTTCAAGCTTGACTTCAAAATCTCCGCAACGCCACAGCTATCTTTTCCATTGATTCCTCCCCTACCACGTCAATCTCGAAATCATGGCCTTCCTTCGCTCGCTCCAGGCTACAGAGCCTCTTCTACAGAGATTAGCCGTCTACCGCAGCACCGCCCGCCCGATCGCGTCCTCCATTCCAATCTCCAACCTCTCCCGCGCAACAGGCGCCCGATACTTCAGCAAGCCCACCTCCGCACGCGCTCAAAATACCACAACACCATCGCCAACCACCCCCAAACCCGCTCCCTCTTCCCCCGCCCCCAGCGCCGCCGCCGCCAACAACAACAACGCAAAAAACCACCCAACAACCCCAAACATCTCCAAAACCGGTCTGGATGACAAACCCCTCGAGCTCGACAACCCAGTCAACGACAAAATCGACTGGACGCGCTCGTTTCACGGCCTCTCTGCGGAGCCCTTCCCGCGCGAAATCGCCGACATCCTGCTCGCCGAGACAGACCCTGAGGAGGTCGAGATCAAACCCGATGGCATCCTGTACCTCCCCGAGATCAAGTACCGCCGCATACTGAATAAGGCGTTTGGGCCCGGTGGGTGGGGGCTTGCGCCCCGGAGTGAGAGTATCGTTACGCCGAAGACGGTTACGAGGGAGTATGCGCTTGTTTGTCATGGGCGGTATGTTTTACCTTTTATTTTTTTTTTTTTTTTACTTCTACTTGTTTTAGCTGGGTTCATGACTGATCGACCTCTTCTCTACACAGGCTTGTCTCCGTAGCCCGCGGCGAACAAGATTACTTCAGCCCGGACGGCATCCCCACCGCGACTGAGGGCTGCCGATCCAACGCGCTCGTGCGGTGCTGCAAGGATCTAGGCATAGCCAGCGAACTGTGGGATCCGCGCTGGATCCGCAAGTTCAAGGCGCAGTACACCCGCGAGGTCTGGGTCGAGCATGTGGTCTCCAAGAAGAAGAACAAAATCTGGACGCGCAAGGATGATCCTGTTTCGTATCCGTGGAAGGAGACGAAATAGATTGACTAGGCCACAATACGCACGCCATGTTTGTTCGTTGTGGGTTGACTAGTTGGGTTGGAGGATGTAAGATAGTTTGTGGAAATCATATTTTTGATATGTTGAGTCATGTCGTGTTGCTGTGATACCCATGGTACTTGCAGATAGAGAAGGATTTCTTTCTACTCGGTTTACTGTACGATAGGATGAAAAATAGAATATCTCCGAAATTATAACTTCATTTGTTCTCAAATCGCCAATTCAATTGACGAATTGAACGTACCTAGTAAGGCTTCGTCTAGATAGCATCCAGATAGAAGATATTCGAACTCCAAATCCCTGATTTACATTTTTTTAACATATCATTGTCACATAACCGGGCAACCCATCAAAGGCCCCAGACCCTCCTTCCTACAGCTTAGACCCGTCGCGAGGCATCCGGGTTATACCGCGGATCCCTGTGAGGCGGCTCCCCATCAGGTGAAACGGGCCGGCCATACTCATCGTAGATTTGAGGCTGAGAGGGGTGCTGGATTCGTGAAGGATTCATCTCCGAAGAGAGCTCTAATGGCGGACTAGAGCTCTCTGGCTGCTCGTAGCGCTCCGAGTAGCTATATGGGTTTGAGGGCTGTTGTGAGAACCCCGGAGCTGGCTGGACTGGGGGAGCCTGGAGATGAGGGGGCAGGGAAGACTCGGTTGGGGAGGCTAGTGGTTGCTGGGTCTGACTCTGGGCACTTGGCTTGCGACGGCCGGTGGATGCGGTGGATGCCCCGCGGGTAAGGGAGCCATGGTTTACGCTGAGGTTGCGTTCCTGGATGGGCGAGGACAGGGAGGTTCGGTTATATTCAGCGTTGTGGCTGTCGCCAAGTGGGGAGTTGAGGCTGTGGTATGGGTCATTGTTGAGGGTGCTCTCACTGTAGGCGCTGCCGGTGCCGGCGGCTGCTGCAGCGGTCCGGCGCTGAAGGGATCCTGAGCGGCCCAGGTCAATTCCGGTGGATTTGGAGGAGTCAGTGAAGCTGGTGTCTGGACCGGTGGAACGGCGGATTCCCTCGCTGGTGGATGGCTGGCGCTGGACGTCGGGCTGGCTGTCAGGACCGTCGCCAGGACCGTCAGTGCCTTCAGCGGGAGCCTCCTCCGCGGCGACACCAGGGGCGCGAATAGGGATCTTGCGGATGGCGGCAACCAAGGCGCACATGAACTTGGAGCGGCGCGCAGCACGGACGGATTCGATGGCCCAGTTGGATTTGTGGCAGAGGGTCACGGTCAGCTCTAGTTTGTCCATGGCTCCAATACCAACAACCTCGATGTCAACATCCTGTTGGAAGTCGCGGCTGTTCTCCTTGTCACGGACAAACATTTCTATTTCGTCCTTCAGGACCTGGATTTCGTTCATGGAAGTGTCAAAGGCGACTTCAACTGTGATCTTCTCTCTCATGGCAGCGGACCGCGAGTAATTGTCAATCCAGATGGTGTTGAGGACGGCATTGGGAATCTGAGTGACACGGTGATCCGTCACATTGCGGAAGACACTGTACAGCAGCGAGATACGCTCGACAATGTAAGGTTGGTCCGTGATTTCCACGCGATCGCCAATGTCGAAAGGATGCTTGACAAAGAGGAAAATGCAGGAACCAAGCACTTCTTGCGCAGTGGTAGCGAAGACGAAACTCAGAGAGAGAAGAGTGGTGGCACCAGCCGCGATGACAGTACCGAAGCCGCTAGTGACAAACGAGATAAAGACGAGAACACCAATGATGAAGGCAACTGTAGCGAGAAGGTTATCCAAGACGTGAATGGCCTGGTCAACGTCGTGCATGCTGTGGTTCAATGCTTTGCGGGCACGTCCGATCTCGGAAATAGCCAAGATGATTTCGTCCAAGCTGATATCACCATTGCCGTCCCGGTCCAACATCATGAAACATTCTTCCGCGTCAGCTTCCTTTCCAGCTCCCAGAACCTCGATAATATCATCGGGGAAAAGGGCTTCGCGGCCTTCGATCACAAAAGACATCCAGATTCGACGGGCCAGGGCTTCAGACGAGCGCCTACGCTCCAGTGCCTCGCTGACGATGGACCGAGCTGCGCCTGAGTTGAAGACTTGTTTGCCAGTGATTTCCTGTGCGACATCGCCCAGCGCGCCCGTGATCTTGCCTCCGAACCGTCCAACATTCTGACCTACACCGCGAATAAACCGCAGCGGAGCGGACGAGCTCGAGCGCAGGTGGCCAGGTCTACCTTTCTCAGGAGCTGCTGCAAGGATTGAGTCGGAGATTATTGCGTCATCTTCGCGGAACTCCTTGCAGTACATGGGGAACATGCTGCGCGAAGCATCGTACAGAACACCAATCAGGTAGATATTGCGCTTGGACTCCTTGATCCTCGTGTCAAACTGCTTACGGTGGTAGCTGATCGAGATGAGCTGAACAATGGTCTTTTCGGCGAGGAAAATCATAGCGCAGACCAGAAGAGCGAAGAGGACGTTCTTGACGGACTTTTCCCAGCTCTTCGTCCCGGTGTCACCGTCAGCTGTGTTTCTTGGGTTGTACACCATGATCTGCAGATGTGTTACTAAACGATCCCACGCAATTGACCAATACACTTACAGGCAGGAACGTCACGAGTGAGACAATCATCCAAAGTACCGTAGTAATCGGCATTTCCAAGTTGCGCAGAATTAGAGCATACTTGCGAGTCCCGGAGCTGACAATTCCGCAAAGGAACTGGAAAACGAAGGGAATGACCTTTGCAACCAACTTACACACCCACAAAGACACCCAAACAACCTCAATCCAGGTGAAAAACCAGGGAAGAGCCACGCCGCCGATTTTAGCATCCGGGGTGGCTGTCGCTCCGATAATAATCGGGATTGCGATAAGAGCGGCGAGAGGTGCGACATAAATCATGTAACGGGTGACGATTGAGAAATTGAGAACGGCATTGTAGAAGCGGCCCAGGCGGGTGATTGTACCATCCTCCGGGTCGTCCAGCGAGCGGCCAGTGTTTTCGTCAATGACCCTCCTGCGGCGATGGCCAAAGCCGTGCGAGCTAGAAGGGGTCTCTGCGCCCAAGCCTCCCTTTTCGCCGCCCATGCTGTTCCCAACGTCTCCTGCGGAATAGCCTCCAGACGGCGAGGCTGGTATGTTCATGTTGTTGCTCCGTGCACCAGTCTGCCCGCGACTGGTCACGTTCTGTAAAGGAATGTCGATGGTAACATCGTTGGGGTTATGCATGTTCTCTTGGCGATGATCTGGGATTTGCTGAAAGCGATGGCTGGACAGACGCTTCTCCGCGAGACCTGGTCGTCCAGACATTGAGGATTAAGACCGAGCGCGTGAGCGAGGGAGCTCGAGCATAAAGGAGCGGGAAGTGTGAGGGGGATCGACTAGCGAGTTCTAAACGAGAGTTAGGCCGAGTCAATCGTCGAGATTGACCTCTTATGACAGAATGACACGAAAATCACGGATCGTGTGGAGAGTGAGCGTAAACGTGGGTCGTTGGAGACCAGAGAACCCAGGCAAATGATGCAATTGGGCGTGTTGTTGAGATCGTCGAGGCCTCAAAGAAGGAAAGGCGCGCGAGCGAAGGGAAAGAACCGGAAGAGACAGAATGGCAGCGCAGAAGGACTGGCAAGGAGTGTGGGAGACGAAAGAGACAAAAGTTGAGGACGCGAAAGAGGAGAAGAATTTGAAGCTGACAATCGGAGAAAAAGACGGACGTTTCAGACTTTGGCGAGGTTTCATTCGATCCAGAATTGTGATCCTCGAGAAACGCCACCATGCGCCATGCTCTAGATTCCGAATTTTCTCGCTTTGACCGCGAACCATGGTCTTCTGGCATGTTGGATTCAGGGGAATTGAGGATCCGTTCATTTCTCCGCTCCTGCATTGCTCGTTGCCTCGCACTTGCATCAATTCCTGATAACTTGACCAGACTGGGCGATCGCGAACCGATCGATGCTGTGATTTCATCATGGTATAAATCTCATAGGGCAGTGCTCCACACTAGCGCGCCTTCAGCAGCTTTAGTGTGTGAACATCAGTGCGCTATTCCAGATCTCTGGATCGAGACCCGTCTTCGCCTCGTCATGTCGCCAAATATAGCGCCACGAAATTACTGAACCATGATGAAAGAACACCCGATCTATCAACATCATCAATTTGTCAATCTATCAACAGTATCAAGAGCTGTTCCTCAGGTATATCGCCGCCTCATTATGCGCCTTTCCGAGCCGATTTGTCCCCCGCCAATTCGTGTCATCCAGAATTTCTTTGCTCTTCCAGTCTAATCCAACACCCCATACTCGATCGTTCCGACTCCCCTCAACAAATACTCTCTCGCCACTAGTCAAGTATAGCTCCTTCAGCTGAGAATCCACCTCTGCACGCGCAACACAACCGGCAAACACGATCGGCTTCGACGCCTTTGTCCACAGTTCATCGTCGAAATTCGGCACCTTGCGACCCAGCATCTTCTGTGACTTGGGCGAGTTTGTGCGCATAATGCGACAGAGGGATGATTCCCAGAGGCCTTTTCGTTGAGGATCCGCCGTCTCAGGGAGTGGTTTAATGCTTAGCATATCGTCTTGGAGTTCATCAAATGATTTCTCGTCGAGGTCTTCGATTGATTCGCCGAGTGGAATTGAATCGCGTTCGAAGAGCCAGGCTTTGAGAGCCATCATCCATTGCTCGCCACGGCGAAAGGAGAACGCCTGGAGAAGCCGCGTAGATATGGCATTTTCGTCCGGATGAGGTATCTTCAATTCGTCCAGCTGAGCAAGACACAGTTCGAGGGCTCGTTTTCCGGAGAATGGCTCAGGGCTGGGGTGCCAGTTTGAGAGGACGCCGCGAAGGAAGTAGATGTGTGAGTCTGTTACCCGGATGTCTGGGTTCTCAAAGGAGCTGGTAGTTTCATTACTTTGAGACATGGCGTTTGAAAGGTACGTCTAGATTGATCTTGAGTCCTGACTCTCTGGCAGAGAATGTCCAGCTTTTATTCTCTTGATGTGTGGGGAAGCGGCTCGTATTCAACTTCAGCCGCCAGGCTGTACAGAGCTTCGTCGAGTCAGAGGTGAGTCAAATATCGACAATTAAGCTCATCGCGCCCACTTTCTGTGGCGCAGTTGCCTATCAGGAGGCAGCTCAATGACAACTTGGAAACTTTCTGCGAAGGGCTGTTCGTGGCATTAAAAGATCCTTGATTAAATGGGCTCTAGCAGGTAGTACACTCTGTAACACCAACATTAAATCAACTTGGAACGCCCAGAAATCTGACAGATTTCAGCAATAAGTATCAAACTAAGTCTTCCAGCTACTCCGGCAAGTTGGGCACGTTGTACGATGTGCCTCAGCCAACCACTTCTCAATGCACTTCTTGTGGTAGTTGACACCGCACTGAGACTTGCACCAAGAAATATCAGTTTCTGCCTGTTCCTTCTCTCGCTCATCGCCTTCGGACTCTTCATTGTCTGTTTCATTGTTGTCCTCACTCGCTTCATCGCCGTGTGCATTCGAGGTCTCGCCAACAGTCGGAGCATTAGATTTTCGCAATGGATCCAAACAAATGCTACATTCCCCTTGCACAGGTCGACGGACTACTCCCCGTGGACGAGCAACTGGAGCAGGAGAGGGTCGAGGTGGAGAAGGAAGAACTTGAGTTGAAGAACGAGACGAAATGGTACTCGTAGCGCCTGGTGTTGCTACTGGGCCAGTCGAGGTCAAAGTGGACATAATCCGACGAACAGGTTCGGGATTTGCGGGGATACTCGGTTCCGGCGTTCTGCTCGCCGCCCGTGAGACACTTGTCGCAGACTGCTCCTGTAAAGTACGGCTCGTGGTGCTTGCACTAGTTCCATTGCCAGCACCAAAGCTCAGGACAGGCGCTGGGTGGCTTGTTCTCGGAACCGCACGAGGAGAAGATCGCGAAGGAGACGCAAGTTCGGCGGCCCTCTTGGCCGTCAGTCTCTCTATCTCCGCAAGGCATTCTGCCACAGTCCACCCCTCATAGCGGTTCTGCGATCGACTACGCGATCTTGGAACGGAGACGGAGAATAAGTATCGATCAATGCGCGCCTGCCATGTCGAAACGAGGCTTGATGCTTGGTTCTGGTGCCACCGCGTGCACAGCACATGCGGAGCAAGGTCTTCGAGGATATCGTCAATGCATAGTCCGGCGTGGAAGTCGGCAGTTCCTTCATCTAAGAGGCTCAGCGCGGCTTTTCGGCCGCGGGCGTTTGTCCGGACACAACAGCGACGGCCCTTGGAAGGGGCAAATCCGGCGCAAAAGGGCTCGCCTTCTGGGTCTAGTTTGATGATTGAGGAGAGGTGTGGACCGTGTGTGGCTGAGGGTTGAGGCTTGCTGCGTGAAGGCATGATTATTGTTCAACGTCTGCTGGATGAAGGAAGCGAGTGATGCATATTCAACCTGCAATGCCCTCTGTATCTATATACCACTCCATGGGTATAGTTATCCGTCTGCCTAAGGTTCAAATGCAGCCCACCCCCGATGCCCTGCCACATATCCGTGGCTGTGATCAGGCTAAGTCAATGCACGATAACGCACTTGACCAAGCACACAAGTTCGAGTTCCAAGTCAAGCCCCTGGTTCAAGACGGGACGGGGCAGTGTGCGTGCATTAGCCGCTACACAAACTGGTTCATGTGGAGGGGATTGTCCCATATTCCGTTGGAGAATATGAAATCGTCATAGGTTAAGTCTCCTTAGCCTCATGCATGTTCACTGTGCCGCTGGTTCAGGTTGCCAATTTTGGGGCGGTTAACTGGGATGTTGTGTGTTAGCGGCACTTGCGCTGCGGCTACTGGTGGTTAGTTTGGGACGGTGTGGTGAGCTTGCAGTAGTCGCCCACCCTGAACATGAAATGAAAAACGGGCTGAAAATAGTACATGTCGAATCGAGGAGGTGTACCGGAACGGGGTTGATGGAATGGATCGGTTCGCTAAGAGGTGAGTTGTTTTCAAGGCCAATACGTGGCTATGCCGTGTGGCTGGGATGCAGGCTACAGGCAGTTTACTGGTCTTGTATACACATCTCCCATACATATCAAATGCAATGCAATCATTATCTTGCTTATCTACAGTATACATCCATCAAAGAGCCTACCACGCCGCAGCCGCCCTCGAATCACTAACCAGCTTCCTCAACTCTTCAACAACTCTCTTGGTATCCCACCCCTCCTTCAGCCCCCTAACCAAAAGCTCCTGCTCACTCTCCGGCGCCATCCCATTCGGCGCCGGCGGCCTCTGATCCAAATTCGACGGGAACGGATACCCATCCCCAATCGCCCTGACTAGCGCCGTCAACCCAGCATCCAACCCACCAGCACTCTTATACCGTACAACCATCCCCTCCCAGCACCGCTCAACAATGGGCGCCGCCTCAACAGCCTCCATCGTCTTCCCCAATGCGCACCCAATCTGCAGCAGATTCGCCTTGCGCTGAAACCCATCAGCGGGATCCGTCTCGTTCGCCCCCGCGGCGTGGAAGACGGCCGGGTTGAAAAACACGCCGTCCCCCATCTCCAACGGTAACGCTACATAATTTGCCTGGAAGAACTCCCGGAATTCATCTCGGCGCCACGCAAGGTACCCAGGCTCATACCGTTGGCTAAAGGGCAGGAACCGCGTGGGCCCGCTCTCGAGCGGCATATCGCTATGCGCGACGGCACCTTGCAGCGTGAGATATTGGCTGGCCAGCTGGATTGATTTCGGGAACGCGGCGCAGGATTGCAAGTCCTGGAAGCCGAGGTGGTAATCGCGGTGGCTCTCTTGCGCGGCGCCTCCGGGCTTCACGATGTTCACTTGCGCCGTGATCCTGTACGCAGGACCCAGCCAGGCTTCGCTTACCAGAGAAAGCCAGGGATTGGAGTAGTAGGTGATGAAGGAATCGGGGTTGGCGAAGGCGTGTTTGGAGAAGGAGTTCCAGATGCGGTCGTTTTTGCCTCCCGCGGCGAAGTGGTCGCCTCGTTTGCTGGAGGATTCGCGGGCGATGATGGCTGAGAAGGCGGTGTTTGTTGCATCTAGTGTGTTGCTGTAGGTTGTTGGGTCGTACATGTGCTTGAGCACGAAGATGCCTGGGCCATCGGAAAGGATGGAGTGCCATTCATCCTGGAGGGAAGTGGTTTGTGTGGTGTCTGTTGGGTTGAGGGTGCGGGCGTCGTAGATGGGGATGTTGTTTTTGATTGTGGAGGCGTTGGGGTAGACGGTTGGGTCTGTCGTGCGGGAACATATTTCTTTGAAGTCGGAGAGGTTGATGGAGGCTTCCGTGTGGAAGAGTCTGTTGCTGTTCCTCAGTTGGCCGTGGCCGTTTGTGAGAGACATGGCGGTTGGCGTGCGAGTTGCTGTAGACCAAGTTTTGGTATAGCTGCTGTTTGCAATCTAGTTGGCTGCTTGTAGTATTGGTGAAAAGGCGGGGTATAAATCCCGCCTGAGGATGAAGAATTCCGAATAGCAGACGGAGATAGCCCCGATGCCTCCACAGAAAAAGCACCAGCCAGTCTACCCACCTTCAAGAATCCAATGAGAAAGCACAGTGCACACTGACATGACTAAAGCACGAACGACAGCAGGCTGGCCCAGAGAATTTCCCCCAAAACCACGTGAGGATCGGAAACCTAATTCCGTTTGTCTTGAAGAGTTGCAGGTGTCAACTTTGAACTGAACGAGTGTATTCTGCCCTCAAGAGTCAATACTGATGTAATCGTACATGATCCATGTATCCGAAGATGATATAGACATGGTCCAAGTGGACACCGACATGCAGCTCCCAATTTATTTCACTACCCAGCGCTAATTCTATGGCCCAGTTTCACCCGAAAAGAAATGATATCAAAGATAGAAAAAAAAAGGTATAGGTCAAGACGGCCTTGAGACAAGGGGTATTAAACGAAACATCCATTACTTTTGTATTCTATGCGATCACGATTTCGACATCGTTGCATAGCGGGGTATCAGCGGCGGTCATGGCGATGATGCTATTGGATTCGCTCAGCGTGAGAGGATTCTCAGAGAGCGTTTCCACTAGCGAGTCTGGGGGTCCAGAGACGGTAAACAGGGCTTTGAGTAGGACGTCCTGTCTGCCCGCTTCCGAATCGGGCGGTTTTCTCGTGTGGCTCACGAATAGTCGAACCAGTGACCGGATGTACCCATCAGTCGAAGGATGTTGCAGTTTGTCCAATCCGTCAACGATGCATATCAGCAATGGAGGTGCAAAGCTGAGTAAGGTGTCTATCAAGGATAGCACTTCTTTCCATGAGGCAAAAGTGCCATCGAGAACAGCAAACTGATCGGCCTTGATCGTACGGTCCGAGGTACCGTTCGCTACTGGAGGCAAGTGTTCAATCAGTTGGCGGATCAAGCTGTATACAAGTGCTATGAGGCCTTGTTGGAAAAGAGTTAATCCGTTCTTAGCGGTCTGTGGTCTAGAGCAAAAGTGTGTAATGACGGGGAGTTTGGCGTCTAGTGCGAGGTTGGCATAACAGGCCGAGATGAGGGCAGGGTTGGAAACATTGGAATTTGGTGAGCCTCCAATGGCTAAAACTTGAGAGTATGCGTCTGTTGCCCATTGCTGTAACGCTTCAATGGTGCCGTTCTCCACCATGACTCTCACATCTGGTTGGTAGTCGAGGAGTTGGTTGTCGCTATCGAAGAAATCCTGTAGACGTGCCGAAGCTAGCTGTAGTTCGACTCGGGTGTATTTATGCTTCGACGTTTCTGAGGGCGTGGGTGGTAGAACTAGAGTGAGTAGAACCATTAGTTTCACTCATTCATATCTGACGAGTTCGCACTTACGCAGATCTTGTCCTGGAGCCGTCGTCAAACAGACAACACCCTCGGTTTGTTGGCCGATAACTCCAAAACGTTGATTTGCGGTATGGCGCATCTGCTGAAGAAGCACGCCCCTCTGTCCCATCAATCGAGCTCTTCGGTCTGCACTTCGTTGAATCTCACATATGAGCAATCGAGTCAATGCGTTCTGGGCTGCGAATCGCCGATCAATGTTGCGTTTGCCTATTTGACTCAATCGTGCCTCTTCCCATAATCTTATATCCACAGGGTGCGCGGAGCCCCGAGTGTATTGGTAGTTACTGTCGTCGAGATCCATCGCATTGGCCGAGACGTCAACGAATTGGTTTGCGCTATTTTGAATGGTCGAGATCAAGCCCGAGAAGTCGGGGTATACGTCTTCGTGAAGACTTTTTAGCAATCGGCAATTGAATCTCCTTGCATACCAGTCCATCAGTTCACCGAGAAGGAAAAAAGTTAGCGAGTAGAATTTGGCGATCGATGGTACAGAATGCTGTGTGAGCTGCGGTGGCTCGATGCCTGCTGGCGGACAAATAGATTGGTTCACTTGGACCAGAGCCTTCATCACCCCCTCCATGATCCTGGGGTAATTAGCAGCCGCCTGTCGATGTGAGTTAAATATGGCCCCGAAATACATTCGGTCGTGCACGACGACGTACCTTGATGATGGACTGCAGAGCGGCGTACAAAAGCGAAGAGTAGAACTGGTGACTCGGAAGCGTCGTCAATGGGAGCGTATGTGAATCGAGAGTGGCTAAGAAAGTGTCGCAGAGCGTCATCGACTTCCTAAATAATTGTCGCTCTGGCTGGGATGCCCATCCGCTTTGAATATCGCGGATAAGGGCATGGACATCCTGTAAAGTCTGTGGGCGTTCATCAAAATCTACTTGGTCTGGTTGGGGAAGCAGTTCTTGCAGCCTTTTCCAAGCCTTTGCTAGCTCATTGTACTCTATATCGAGAGTCGCAATGACGGGGTTTCTAGGTATCTAGGTCAGCTTCGCCAGCCTATTGTCAGGATAACCTCGAGGCAGGCTTGTCTCTTATCCGGATATCAGATGGGGGGGG